>VZRH01002618.1:416924-519304 GCA_013397555.1 Urocynchramus pylzowi
AGGTAGGGGGGGAGGGGGAGGGGCGTGAAGTAAGTTCTGTAACCGGAAGAAACTGGTTAGTTATCTTTAGAACATCTTGACTAAGCAACATGGCTCTAGTGAACTTTTCCAAACTAAATTTCAGGCCAAATCGCCTCAGCTGCTTTCAGCACATTCATTTTTTGGCCATGTCCTCCTGTTTTTCATCATTCAGTAACCCTTTCATCATTCAGTAAGCTTGCAGAGGTTTCTGGTTTGTCAGTCTCTCAGCTTAAGACAATTACAGCTGCAGCTTGAGACACCTCAACAGGTAGTGTAGTGCTGCTCAACACTTCTTCCCCCTTAGTGTGGGGGTCCATAAGCTCTCCTCTTCGGTTTCAGCACTTTCACTGGGTCCTAGTTACACATCCTGTGCTCCTTTCCTCCCTGCATTTCCTTTCTGTCCAAGCAGCTGGAAGTCTTCTTCAGGTCCCCCACTTTCCCCCTTTGACTTCACTACCTCCTTCCTGAGTCTATTGTTCCTGCTTCCAGCAGGAGGCTGACAGCCAGTCACTGCCCCCAGCTGTAACCACAGTAGCCCTTTCTCTCAAATTCTCTTCAGGGCTTCCCCACAGGTGCCAGACAGTTCCTAAGGAATGCTGTGTCCATAATTCTATGCATGTCTGTTCCACCAGTGGCTCTGCATCTCCTCTACACATTGCAGCCTCCTATGGAGCTGAAGCACTGCCACCTACTCCCCCTGCACCCAAATCCTTCAGTCCTAGTGACCTATTAGACAGTGGTGATTCCACTCTGAAAATCCTTTGTTTTCAAAAGAGCTTTCTCATTTTGCCTTGCTTATTACCTTGTCTTCTGGTAAGCTCTGCCTGCCTTTCTTTCATGGGTCACTGTCTTCTGCTTAAGGCACACTCCCAATGCCTGTAAGGGCTGCAGGCAACTAGTCCCTGTACTAGAGAGATTCAGTTTATTTAGAAAACTCCTGAGTGGGGTGATCTGCAGGGAAGAGAGATTACACACCTACTGGAAAATCTGGAAGAGTCATGTCTGATGGGTGGACAGCCCTGCTGGTTCTGACCTCAGGCAAGTTACTGCCTGTGCTGTCAACTGCCCTTGAAAGAAGGGACTACAGGGTCTACTAATTTCTCAGTTTTTTACCTTGCTTCCATGTGGTGTGATGTGTATGTCTTCCATCACTTGAGTGATTGTTCCCTGCCAAACAGCCTGCTTCCAGCAGGGATACCTGTAACATCTTCAAACAGACCACCACAGGAAGATCTAAAACTAGTCCTCAGAGCCAGGAAACCCCAGGCCACATCAGCTAGCATACCCCTACTTTGGGGTATATATAAAGCTTCCCAGGTCCAAAGCACCTGCCAGGCCAGAGGTGATATTACCAGACATTTGCAAATCAACGTTTAATTGTAATATTGGAAATAGAGTAACAAAAGCTTGAAGATACACATGTACATAGACACAGACATTCACTTAACAACTACTCAGGAGCAGCACACTCCTGCCCTGACTCTACACTCCCGTCACCCTTTCCATCAAACTGCAGCAGTTTTGTCTGGCAGCCCAGCAAGGCTGTCTGGCACAGCTGAAAGGGACAGTCCACTCTTCTCCCTTTCAAGACTCCTAGCCCTTGCCTTACTTATCCAGCACTTGCACAAGCCCAAGATGAGCTCAGCAATGCAATGACAATTGCTGTTTGAGCAGGGCTCGGGACACAACTCAGCCCACAGCTGCCACTTCCCAGAGTGGGCACAGGGGACAGCACGTGCAGCAGGACCAGCCTTTTGGCTGCAACACAACCCCAAATCAGAGCAAGCCATCCATGACTACACTTGTCAATATTACCCATCTGTTGTGTTCCTTAAATTATGTGTTCCTTCAACCTTTGCTGGCTTTTCTCCAAACCTCAACATTTGCAAGACTGCAGTAAAATTGTGTAAGTTGTACACTTTATTCACTCTACACATACTGTAATAGCTCCTTATCTTAGATCTTGCTGGAAGCATTGCATGGAGCCAGTGAGTGACATGACTGCCTGCCTTGGTGCTATACTTTTTCCTAGGGAGGCAGCTACTAATTACACCCAGTCCAGCACACTGGCAGCCTGGTCAGCCACAACCCTCAGCCAGCTGCTTCCTTTGCATCAATCCAAGTGGAATACATGGCAGGGCACTTTGCTGACTTGACAGAAACCTAACCTAACCCAAGGAAAAGTTTTCCATATGATCCCTGAAACCACAGATAATTAGGAGCATCCTCTTACACATTGTCCCTTTCAGCTGGGAAGGACCATACCTGCTGAGAACCTGTCCTTTGTTGTAGTGAGAAGGAGAATGCTTTCTACTCAATTTTCCTCTCCTCCATTTGTGGCTGTGTTTGCTCCTTCCACTACTGAAAATAGCCAGGCTGCCCTGAAATACTGAGCAGAGATTTCTCCCAGAGCTACTGGCTATCCCCAAGGGAAATCATGTGGATTAGTTAGTGTCTGTGAACTGCTTAGTAAGAGAGGAGGAAAAAAAAAAATTAAAGAAAGATTTGTGTTAGGAATTGCTTCTTTGCCTAAGACATCATTGAAGATTTCTGGTACCCCACCACCCAACATCATGAACTACGGGAAACTACATCTCTACTTTTTGGGTAGTTTACTGAATTTGCCAGCTCCTTTCCCAAATTTTCTCATTCAGCAAAAGTGTGAGAGGAGGACTCAGCCACCTCATGTCTCTCCTGCACAGTCCTATCACCCATGTTCTTTGCTGGGCAGTGAGAAAAGAGCAAAGTCCCTTTTCCCCTCTACCACCCAGCTTTTGGACAGACTCACAGAGAAGCACTTCTTACCTTTGGCTCAGGCCTAAAAGTGCAGGGCATGTTTTATTCCCATCATAGCACTTCCCTCCTGAATCTCTCCAGCTCTTTCATAGTAACCTCATGCCCTCAGATAACCAGACTTCTGTATTGAAAATGTGTCCCTGGTGGTATGGCAGACTCCCAAGATCATGGCTGGTCATCATCCTTTGCTCTCTTGGATAATGCTAGGAACTATTATTTTATTGGCAGAGGTGGATAACAGAAGGTGATCTCTGATTAGAAAGCTACATCAGGGTCTGGTGTCATAGCAGTCAGGAGGAAAGAGGTAGATGTCAGTTGGGATGTAGATGGATAGGGAAGCTGAGAGCCAAAGAGCAAGCTGCCAGCTTGGAGCTCAGAAATTCAGCACTGAAGCACATGAGATGCAAAAGAAACAGATGCAGGAAATAGCAAGAACAGTGCAGTGACAGCACTCATTCACAGGGAACAGTCAGCAGCAGGAGGTCTTTCCTGTACTGACAAAGACAACAAAAAGAAACTGATTATTTCTCAGACCAGCAGCATGCTCTCCCTGCTGCTTTTATGCAAAACTGATGGACAAGATCAGCAGCCTTGCCAGGATTTGGAGCAACCAGCATGGGTTTGAAGGACTGCAAGAGACCCTGCTGAGGTAGAGAAGCTGAAGCAACCCTGCTGTAGCAAGCATTCCAAGGACACAACGCAGCGAACAGAAACCGTGCTTCCTCCATGGAGGAGAGGAGCTTACACTGGTTCTCCCCATGTCTCCTAGCACAGAGCATCAGAGACAAAGTGTGACACTGACCTACTGGCCTCTGAGGCTGCCTTGGCTCCTCCTGAGCATGTGCCATTTCTCTCTGTCATGATTTAACCCTGCCCCCAAGCATCACACAATTCACTCCACCCACCCCACACCACCCATTGGGATGAGGAAGTGAATTGGAAAAAGATAAAATTGGTGGGTGGAGATAAGAACAGTTTAATAAATGAAATAAAGTAAAATATAATAATAATAGGAAAAAAAAAATTAAACCCAAGAAAAACAAGTGATGCACAATACGATTGCTCACAACCTGCTGACTGATGCCCATCCCATTCCCAATCACAAGAAACAAGCAGAGAAGGGGAGCAGCACCACATAACTGATGATGACAGGGCAGGAGCAAGCAACTCAGGTTGAGGCAGCTCCAGCCAACACGAACACAAACACAAACACTCCCAATGCACTCTCATCATCTGAACTTCCTCCTCTACACCAGATGCAGCTTACACAACGCAGCACCAGGGACTCCCTCTCCTGCCCTTCTGTAGCTTCACCTGTCAGAGCCCTGAATGCACTAACAGACCTTCACTGTCCAGAGCAGCCTCACCTGCAGCTCTGCCCAAAGCCCCTGCCCATGGGGTTTGGTGAGGGCGTGTTTGCACTTAAGCTCAGCCCAGAGTTCCCAGGCCCTGTCTGAGCTACGTTAGAGGAGTAGTAGTCTCTGGCTGTGCTTTGTTGATCTTAATAACCTGTAGGTTGGTTCATCAGCCTGACCTCAGGCTTGCCTTGACTTTTCACCACAGACACACCTGGCAATCACTGGGCCTGATCCTGACCCAGTTTGACTGCAAGCTACCCCATCACCATGAGCTTGTCCAGCTATCTCAATTCTTGGTCAAATCCAGATCTCTGCCAGGCTCTCTGTGGTCAGGTACTGTGGGAATGGGCCATGACCCACAAGGGCCCTGGCTCCTGGCCTCAGGAACAGCCCCTCACAGCTCTCCTTGTCCTAGTATGCAGCCACCCTTATTGCACCCTGACATCAGCTCTCCTGGTATGACTGCCAGGACAGCTGCACCATGAATGGCATCAGGGAACTCGTTTAAAAATAGCTGTGGGGAAAATGCTATCAGTTACTTTTACCTGAATTGGTTCCCCACCCAGCACATGTGTGTGTAATCCCAGAAATGGCATATAGGCACCATTAAGGCAGAAGAATAAAAGCAACAGAAACCAGGGAGTACTGAAGACAAGACTGCTGCCAAGAATGAGCTCTGTCAGGCTAGATCAGGCTTCACTACCCAGCTCAGAAACTCATCTCAGAGCAGCTTCAATCAGATGTGCCAGCCAGAAGCCTCTCATCTTACTGCATATGCCTACCATATCAGGTCTCACTGTGATCATACAGTTGGAGCTTTGCTAATTCTCAGAACACAAGACCCTGCTAAACCTACAAGGGTTTTTTCTGCAGGGCTCTTTTTTTTTTTCCCTTAAAAACTCTGTTGCTCCTGATTGCATCTCTATGTCCCAATACTTTATGTATCTTCCTAAGACCATGGGTCCTAGGTTGCCATTGCAAGGAATTCTATTGTCTGCCTTAACATCTGTGGAAATGAGTGAAGAAAGCCTTTAAGTTTAAACTGAAAGTTGTCTTGTCCAGATATTAGTACATTTAAGAGTTTCTTTTAGTGACGAGATGGTGCTGCAGAGCAACCTCTTTTCAGAGGTAAGGAAATCCCAATGCATTCCATCTCTGTAGTACCGTGCTACTGATTAAATTTTGTTGGTGTTCTAATCCTCCTGAACCTCTTATTGCTCTGCAGTGGTTTGTTTTTTTTGTTTTTTTTTTTTTTTTGCTGAAGCATGGAATGAACTATATGCCATTGACTTTTAGTTCACAGCACAACCATATTTTTTTCCTATTTTTCTTGCATTATAACTGAATGACTTTCTAGCCAATACCCTACTGTTTCTAGGCAGGTAATAGAGCAGTATTAAAAGCCCTGACATCATCTTTGCTCTGAAGTAACAACTTCCCTACCTTGATTACTGCATAGCCAAGTAATAGCTTCTTGAGAAGTCTCCCCTGATTAAATCAGGGCTATGAAGATGGAGAAGAGTCTGAAGGGGAAGCCATATCAGGTGTGGATGAAGTCACTTGGTCTTTCAGCCTGGAGGAAACTGAGGGGACCTCATCCCTCATCGTGGTCTTCAATACCCTCAGGAGGGGAAGCATACGGGCGGGTACTGATCTCTTTGATGACCAGTGTCAGGCCTAGAGCTGTCAGCGGAGATTTGGGTTTAATATTAGAAAAGAGTTCATCAGAGGGTGTTTGGGCACAGGAACAGGCTACCCAGGGAAGTGGTCAGAGCACAAGCTTTGGCAGAGCTCAAGAAGTGTTACGACAATGTTCTCAGGCAGATGGTGTGACTCTTAGGGATATCCTGTGCAGGGCCAGGAGTTGGACTCGATCTGTGTGGGTGCCTTCCAACTCAGGACATTCCGTGGTTCTGTAAATCATTTCCAAATCACCGTTCGTTTGTGCCAGTGTGCCAGGCCCGGTGCCCTGAGGCTGGCTGCTGGAGCAGGTGATGCCTGGAAACGCTGCTCTGAGCTTTTCCCCGGTAGCAGGTGACCGACGGCAGGCACTGTTCCTCTGCTGCTCTAGAGCGCCCTTCTGTCGCTCCGGGCCCGCAGGGGCCCCGCCAGCAGGGCTCCCCGGCAGCTGTGGGGCTGCGGGAAGCGCTCCGAGCTCACGGCACTCTCGGGGTCCGCAACGCCCGATGTGCGCAGGGCGATGCCGTGACCCCCGCCAGGCGTCGGGTGACCCGGAGCTAACGCTGCCCCACATCCCGGGACCGGAGGCGAAGAGGGACCTCGCTCTCTTCTCCCCCTTCACGCCCACGGACGCAGCGGGGGGGGCCGGCCCAGCACGGCTCTACCGCGGCCGCGGCGCGGATTGGGCCCGGCCGGCTGCCGTCCCCGCGGGGGTGTCTGGGAAGGAGAGATCATGGCGGCGGAGCCGAGCAAGACGGAGATCCAGACCCTCTTCAAGCGGCTTCGGGCAGCGCCGGCCAACAAGGTAGCGGGGAGCGGCCAGGCTCCGCCGGACTGTTCGTGTCGGGCTGTTGCTCTGCGGCCGCAGCCTGCGCTCCGACTAGGCCCCGGTGGGCTCCCGGCCGCGCTGCGGCGGCTGTTGGGGCGGCCGGGCAGGGGCCCTTGGGGAGCGCCTGGGCAGAGCGGCCGCTGAGCTGTGGCAGGGGGTGGCGGAGCGGCAGAGCCGTCGCTTCAACCTGCCTGTCCCTCTGCCTTCGCTCTAGTCGTGCTTCGACTGCGGCGCCAAGAACCCGAGCTGGGCCAGTATCACCTACGGGGTCTTCCTGTGCATCGACTGCTCCGGCGTCCACAGGTCCCTGGGCGTACACCTCAGCTTCATCAGGTGCGTGGGGAGCGCGGCCCGCGGTACCGCCGGCAGGCCTGCAGCACCGGCCCGCCCTGCGCTGGGAGCACGCAGGGACTGGGAGAGAAGCCTTACCGCGGAGCGATCAGCTCGGGGTTTCTGAGGCTTGCTCGCAAGAGGTTCTGGGTCACTCAGCACTTCCAAAATGGAGTTTCCAAAGCACCTCAAGTGGAACGTCGACATGTTGCTTTTGCTAGCCTTGCAGAAACGCTATGTGGACTTGGCATTGTAGGAAAAGAGATGAGAGTGTGGTGCGTGAATCTTGCCAGTAAGGCAGCAGTGTGGTGTACATAGTTTTTCGTAATGCTGAGCAAGGCAAAAATAATCTTTTTGGTATCAGACTGGTGGGGAAGATGGTGTAGGTTTTTCAGTCTACTTCTTGTTTTCAGTACTTGTAAAAATTAGCATTTTAAGTTAAGACAACTGTGACCTTTACTTGTTAGGAGAGAAGTTGAGTAACTAGTATGAGATGCTCTGTGTCCCTTAGCTTTACTTGGATGTATTCTTGGTTGCTTTGTCACGTGTTTTGGCCTAACCTGTGGGACGGGCTGAATATGAGTCTCATGTTGTGGGGAGATCACATGTAGAACGAAAGTTCTTGGCTGTGCTTTCCTAGCTCAAACTCTGCCCTTTAAACAAGCAGTACAAGGGAGAGATCCTCAAAATTTGGATAAAAGCTGGTCTTTTTTTCTTTCACTTTAAAAGTTGAAATTATTTTTTTAGAGGAGCAAAGAAATTCCCAAGATGTTCTTTCCACCTCTGCCTCCTACACTTTGGAATAGTAGTGAGATATCTCACCATTTTAGGCCAGAGCTTGGTTTTCCATTTGGTTTGCCTGGTCTTTATTAATAGAAATAATTGGTTCTCACACAGGTCCACAGAGTTGGATTCTAACTGGAACTGGTTCCAGCTGAGGTGTATGCAAGTGGGCAGTAATGCCAACGCGGTGAGGAGCCTCTGTAGGCATTTTGCTTGCTTTCCCTCTTGCTAATCCACATCCTCTGTTTCTTGTTTTTTTTTTCCCTTTGTGTGGCTTCCTTGGTACCAGTCTGACCTGAAATGTGTAATGAAGGGGGAAATTATCAAGTGTGCTTGGAAGTCAGACTGTGACCTTTGCATGCGCTGTTTTCTGGTGTGCAGATCTCTCATTTTTTTGCACCTCATTTAAATGAGAGGCATAGACTTCTTAAATTATAGAAGTTAATAACACTGATCACTTTGAAAGCTCATGCTCAGCTTTGTGACTCAGAATCATCTCTCTGTAGAGAAGACTGATGATTTTCATAGGCCCCTGGACTGAGATTTCTTGTAGAAAGCTGATTAATGAATGGTTGGTTTATGCTGTGTTCTCAGTTTTTCATCCTCTGTCTCTGGGAAATTTTCTTTTTCTGTTGAGTTTGTCTAGTGCTTGCTTGAGCATGATCTAGCAGTCAGGAGACTGAATATTCCTCTCTTTTCAGACTGCCTTCTTCCGCCAGCACGGCTGTACCACCACAGATGCCAATGCTAAATATAACAGTCGAGCTGCCCAGATGTACAGGGAGAAGATCCGGCAGCTGGCAAGTGCTGCCATGGCCAAGTATGGCACTGATGTAAGTCTGAGAGCTCTGGAGTGCTAGATGGCTGTGCTGAATGCTGAGTCTCGTAGGATACCTTCTTTTTTCCCTCTCTTCTCTTTAGTTGCTTATAGATGGACTGAGTGGAGCCCCTGGGCACTCCCCTGAGAAGAGTGATGCTGATTTCTTCATGGAGCACACACAGGTGAGAAGAGCTGCCTAAACCAGGTAGCCTTAATAGCTCTCCAAAAGCCAGCTGTTCAGGCAGGAGCAGTCCCACTTAGCTTGGAAGGACTCTAAATTGTATAATTTATCAGTAGTAACGTGGAGGAAGTCAGATTCAGTCATCTGCCTGGGACATAGTTACAGATCTGAACAGTCCCTGTAATATCCATGTCCTTTGTTCTTGAGACCATCTTTAGCTTCAAGAAGTACTCAAAGCTACCCCCTATGCCCTGGAAGATGCTTTGTGTGCTGTGTTAATGCTTAGTTTCTTTGTACAGTTAAAGCAAGGACTAGCTATTACTTTGAACTTCTGGTTTAGAAGAAACTTTTCAGTGCATAGACCCTGGTAAACTGGATTTGGGCAACTGCACCATGCCAGGCAGACTTTCTCAGGTAATGCAAGAATTGGCTGTATGGCAGATAGAGACAGTGGAAGTGGAGATGAATTTTTTCCCAGGAAAACTCATTCACGCTTTCTCCCAGATTTAAACTCCTTTCCTTTAACCTGGGAAGTCCTCACATCAGCCAGCTTGTCAGATGATTCTGTCATTCCTCCTGGCTTTACATTCAGCTTAGCTTATTTTTTGGTTTTTTTTAATTTTTGTCCCTGCTAAGGGAATGTGGACTTGTCCATATGTTATGTTCAAGGAAGGCATGGTCTGAAGTTTGGAATAAGTTTCCTTTGGCCTAAACTTGAATACAGGTCACTAAGCCTGTAGTAAATGCAGGATTGTTTGGTTCATTCATCTTCTGGAAATAACTGGAATGAGTATCTCCTTGCCAGTCTTCCAGTACCTGGGATGTAGCAGATGCCAGCCAGAATCCTGCACAGTCTTCTCCAGAGATGGAAAAAGCAGCAAAGTCATCAGAAGGCAGAGAAGTTTCAAGTGAGTTCTTTACTGAATAATTTTTCCAAGAACTTGCCTTCATTTCCAGGAGAATATAGTTCTGTACCTCTCTTGGAAGGGTTGAACTTATCCTTTGGTTCAGGCCTGGAGGAGTGGAAGTTCTGCACACTCTTGTGGTGTCTAGTTAAATTAGTGGAGACTTAGAAGAACACTGCTCCGTTTGGGCTCAGTTCTTCACTTTTCCTGAAATGCACACAAAACTGTTTTGGGGATTAGCTGCCCCATTTCCCTGCTTTCAGACATTATTTGTCTAAGCATTCTTCTCTATCCCTTGAATTTGGTGGGTCTGAAAATGACATAGGACAGAGAAATTTCTAGGGTGAAGGACAAGGAAACCAAATACCTGGGGGCATAGCTGTAATTTGAAACAGTTTTGTGTATTTCCCTGCAGAGTGTTTTCTTTCTTGTACTGTGTTAAGAACACTGCAGAATAAATTATTTACTTTGTGGAGACAAAAGTAAAGTTGCTTTGCTTGGGAAATTGCATATTCCAAACTGTAACTGGATTTATTTGTGAGGGCAGAGGAGCTAGGAAAGATGTAGTGGAACTGTGAACATACTGGAAAAAAAAGGGTTGAGAGTCAATCTGCTGAATGTTCTCTTCTGGTTTTGTGCCCACAGATCCCAGCCAAGGTCCATCTATTGACTTGTTGAGCACATCTCCTAAGGCTCCTCTAGGTAAGACTCTTCACTCAGATGAGTCTTGCTCCTTCACTCAGATCAGTCTTGCTCTTATACCTACTGCTTAGTAGTAAGCTCAGTGAAGCTGGAAGCAATGAGCCAGTTTCCAGAATCTCTAAATGAGCTTATCTCCCTGTTGAGTCAGTAGTTAGGATGCTCCTGAAGCCCAAAACCAAGTCACAGTTTTCTAGAGGTTTCCTCCTTGTTTGGGTAATTGAGTTCAAAGCTGTTGTTTTACCAAAAGCGTGTTTTCAGGTTTTGAGCTTTGGACAAAAAAAGCTCACTTTTGGCACTTGCATATCTAGAACTTGGGTGATCAGGGCCACGTGGCTGGTTTTTTTTTTGGTTTGTTTCCCCACAGAACCTTTGGAGGTAAATGAATTTTTAGTTTTTAGAATAACAGGGATTTGTATCTGATTCTCCCCTGCCATTACTGTCCTGGCTGCACACAGAACATCTAGCTGGAGCTTATTCCCTTATTGAGAGCGTGCTCCTAGCCCACAGTGGGTTCATTCTGGGTGGAAAGCCTGTGTCAAGTGTCTGTTCATTCCCCGTGTTTTACGTCTCTTCCTCAGACATGTCCATGTATCTGTCAACACAAGGGGCTGCTCCTGCTGGAGGTAACTGGCTAACAGCTGGCCTGCGCTGGCTGCTTGTGACAACTCTGCTTGCCCCTCCTGAGATTCTGCCTTCAATTCTAACTTTAGCTTCCTGTGCTTAGAGGGAGAGAACAAGACAAAGCTTATATTGTTGTATTGATAGGTAAACCAGATATGTCGTATCTATAAAGAGACCATATTAACGTTTCTGTTAAATGTTTCCTGAAATACAAAAATCCCCAGACACAAACCCAAACAACCTCAAATCAAGTGTTAGGAGCAGCAAGCAGAAAACAGTTTCAGATAGTGTGAATGTTTTGAATCCCCTTTTAAAAAAAGACTTATTATAAGACTAGAAAAGATAAAAAAAAACATGCCAAGAATAATTTATGGGCTAACAAAAGTCATGTGGCTGTAGAAGTCGGGAGACACACACACACAAAAGCCTAACAAGGGC
Source organism: Urocynchramus pylzowi (assembly GCA_013397555.1). NCBI lineage: Eukaryota > Metazoa > Chordata > Aves > Passeriformes > Fringillidae > Urocynchramus > Urocynchramus pylzowi. The sequence goes on from VZRH01002618.1 coordinate 428,389, forward strand.
AATAAAAGATTTTGGACTTACCTATAGGAAGCTGGAAAATGTTCTGGGCAGTCCCTCTCTGCTTTGTTCTTAGACTTTTCCCCAGACATCTGCTGCTTGGCTGGCCTTTGTCTGGTTTTACAAGTGTGGCATGCCCTCAAGAGTGACAAGTGCAAGGTGTTGGGGAACCTGTTGCTTTTACAGCTTGCTGCACTTTAGGTCCATTTGTTTTTGTATGTTCATGTAAACACAACTTCAGAGTTCTCGCTGCTTTGTCCCTAAGGCATTGGTGAGGCTCTGACCTTCACATGCCTCTGAAGCTGCATTTTCTTGAATTTGTGTATGGGATAAACCTAGTCTTTCTCTAACTATCTTGATACCTGCTGCATAACATTCAGAGGAATTATTCACAGTTCTTAATTCAATTATAATTTGCTCCAGAAATGGACATGCTTCTTTAGGCCACCAGCCTGCAACTGTGGAGCTTCTATGTGCATCTTTCTTGCCTGGGTGAAATCACCCAAGCTTTTGATGTGAAGATGCATGGTGTGCCCTGGACGCTACTGCAGCTGGACTGTGGTGGATGTTCATGTGGGTTGCTAATTTTGGCCTCTTAAATTAATTCCCTTCTGCTTATTTGCTGCTTCCCTCCTTTTGCAGAACTTAAATCCTCCCTCATTGGAAAGAAGAAGCCAGGAGCTGCCAAGAAAGGGGTATGTCTGAGCTCTTTTATGGAGGGGAGGTAAAGCATGTCTTTGATTTCTGCTGTCCTTTCCCTGATTCTTGCTTTCTGCTTAACAAAGCTGTAGAGATCTGCTTTGGGGAAAGGAGACCTTAAGCAGCCTGTATATTATTGCAAAAAAATTATCTTCTGGTGATTACTGGTTGTGATCTGAAGCATATGTGGTTGATTTCTAAGTGTTGGCCACTTAGAATGTTCTTCCATACTGTGCTGCAAACTCTTTTAGGTCTGTAGGCTGTGATTACACAGGGAGACTGAAGACCTCATTAGTGCAGAAAGAAGCAGGATTCAGGTTTTCTTCTACAATGAACAATCTAGGATGAAGAATTCACAGGATTTTGTTCTTGTTTTTAAGCTGGGTGCAAAAAAAGGTCTTGGAGCCCAGAAAGTCAGCAGCCAGAGCTTCAGTGAGATTGAGCGGCAAGCCCAGGTGGCAGAACAGCTGAGGGAGCAGCAGGCAGTGGAGTCCAGGAAACAAGCTGAGGAGTCCATGTAAGTGCCCTGTTTGGAATGAGTACCTTGCATACCTAAGGCAGAAGTAGTGTGAGGTGAATGCTGTTCACCCTAGGACCACCAAATGTGACTACAGAACATACTGCATGAGAGGAAGAACAGTAGCTATATGCCAATATGGCCCTTGCAGCAGGGCACAAGTTATACTGCTGCACTGTATTCAAATTAGCATTCCTGGAAGAGTGTAGGGAGCAGATACTTCTGTGTTGTGTGTTTCTGTTCACCTTTGGACAGAACTGAAAAAGCCAAAGGCTGAACTGGATGGATCATTCTGGGTGCAGGGGTGGGGAGAAGATAGGTATTGTGATGCTTATAGTAAGGAAATCATGGTTAGCTAAAGAAGACTTGAATCTTAGTGGAGGAGATGGCAAACCAAGCAATAGCTTCTGTGCAAGGATTTTTGGCAGAGCTGTTGTGAAAGTGGCTGTTTTGAAGGGTGGTTGGGGTTACTTAACCACTTGTTCTACAACACGGGCAGCAAGGGAGGGTAATGAGCTGGCACCCACCATGGCTCTTTCCCTTAGAGTCACCTCAATGCGACTGGCTTATCAGGAACTGCAGCTTGATCGGAAGAAGGAAGAGAAGAAACTCCAAAACCTTGAAGGGAAGAAACGTGAACAAGCAGAGAGGCTGGGCATGGGATTGGTGTCCAGAAGGTACTTGGCTGTAGATGGCATAGTATAGACAGGTGTCTTGGAAGTACCCTGCTCTGGAAAAGTTTCTTGAAGGCAGTAGTTTGCTCTTGTAATAGATAAGGACATGAGTTTAAGTGCTCATATGCTGTTCTCTGACTGAAAATGCTTCGGGCCCCAGAAGGAATAGGGACTCCATTCAAAGCTTCTAGTTCTCATTTGAGCTTTTCCACAGATATGTGTGGCCTGTCAGTGTCTAGCACTAGAGCCCTGCTACTTGACAGGTGAGGCTGTGACCCCTGTTCTGTCCCCCTGCAGAATCCTTCCTTTAAGAAGTTAGCTCAAGACTTCTGAAGGAGCATAGATAAGTGGTGAAGGGGGCTGACATCCCCCAACTCTGCCTCAAAACTTGTGTCACCTGCCCTGCCTGTAAAGGCCAGATTCAGTTTTGAGGCAGACTGGTTGTAGGGACTGAATGCTGTCAGACCCATCAGCCCTGACTATGCCTGTTTGTTGTGCTAGTTCTGTTTCACACTCGGTGATGTCTGAGATGCAAGTAATTGAGCAAGAGACGCCACTGGTAGCAAAATCTTCCCGCTCCCAATTGGACTTGTTTGAAGATGGTGGAAGCTTCACATCTGGACCCCCCAAGTAAGAATTAATTTTAATGTAGTCTTTGCTTATTCCTGAGTTTTATGTCTGGTGTAATTTACCTATTTTTGGTACCTAGGTACAAATACAGTCCTTTCTCATTCGAAGATGCATTTGGCTCACGATGGGAAACAGACTCTTCATGGGGTATGGACAAAGAGGAGGAACCAGAGGTGACCGTTTCCAGCATTCGGCCAGTTTCAGAGAGGTAAAGTGCTTGCCACTGCTAGTGTACCTTGTGCCCCTTGTGTAGGGGACAAAGGATAAGTGTGGGAGCTGTGGCATAGATGTTGCTGTAGCAGGAGCCTCGTGCTGCAGAAAATTGCTTGCACAGGCACAGACAAGCCCAAGAAAAAGGGCCTTGAGTGAAAGGGCCTTGGATACTTCTTTGTCTGTCATGTCTGTAAGTTTATACAGCCTTTGTGGTCATTGAGTACTGACTGTCCTGAGATGGGGAGATGAGAGCCCCAATGCAATTAACACTTAAGGATGACTTGGTTTCTTTTGATTAGATGAGGTCTGTGACAGAAGTCTTGATTCTTTACTGTGTTGGTGAGCATAATCTGAGATGTCTCCTCTTGTTTCCTCAGACCCGCCAGTAGGCGGGAGATTGAGAACAGGCCATCCATGGTGGAATCCAATGAAGCTCGGCAGAAGTTTGCAGGGGCTAAAGCTATCTCTTCAGATATGTTTTTCGGGCGGGAGGCAGATGCTGAGGTAGATGCATTCTGCAGTGCTTACACTGGTACAGCTCTGGCTTTACCTCCTCCTGTTTGGTCAGGTCCTACTTTGTTCCCTTCCTATATAACCTTTTTGTTTTGTTTTCTGCTGCAGTATGAAGCCAGATCCCGACTGCAGCAGCTCTCAGGCAGCAGTGCCATCAGCTCTGCAGACCTGTTTGGAGAGGCTGACAGTGTGCACTCAGGTTTGTTAGCACTCAATTGATTGAGGATGGGGGCAGCTTTGGAAGACCTAGACTGGAGGGGATCAGGGTGCTTTCTGGAGCTGAGGGACTCTGGGCTAACTCCTCCTGGTTCTTGTAGGTGGTGTGTCTATTGGAAATGTCCTGCCTGCAGCTGACATTGCACAATTCAAGCAAGGAGTGAAATCAGTTGCCGGCAAGATGGCTGTCCTGGCCAATGGGGTGATGAACTCCCTTCAGGTGAGTTTATATTATGGCACCTTCAGAAAGGCTGTTGTCACGTTCAGGGACTTTCACCATAACCTGGCTTCCATTGGAATTATCACTATCTTCTCACATTATGTGGAAAGTCCCAGGTAGACATCTGCAGTCAACAGCTTTTGTAGCTGTTGACTGCAGTACAATAGCTGAGCAATTGCAGGGGGCCAGTTAACTCTATTTGGCCAGCCTTACCCTCCTGCTGCACAAGACACCTTGTCATGTCAGATACACCTTCTTTCACAAATTCCAGGCAGAATTTTAGAAGTCAAGGTCATTTTACCTTCTGCCTTTGTACAGTGTCCTGTGCAGATAACCTCACTGCATTAAAATACCAAACCCCCCCAATGTCTTGTTATCTGTCTCTGGATTTTGCACAAAGATGTTGCAGCAAGGTGTCTCTGTCTCTTTCCTCCTTAGGATCGTTATGGTTCATATTGATGACCCAGGCACTGCAACGAGAAGCCAGCAAGAGGCACTAATGCCACCTTTGCCTGGAGTAAACTCCACAGGATTGTCTTATTTGTGTGGGTTGGGTGGGGAAGGGAGAAGGTAAGCGGAGGGGGTCAGGACATGGCTGTGCCCAGGATGCTTTCTGAATATCTCTGGATTCCACTCTATTAAAATTCAATGTGCCCTCATACCCACTGCTATCTACTAGCCAGTGGAGACAGGCCTTCTTACAGGGTTAACCTCATTGCTGTGAAAGATATGACAGGAACTCCTGGGCTGCCCTCATCAGTGCTCCTGTCCTTCTTTGGCCCATACCTTAGCTCACCAAGTGACAGAGAAAAGGGGAATGCTATTTTTCTGAACATCATGTGACATGACTGTTTTTTGTTCTGATCACTGCTCCCAATCCATGGTGCTGTGGAGTCCTCTGTATTTGCAGGGTTTGCCTTTTATCGTGATCTAGTCCTTTTTACTGTCTTCTAAACCAACATATATGAATGCGGGAGAAAAAAAAAATCATATCAAAGATTATTTTTTTAGCTTCTAACTACATCATCAACAAAAAAGGCCCAGGTAAAGAAGTAAAGAAATTCACTGGATCCCTGGTTTATTTTGTTGCCCAGCTTTGGATTATATCAAAGTACTGAGCTTCTGACTTAACCATGAGATGCAGCAGTGAGGACTTTTAGTCCTGTTTAGCTTAGTCTCTGGTTTTAACAAGAGTGTTTTTTTCTTCCTTGAACTATGGTGTTGAGGACTAGGTAGCAAGAAGAAGGGTGGGAAAGGGCTAGTTACATTCTGTTAGCAAAAGAAAGGCTGGGGATGTTCTGGAGCCTTCTGTCTGGGACTGGAAAGAGGCTGGCATAGGTTTCACCTCTTCTGACAGGCTCAGGGGCTGCGGCAGCTACTCGGCTGCTCTGTGCTGATGTTTCACTTTGGTGGGGCATGAGAGGGGTAAGGTCGGGTCTTCCTGTTCTTTGTCTCTGTGGTCTGACGGAGTTGTGTCAATGTCACAATACCCACAGCAGGCTGGGGCTGCAGGGAGCGGTGGTGTGGCGGTCCAGCCACTCAGGGGTGAGGCCGGCACCTTCCCCGGCCGAGGGGAGGGGTTCCTGGGGCCTGGACAATGGCCGGGGCCCTCCACTGGTCCTGCCCACCCAATACCACTCCCCGTGAGGAGGGGCCGGGGCAGCCCAGAAGACCCGAGAACCCAGAGGCAGCAGAGGCCTGACACAGCGTGCTTTATTGCCAGGCTGTCACAGCCACTCACCAAGCTGGGAGAGAATGCACAGATAATAAATTATTTAATTTACAATAAATAAATAAGCCTGCCGGCACCCTGCTACAAGCTTTGGGTTACCAGCTCCTGGTGGCCTGTGCTCTAGCACTTTATGACCAGGAGAAGCAAGGAGGCTTCTAAAGAAGTATGAGAAACTGAAGTTCCCCCTGAAATAACTAGTCTATGCGAGCTGGGGTGCCGGAGCTGGGCTAGACAAAGTGTTCGGGTCTGTGGAGGTTTAAACTGCTGAGTTGGTTGCCATTAATGCAATGTGATGCTACTTATTTTTGTAGTTTTAAGGGCTACACTGCTGTTCCAACAATACCAGTATTTACAAAAAAACCCAATTTGATCTCATTTGATGACTGCTACCTTTTCCTTTAGTGCTTATGCCCACCTAGCCCCAGTAGGTGCTCTATGTGCTTGCAAGCCATACCACCTGTGGCCAAGGAATTTAACAACCCTATCCCTCTTTTCCAAATCCTCTGAAATTCACTTTTCCAAATGATCATAATATGCTGTTGGAGGGACAGGGAGACCTCTCAGAAGGGCACTTAGTACAGCAGCAGAGCCAGACAGCACCATGCAGTACTTACTGCAATCTAGCTTATTTGCTGTATTTGCTTTGGCAAGTCTTGGACACATGGAGGAGAAAGCACAAAGCAGAGACAGGTTGCATGGCAATATCTAAGATTCCCTTTTCTAGGAACTTCAGGAATTTCCTTACCTTTGATCATATGCAGATGCAGCTTTACTGGGAATAATAATGGAACACAAGTGCAGAGCTGCTGCTGGGGATTTAACCACTCTGTTATCTGGGCCAAATCTGAGCAGAGCTACACAACAAATCCCTGGCAAGAGGCCTGCACTAGCGCTCCTGCTGCTTCAGCACCTGCCGAACTGCGGAACTGGGAGGGAGTGCCCCGGTGAGAGCATACCCGGCTGGTTCCAAGCGGTGGCAGAGCTGGCGGCTGTGGCTTGTCCTGCCTGCCAGCAGAGGGAAGCATAACTCTGTAGCTGTAAATGGCTTCTGCAGAGGCGCTATTCCTGCACGGATTTGGAGCTAAGAAAAAGGCAAGTTGTTCCTGGGAAAAGATGGGTGAACCCAGCACTGGGGATTAGCACAGCCACACATACACAGCTGATGTAGACAGAACCCACTGTTAGAGCAGATGCTCCAGGAGGAGGTGCTCCAGTGGGTTCTGGAGAAACCCAAGATGGGAATGGTGCCCATCCTCACAACCTTCAGTTTTCAGAGGAGTCTGTCTCTTCATTGGAGCCTTCACTCTCAGCATCCATTTTTCGACGATGGTGTAGAGGTTTCCAAGGTGAGTTAATCCTGGGTGAGTTACGAATGGGAACATTTGCTGTGTCTGCATTGGAGCTGGCAGGACCAGAGACAGAAAGCCCTGAAACCTGAGCTACCCTGAAAGAGAAAAGAAAAATGTAAGGCAGCATGTTGCAAAAACTTCTACTGCAGCACTCTTGGGAGTGAACCTGGGAGAAAGAATTAAAACTAGCACAGAGATGTTAAGATGTTCATGGTGTAGAGGAGGAACACATTGCACTAGTACCTCCCAGACTCACTGTGTGAATCTTTTCCTATTTGAACAAATCTTCTGGGCTGATCTTGTTCCTTCCAACACTCCTACTTTTCACCCTCCAAACAAAATTTCCCTCTTTGTTAGAGACTGCTGCTTCCTCTAGATCCTTCTTTGAGTCACACTCTTCCCCTCTGCTTCTGAAGACTTTTGTAAGGATTTTGTTAACTGCACTGAGGCACCACAAAGAAAGAAACTCTTCCTGTTCAGGCTGCTTATTTAGCTCCTCTGTTGTTTTGTAGTTGAGCAGAGGAATAGGACAGTACTTTATTCCACTCTTCTTTAGCATGCTACCTTTAATCTGTTGCTTTATCTCCTAGTTTAGGCAATTCCACTTACAATTTCTCAATTTCCTGATCCATGGCAGGGTCCAGAAACAAGTCTCCTTTATCTGGCAGAACCCCTGGGGAAGGAAAAAACCAACCAATGAAAGTATGAGCAGAGTTAGGCTATTCATTCTTCAAGAAAAGTGTTGCAGACATAGCAGTATCCAAAATCTGGCTTGCAAGACAGGGAGCACTTTTCCCTACCTCTTAGAGAAATGGACACAATGTTGAGGATCATAGACACATCAAGAATGAGGATCCATTTGCTGTGTCTTTCATACATGCTATAGCTGAGCTCAGACTAAATTTGAGGCAGCTTCAGTAGTGCCACTTCCTACAGCCCTGAGGATTGGCAATTTTCATTTCCTGTACAAAATTAGAATACTGACTGTGAGGGAAATGGTAGTCTGTCAACTTTGGGCCTCTGTTCATTGCCCAGTATAGTCACCAGTACCAGATGTAATAGATGACATAGGTGTCAGTGCCACAGCCTGAAACATGCACTATACCACCCAGGGTTATTTATGGTTTTGTGCCACCTGTCTTTCTTATGGTGCACTGATCTTGGGGATCAAAACACTCCACAGATTTAAGGCTTTTGCTTTCCTTGCAACTCAGGAAAGTCAGGCCTGACTCTTGCATATTGCCTACAGGAGTTAAGTGTAGATGAACTATGCTCTAGCATTGCTTGCTGTCTGGGTGTGAGCATCAAAGTCTGGGCCAGTACTTGGCCACTCTCTCAGTGTAAGATCAACATGCTCCTTTTCACTTTAGCAACCCTACTTCAGATGAAGGGCATAGTATAGTTCAGGACTGGAACAGCTGATTGATAATCCTTGCTCTTCTCAGAAAACACTGGGACCTTAGCACAAGATGGGAAGAGCCAGAAAGGAAGATGGGACTCTTAGGAAAGCCCTCCTTCCTAATTCTTTAACAAACTTCATTTTGTATAGGGGTCATGGGAGAGTGTGATCAGCCAGCACAGAAATGACAGAGATTGCTTACCAGAGCCTGGAGAGTACCACTGCACATCAGAACAAAAAACCTATTTGATAATCTATACCAGCAGTACAGCGAGGAATGCTCTTTCTAAGGTTTTTCAGGAGACTTGGGTGTTACACTCAATACCTTTGGGAAGGGGCTTTGTATTCCTTGTGAGGGTGCAAATATGCTTGCTGGCTCTGTTACCTTGCTCTTGCAGGAGAGGATGGAGAGCCACCTGTCCCACAGAGGCAGACTGGCAGCTGTCATTAAAAATGTAGCAATGTGTGCCTGAAAACTAGAGTAAGTTTAGACCAGAACTGATTCCCCCATTTATTTGGGTTCTGGTCTACTCCTCCTATAAATGAGCAGGAAAGTGGCACTGCAAAACAGTGTCAGGAGATCCACGGAAGTGTCCCAGACTGCTTCTTTTTGTGGGCTCAATTAAAAGAATGAACAACTAAAGCTTAACTTATTTCTGTAGTTGCAGAGTGCACAGTGAAGTCTCTAGGGTACAAGATTTACTTGGGAGAGTTGATAAATGGCACTTGAAGAATTCACAAATCAACATTGACATTGGAAATACACTGCAGATTCCAGTCTTCCTGGCAAACTCAACAGCACTGTCCCAGCCTGAACAAGCTGCTTTAATCTCTATCCCTGTTCTTCAAGAGGAGCTGCTGGCTTTGTGAGACCAAAACCTCCTCTGCCTGAAACTGCTCTTGCTGAAGGGTTTTCGGAGCTTGTGATCCCCTACAGACCAAAGACTATTGAAATCTTCCTTCAGGAGAGATTAAAAGACACCAGGAAAAGAATCCTTCTTTCCTTGCCAAAAATGCTAGCACCTGTCAGACTTGTGGTTGCTGCCCCTCCTCTGAGAGAGGCCTCAGCAGGAGGCTGGCAGGGGGCCAGAGGACAGGCCTACATTCATGGAAACGAAAACCCACTCACTTTGTAAATGGCACAATGGAAGCTGTGGGCAAGACTTTTTTTTCTTTTCATCTGTTTTCTTTATGCTTGACTAGAAGTGGATTTCACAGGGCAAAGGAAAAAAAGATTTTTCTTGCTGCCATCCAGGCATCACCTTCCTCCCAGTGAATACACTGATTTCTAAGCCTGTTTTCAGAGGGGATTGCAGGGGTGTATTCATGCACCTTTGATACATAATCTGCCCTGCCCCAGAGGGACATTAGCAGTTTAAATGGTTTGCTGTAAGAAGGGGCTCAGCCAGGGAAGACACACTTTTACTGTACTATGACACACACCTGTGCAAAAGAGGCAGCCCTCAGGCAAGGTACACCTTTTCATTGAGTTCACTCTTTGCAATTAGGGACTGGCAGATACTCAGGCCCAGAAGAAGAGGAAGAGGATACTAACCCGAGGAGAGAGAGAGTCATCTAACTTTAATGGCCAGGTGATTTGCTGAATGGAGATGAGCAAAGATGAGTGTTTGGGAACACCCCCACACACAGCTCTCCCTCCCTGCCTCTGCCATTTAAATTTATCTCCTGGATACAGTCTTGTCAAACAGAAAAGCCATTTCTGTTCCTCTTTGTAGGAGGAGGAGGAGCACAAGCAAGGCATATGAGGGAAATATGAAACTGTGGGTGAATTATGGATGGATTACATACTGTCCTTAGCCAATGTAACACTGCTTCCTTGCTCCAAACCAGCACAACATAGACACCAGCAGTGAGATGCTGGTTGGTAATCCCTGTGGTTCCCACAGCGGTGTGGTACCGATTTTTGTAGCAGTTTGTGTTTTATGATTGGATTTTCAGTAAGCCACAGATAGCTACCAGCAAGATCACACAGTCTTGAGGGAAGATGGGGAAGAGCTGGGAAAGACTGGGCTTTTAACCTTTCAGCCAAGGAGAAACCAGAGGTTTTCCACTAGGTATGCCTTCTTTCCTTATAGATGAGAGCAGCCATTTAAAATCTGCATGAGCACAAAGGGCTAAAACATAAGATGGCACCTCAACTCAGTAAGTCTTGAGGAAGCTCCATAGCTTCAGGCAGACAGTAAGGCACAGTGTTATGCTTTTAAAGTTAATCCATCAACAAAAAGATGAAAAACTTCCCCTCACTCTCTTGCTGACAGTGTAAAATGTGGGTTATAATTACAAACGAAATTCCACAGAAATACAGAATGACTGAAAAGCTAGAGCTGTAACATTTAGAGAAGTCTTACCTAGGGCCCGATTGATGCCCTGATCCTTTGCAAGAGCCATAAGGAATCCATAGAAGGTCATTCTCTGCACACTACTCAGCATTTCCTTCACAAGGGCAGAAGGTGGGCAGCTAGGAAAAGAGAAACAGAGATCATCTTGTCTTCTAAATGATTATCTTTTTTTTTCTAAGACCTGATCAAGATTGAGAAATAAACCCTTTATCTGTTCTAACACTGTAAGGTTGCCCTGGCTCAGTTTAAAATAAAGAGCCACCAGCTTGTTTGAGCTGGGGGACATCCCTAGGAGCAGTCTTACCTGTCTTCATTCCAAGGACAGTGAGAAAAGCCTAGATTCACTCAGAGGCATACACATCCCAACTCTTAGCATGTTTATTCCTCTGGGAAAAATCCTCTGGGAAATACTTGCTTTCAGAAGTCAATAAAATTTCATAGAAGAGTTAAGTTTGGAAAAGACTAAGACCACTGAGTCTAGTGGTTAATGGAGAACCACTGTGTTCACCACTAAACCATATCCCTAACTGCCACATCTACACATTTTTTGAACACTTTCAGCAATGCTGTTATCACATAATTATCAGTGATAGTCATCCAAGAAGCAAGAAAACCTCTGCAATGATAGCCTAAATATGTCAGAGAACACTATTTAGATGATGACTAAATGAGCATATCCCCTTCTTCTACACTCACCTTAACCCCTGGTCCTGAGTTCTAAGCAGTATCTTCATGGTGATTCTCGCTCTTGACCAATACTCCTTGAAGGATTTAATGCAAAATCAAACTGCCTCATAAAGAGGAAGTGTTGAACAGTCCATGGTGTAGTAGTACCCCTGGGAGATGCGGGGGTGGGCTGGTGATCCTTCAGGCAGAAGTGGTTACCAAAGCCTGAGTATTGAGCTACTGCATGAAAGGCTGGGAATGGCTCGCCTCATAGTGGTGTGCAAAGCCTGACAAACCAGATGGGTCCACAGTACTCTTCCCATCTGAAGTTCTCAGGACATACAGGGAATGTAGAGCGTTTGTTGTTTAAAAGAACAAAACAACCCATCAACTCCATGCTTAGATATCTATAGCACTGGACAGCAGTTCAGCAGTAATTTTGTGGATCGTAAATCTGGATTTGGAAACCTAAAGTAGAAATCAGGTGGAACTTGTTATGAATTATTGTCCTGAGTTATTTTGTGTTTCTAGACCATGACCTTCTAGGAGGGCATAGTTTCTTGCAGGTAGTGAGAATATGATCAAAGTGTCTGTCAAAGCTATACAGTAAAGTCTAGTGTTGCTCCATCCTCTGCTGAACTAAAGCTAGTCTTGCTGATCCAGCTAGCCTGGATCTGTAGCTGGAAACCAGCTCCAACCCAGGCTCGGGTACAGACTGAAAGTGTGAACTCACCTAGGTACTAAGGCTTCATACTCCATCCACCCAGTGGGCTCTTTCAACTCCCAAGAATGCAACTGCACTTGTTTATCCCCTCTAGCAAACTCATGATGGATCTCTCCTTGATGAAAGTGTCAATGCAGAAGTGAGATGGAGAGCTGAGACCCAAATCCATCTATTACTTCAAGAATCAGTTCAAACCCCATGTTTCTTTGGTCCATGAAATTGTTTCTCTCATTTGGTTAAAGCTGTTCAGCTATGATGTTTCCCTTTGTACTTCTTCAGTGAGAGCCATGTGGGAATATCAGCTTGTTCAAAGGCCTCTCTTTCTTCACAGCTCCAACCTTACAAAGGGTCTCCAGAGACAGAGACTTCAAATTTATATTTTAGACTCCATTCATACCTGTATTTTGATCTGTCACACAAGGACTCCAGGCACTGGTAGAAGAGAGATGCCTCTACACCTTCAAGTGGGTTGCAGTCATTTGGGGGCTGGCGCTGCCGATGCTGCCCAGAGGATGATGTTGGCACAATCACAGTATTTGGATTCTTACCAGCCAGTAGATCTTGATAAATGGCAGCCACACTTTCCAGGAACTCTAAAAGAACAGAAAGCTGTTTAAAACTCAGCACTGTAACCAGCAACGCATCCTCCTGACCTACCAGACTGTGGCTTAAACTGTTGTTCTGTGTTGTACATAGCACTAACTGGAAATAAACACAACTCTACAGCATCTTGCATGTTCAGAACAGATATTATGCATGCCCATACAGCCATTTCCATAGAAGTTGCTATCTTCTTCTTATTAGGATGATTATGAAATGTCACTCACTCTGTTGAGAAGATTCATCTCAAGAGAACAAAGGCTAGCTAGCACACCGATAAAACAGTGAAGCGTGAAAGCTAATGTAAAACACAAAACTAGTTTGTAAAGTCTCAAATTTTTTCCTTCTCCACCACTTGCCACTTATTAAGAACTCATCCAAGTTGGGAGCAAACTACATTGAACTGCAACAGGAGGAAAGGGAGAATGTTAGTTAGGGCTCCAGGCTGTATATCAGCTTGCCTCCATGCCGCTCCAAAGTAAATATAACACAGGATCTAGAAGAAGGGCCAGGGCAGGTCAGGGCTAGAGTTGGCAGAAAGCCTCTCCCCAGGCTCCTCATACTACCCACTGTTTACTGCAGGAGTCTAATTTTAAACAAGTTTGTTTATGGATGTGGTCAGCAGTTTACAAATCTAGATTCCATTTGGAGTGGTTTGCATGTGTGTGGGTTGGTGGGAGAGTGTATGACAGGCTGCGTGTGTGCAATGTGCCTGGGTGAGCAGGACAGGGATGGGATCTCAGAGTGTGTACACAAGAATGAGCTTGCCAGGACTCCAGTGGCATTTAAGTTCCAAGTGAATGGAAGTGCAATGCTGTGCATGAGGTGGGTGGAGAGGAAAGTCAGGATGTCAGCAGGCCCTGAGGCTGTGCTGAGTTTCTGCAGCTCCATGGAAATATTTTTTGTATCAGAGAAAACTTTCCAAACACATTTTCTGTCCCTGACTAAAGGCATTACAAGCCTGGTTCTGCCCAACTCAAAATCACCATTTTGAACTGTTTTTTTACAATAAGATGTCATGGATAAAGTTGTGATATGTACAGCAGAGTTACAAGGGAAGTATATACAGAGAAGTATTGAGAAAAAGAGATTTTTGTATTAGGGATAACAGCAGACTCCTAACTGCTAGAAAGATGGGAACTCACAGGTTGAATCAGATCAGAAGGCCACCCAAGTTTGCTCTCTGACCACAGACTATGCTCTCAACAGCTTCTAGCCAATGTTTCTGTGTATCCAAAGCTGGCCCGTTTTGCCTGGTCGAGGCCAATTGTGAGCTACGTCCATCAGAGGGAGCCATTTCAGTGTGAGTGGACAGAAATCCATGAGCATTATGTTATAAAGTGCTGCGTGCCAGGAGAAGAGAGAGTGGCATGCTAGCCAGTGCTTGGGAGTATATCTAATGTCTATTCACCTTCTTTTTGTCCCGAATGAGATTCTCGTTCCTCAATCACAATTTAGAGGGCCTAGGGTGACAAAACGATGTATTTTAAAGCAGTCTCCCTGCAGAGGACAAGCACCTGATGCTCATCCAAGTTTCTCCACCTTGTCTCTTGAAGTTTAAAAATACCTATGGATTTTACATTTTATATTTACAGATGTGTATGTGTGGGTGAGCATGAGAAAATATCCACACACAAACCAATATTATTTGATTTGTACTTTTCCTGACAAGAATTTTAGAAGTATCCTATCTAGTTAAAAGGCAGACTGAGGAAGTGGGATAGAATACAATAAATGACCAACAATATGAAGACTGTTCATATAGATTATCTGTTCCTTTTGCTTTCCAACTAGGGAGCCTCAAATCAAACAAAAGAGGTGGTTCTTCACAGGACAGATATCAAACCTGTGCAATTCTTCACCAAAAGGCGTGGAGGTTACAATTTTATGTGATTTCAAGGGGAGACTAGAGAAGTTCTCGGGAGTGGAGTTCACTGAGGGTTCCTAAACCCATGGGAATTATATCCAGTTCAGAAACTCTCTGAGCTGAAACCAGCTCATAGTTGAACAAATATTAAGGGGAAGAATTATATCAATTTGTCCAGCTGCTTTTCCTTTAAAGGCACTAGCTGCTGGGCTTTTCCTATGCTGTATCCAGCAGGATTGAATAATTTTCTTAAAGAAAGGGAAAAAAATATTCCTAGTAAAAGCTAATTGTTAGCTGTTAACATAGTCTAGATAAAGCTGGAAATTCATGTCTCAAGGCCAAGACAAATAAATTCATCAGACATAGCAGTTGTGGGTGTGTCATTATTCACAACAATTTGGAATCTCCTCATTAAGTCTCCTAATCTCTTGACATCTGTGATGCTTTTCGTCAGTAGAGTCCATTAGCTATATATTTTCTGTGAAAAAACAAATCCTTTCAAGTTTCAAAAAGTGCAAAGATTGGGAAGCCGTAAAGCTGTAATGCTACATTGGAAAGAAGTCAACAGCTTCCTGGAATTTACCTGAGTAGTAGAACTGGATCTGGAAAGCAAAGAGGAAATCAGAAAAAGACATCAGGCAATCCATTGCATCATCCATCAGCACAATCCTATGATAAGATGAGAGAAACAGTTTAGCATTTACAAAAAAACTAAAGTCTGTAACCAGGAACCCCAGACCTTGAGAAAGTGCAGCCAAGGAACTATGGGCAACTGAGGATTGCTAGTGGCCCACTATAAGAAGTTAGGACAGAGAAATGGGAACACCCATTGCTGCATGGATGTGGACGCCCTAATATCAATTGAAGGCAGCTTAAGAACCTGAAGCAAGGAGAAGATCCTGAATGTCAATCACACACTTCAGCTACAGTGTGAACAGAGCAGTGTGACATTCAAAGCCTGATGGGCATGATGGAACAAACACTGGTACAAAAACTGCAAGGCTGGTTCACATGGTTATACAGAATTGTAGAATATCCTGAGTTGGAAAGGATCAACAAGGATCATCAAAGTCCAGCTTCTGACTAAGTGTGACTACAGACAAGGACAGTTACACAACTGGTGTAAGCAGAATGAGACTCATGCTATTCCTCTGTATATCAGACTTCATCAAACTCGGACATATTTCAGATTCATAAAGATCACAACAGTTGCAATTCACCATCTATACTCAAACAAACTCTACTTGACAACAAAGGAAATAACATTGCACCAACATTCAGCTTCCTAACTCCACTTTGTGAACATCCTATTGTCCCTTCCTGATAAAAGAATCAGTCTCTTTTCATATTAGTTCTATTATTTGACTATCAAGTCAAATTTCATGGCAACTCAAAACTTCTTGTGCCTGGGACAGTCTTTTTCGTTCCTGCTAAGTTGTAGGTGCATGTAGGGAGCTACATGCATCCCTATTTTGAAGTGTATTTCTTGAATATGGAGAATACCAGCCACAGGCCACAAGCATGAAATATCAGTGATAGCAAAGTCCAGTTCTTCCTTTCAGGAAAAAAAAAAAAATCTGTGGATTTCAGGGCAAAAATGAAAAGAAAAACAATACTCTGGTCACTGCCACCACTACCTAAGGATAAAAAGGTCAGTCTCTGAAGTGGGGAAAATCAAACTCATCTAATCAATGACAGCTTAGACTGTAAAACAGAAGAAAATACTCCACTTTGATGGGAAAAAACCCAGAGTATTAAGGCAATGCTAAAGAAAGGCAATTGGTATTTCTTTTCAACTGCATCTAGGTCTACTGAACCTGTACAGTCAGCATCTGGCATACTGTGCCATATGAGGATTGTCAGTTCATTACAGCCAAAGTATGGGTCATCCAATAGGACCCTTTTAAACACAGGGCCAGATGCAATCTGCACACCAACTCCTGCAGCATCAATTGTCTAAACACATTGCTGGAGAAACACTGTTCTGTCTCATGTAAAAGACTCCAGGGAGCTGTGTGGGAGGCTGACCTAGAAGAACACAGGATCTTGTAAGACTTCCCTGCCACTCAGACCAGTTCTGTTCACTGTGGCAAAATCAAACATGTAGAGCAGCTTGAATTAATTATCTCAAAGAAGAAAGACTGGGGCTAAGAGGGTCCCCAGGAGAAAAGCCAGTATTTAAAACAAAACCCTTTGAAGATGTCAAAGTGCTTCTGATTTATTTATTACATTCCAGAAGCCTCTTCTCCTCCTGTCTAAAGAAGCAGTAGCTTCAGTTCTTAATTCTCACTAATAAGCATGTTACTGAGATTGTCAGTGGCCACATCAAGGAAATTACTTTGAAGCTGGCAGGCAGAGCATCTTCATCTCTCAGGCAAAACTGCTCAGCCACTGGCATTTCCAACCACTATTTAAGCACTGGAAATGTGATTGGCTACATCACTGATGAGCTGCACTCCCTCCTTTGAAATGATAGTCTGTCTCCCCGATACCCACAAAGCACCGAAGCTTTCTTCTCAAAGATGCAGGAAAACAACAGTGGAGAGTGGTTTTACATATCTGTTATGCAGAGAGACAATATTACATCACCTTCCTAACAAGAAACTCATTTCACTTGTTAAATCTAAAACTCTGGTCGACGGCAGTGCTCTGCAGCACCAAGTTCCAGTCTCTTATTTAGAGGAGAGCATGAGAACGTATGCAGAAGCATGAGAATTTGCTGGACAGTTTTTGCTGTTAAAGACAGCAAGGAGCCTCTGAGGAAGCCTGTACAGCACATATGTGATGGAGGAGCATCTAAACAGAAGCAGGTGCATGCTGGTGCTGGGTTACTGACTCCGCTTGGCCGAGGGGTTTGCACGCCGGAAATGTTGAGAAGTCTTTAAATCCAATACAATCATTTATGAGGAGATTGACTGCAGCTGGCAATTCCCCCACATAGCCAGCTGACTAAGCACTCAAGGAAGCTGAGAGAGCATCATATGCAATATATCTGCACCTCTTCCTTGAAATATCTGACAAGAAGAAAAACCTCGCTATGGACTGTAATCTAGACAGCAGGACCAAAATTGAGGACAAAATCTGAAAGTATGAACTGCAACTCAAAAGAGTTCATCAGGTATCTCATATTTCAAGGGATTTTTTTTTTTTCTTGTCCAAATTAGACTTTAAATCCTGAGGCCACAGATGTATTTAAAAAGTTAGTAGTTGGCACTCAGTGAATAATGAAAACCAAGGAGGAACTTTGGAAAGGACTGAAGAAAAATGCCTACACTTGAGGCATTCTGGTAGAGGGTATTTTTCAGGGTTCAAGTGGGTTTGGTTGGCAGGAAAGCCTTACTATTGTGCCAATGGGGAAACTTTATGGTCTCCTGTTTGTGGTTAAAATCTCAGAAATCCAGACTAGACAGGATGTTCCCAGGACAAACTCTAGACCAGGCAAGTTGCAAGGACTTTTACCATTTTCTGCTACCATTAAAGACACAATCTGTCTTAGAGCCAGGCTGGCTCAAATGAGTTTTCATAGATTTGGTTTATTTACTGAGACATGGAGGCGAAAATAAGCAAAACATACAGAACAGTCTGCACTCTTAGGCAATCTTTTAACAACATAAGTACTGAATTGCCAGCCCCAGTTCCATTAGTACTGACCAGTGCAACATGAGCTTGCTCACACACCAAATAAAACAGCATAGGAGCTGTGAGCTACTGGGCTGTCACTACTCAAATGTGGGCAGTGAGTTCCTTGTGTTTCTTTTACAATAGAAAAATCAGTACTCAGGTACAGATCTTAAAATCATGGTCAAACCAGAAAAAAATTCCTTCATTTTCTGTCCTGCAATTTCAAGATTCAGAAAGCCAAAAGGTGTATCTGAAGATCAAAGGTATCTCTGTAGATTAAAGTCTTTAATCTGCTAATGGCTATAACCATTTGAAAAAAAAATCCAAGAAATCTCACAGACACGGATATCCTAGTTAATTGTTTGGGTATGACTTCTGCAGCAGGAACAAGAAAACAGAGCTCTCTGATATCACGTGAATAAAACCTATATTGTTGTAGCCTCCATTCTAATGTTCTGACATATCCTGATCTTAGTCCTGTTGTTTGTTATCAGAGCATAGCAACAGCTGCTGCATGAGTGGACTGCACCGTGCTGTGAGATCATCTCAGTCATGCAGCACTGAGGCTACAGCTATGACTGCCCTCTTCCCAGCAGTACCAATGCAGGTCCTGGCTGTATCACTGAATGTTGTGGCTACTCCTGCTGCTACTTTATTTAATTCTTTTCCTAAGAAAATTAGCAACAATTGGGGCATGCAGACTGAAGAAGGAATAATGTCTCTAGGTTTGCATGTGACACTCATGTTTTACAAAGACTAGGTCAACTGGTGCTGGAAGAAAGTCTGCAGAGCTCATCCTTCTAACAGGCAGAGACCAAGGAGGACAATGGGAAGTGTAGACCAGAAAAAGGACAAGAGAGTGAGAAACAGTTGTAAGCAAAGAGAAAAATGATTTAGAAATATGACAAGTTTTATTAAAATTGTTCAATTAGGTTAGCTTGTTACAGAGCTAGCAATGTGCAAGTAAATCTCTAGCCAGCCAAAAGTAGGAGTGAGGTCACCCCCACCTGAGCCAGTGTGCCTCTGACAGAGATCTCATATCTCTCCAACACCTGCTCCCAAAGCCAGCTTGTCTGTCTCTACAACACATGCACAACAGTGCAGCAGGCCCCTGAATGGGGCCTCTAGTTTACAGCAGCCTTGTGGACTAAATTCCTTGACACAAACATCACAACATGTGTAGATATGCTGAAGTCTCCTTCATTGCATGCACCATCACAAATTCCTGCTCAGTTCAGCTGGAGCCCTATGAAATACACACCAGCACATGGGACTGGTGCTTGTGTACCTCCATGAAAGGAAGCAGCAGATATATCTCTGCTACAGGGCTAGAGTTCTTTCTTAGTCTGGCATTGGGGGACAAGCAACTGAACAGATGTGTGTACCTTATTACACTTTCCATATCAGATAGTTAATAATCAGCTGCCTGGGCTGGACTGGAATCAGCAAGCACAATCAGTAAAATACTTCATATCACATTATCAATGCCCTGAGCCAACTATCTGCTTTTTGCCTTGTCTAGATTAAAATAAAATTTCAAACAGATTAGCTGCCATGTTCTTACCAAACATACTTTAAAACACTGGCAATCTTTCAGAGGTTAGTGTGTTTAAATGTGATCAACCATAGAAGCTGGGGCAAGGGGGGACACATTTTAGAATGGTAAACAGTATTTGAAATCGAGTTTAAAAAACATGTCCGTTAAAAAAATATTGGCTAACATTCTTTTATCTGCAACTCATCTGAACATAGAGCCAACAGCAGCATTCTGTATTGATATTTCAATCTTTGTAAATCTTAAATATATATTCTTTCACATTGCTAGAGAAACACCCTGTTCTTAACCTCAAAAGATGGTGTCTCTTTTCCCCAAAACCTTAAAAGCTGAAGGCCCCTGCTCATACCTTTACCATGGGTCTAATTCTTAAGTTCAGGCATGTAGGACTAATCTTGCCTTTAAAGAGAGAATGAGGACTCACCTTGCTGCTTTCTGAGTGAGTTCCATTGGGAAGTCAGGGCAGAGCAACTGCAGCAGGCAGTGGTATTCCTGTGCTGTCAGCAAATCTGCAGGAAAAGAGAGGTGAGAACATTGTAATTCTTTTATAGGCTGTTCCCTCCCCTTGCTTCCTCTCTTTAGGAAAAAAGCCTCATACTCCCTTTACTCCCAATTCAAGTAGTCTGAGTATTAAAGACAATATAACTGTTCCCTAGACTTTCAGAGCTGGGCTCTTTAGATGGAGTTTCCAGCACCATCTGAAAGAGGCCTGATGAAGGGGAAATCCTATTGTACAGGCTCCTGCAGGGAAACTGGTAACAGGTAGTGAGTGATTCAGTGTGAACAAGGGGTAACCAAAACAGGGCAGTTTCAAGTGAGAACACAGTTTGGTTTGACTTGAATATAACCATGTGGAAAAGGGAATAATTTCAAAGTTGCTTAAATTTGCTGAAATTCACTGGCATGGTGACATTCCCCACAACACACTTGAAAATCATCCACAGAACATCTGGCAGCAGTAACAAAGGCAAACAAGGTTTTTGGGTTGTGTATGGAAGGCTACAGAGTATAAACCACAGACGTTATTACTTTGGCATTCAGTAAGGCAGCTGGATGGTCTCTTTTGGAATAGTGTGTACAAATCTGGTCACTGTATTATAGGAAGCACAGAACAAAGATCCAAAAAACACAAGAAAACCAATCAAATTATTCATGTTTAAGAGAGCAGCTTTGTGAAAGACTGGTCAAGAAGGAACTCTGTGGCTCAGCAGAAGGAGTCTAAAAGAGGTGACTCTTAGGGAAGCTTATATGATCCCAAGGGAATGGAAACATCCTGATGTCAAAAAGCCCTACATGATTGTATGTTCACAGTCCAAAAGGCTGTGGACTGGAGTTAAGAAGAGGACTAGCTGAACAGCAGCAATTTTGCAGTACTTCTATATACAAAAGAATGCAAAGTATGGAAGAAAGAGCCAGAGGTGGAAGTAGAGCCAAGCAGTAGTCAGGGAGGGGATCTCAAGGGCACTGGCAGTGGGACTGAGGTACAGAGTATAAGTTCTTCTGCCACAAACATGTTAGTCTTCATTAGGCTCTTATCCAAATGATTAACCTTGTTTCAGATGACAGCCACAACTTAGAATCACAGAATCAGCAAGGTCCAACCATTAACCAACACTGCCAAGTCTACCATTGAACCACATCTATAAGCATCACATCTTCCAAGGATGGTGATTCCATTACTTCCCTGAGAGGAAAGAGGGGTGGGGGGAGACATTCCAATGCTTGACCACACTTTCAGGGAAGAAATTTTTCCTAATATCCAATCTTAACTTTCCCTGGTGCAAGTGGAGACCATTTTCTCTAACCTTGTAACCTGGGAGGAGAGACTGACCCCCATCTCTCTACAACCTCTTTTCAGGTAAATGTAGAGAGCAGTAAGATTTCCCCTGAGCCTCCTTTTCTTCAGGCTAACCAACCCCAGCTCCCTCAGCTATTTCTCCTAAGATTTGTGCTCCAGACTCTTCACCAGCTCCACTGCCCTTCTCTGGACACACTCCAGCACCTCGATGTCTTTCTTGCAGTGAGTGGCCCAAAACTGGATGCAGAGTTCAAGGTGTGGCCTCACCACTGCTGAGTGCAGGGGGACAATCACTGCCCTGGTCCTGCTGGCCACACTATGGCTGATACAGGCCATTGGCCTTCCTGGCTACCTGGGCTGCTATTCAGAAAGACCTCAACAGGTTGAAGAAATGGGCAGAGAGGAACCAACTGAAATTTAACAAAGGCAAGTGTAGGGTCCTGCACCTGGGAAAGAACAACCCCATGCGCCAGCACAGGCTGAGGGCTGATCTGCTGGAAAGCAACTCTGTGGAGAAAGATCTGGGGGTCCTGATGGACAACAAGCTGTCCCTGAGCCAGCAGTGCTGGCTTGTTGTGGCCAAGAAGGCCAATGGTATCCTGGGATATACTAGGAAGAGCACTGCCAGCAGGTTTGGGGAGGTGATCCTGCCCCTCTACTCAGCCCTGGTGAGGCCACATGAGGAGCACTGTGTCCCATTCTGAAATCCTCAGGACAAGAGAGACATGGAGCTCCTGGAGCAGGTCCAGTGGAGGGTTACAAAGGTTAGTAAGGGTCTGCAGAATCTCTCTTACAAGCACAGGCTGAGTGACTTGGGCCTGCTCACCTTGAGAAGAGACAACTGAGAGGGAATCTCATCAACGTCTATCAGTATCTGAAGGGAGGGTGTCATGAGGATGGAGCCAGACTCTTTTTGATGGTGCCNTTTTCAATACATCCAGGGACAGTGACTTTACCTCTTCCCCTGGGCAGCTTGTTCCAATTCCTCATAACCCTTTTGGTGAAGTAATTTTTATTAATATCTAATCTAAACCTCCCTGGTGCAGCGTGGGGCCATTTCTTCTTGTCCTGTCGCTTGTTACTTGGGAGAAGTGGCTCACCCCCAGCTCACTATTCTCCTTTGGGGCAGTTATAGAGAGCAATAACACCCCCCCACCTGAGTCTTCTCTGTTCCAGGCTAAACATCCCCAGGTCCCTCAGCCACTCCTCACAGGATTTGTGTTCCAGACCCTTCACCAGCTCTGTTGCCTTCTCTGGATCACTTCAGTACCTCAAGACCTTGTAGTGAGGGGCCAGAGCTGGACACAGCAGTCGAGGTGCAGCCACACTAGTGCTGAGTGCAGGGGGACAATCACTGCCCTGGTCCTGCTGGCCACACTATGGCTGATACAGGCCATTGGCCTTCCTGGCTACCTGGGCTGCCATTCAGAAAGACCTCAACAGGTTGAAGAAATGGGCAGAGAGGAACCAACTGAAATTTAACAAAGGCAAGTGTAGGGTCCTGCACCTGGGCAAGAACAACCCCATGCGCCAGCACAGGCTGAGGGCTGATCTGCTGGAAAGCAACTCTGTGGAGAAAGATCTGGGGGTCCTGATGGACAACAAGCTGTCCCTGAGCCAGCAGTGCTGGCTTGTTGTGGCCAAGAAGGCCAATGGTATCCTGGGATATACTAGGAAGAGCACTGCCAGCAGGTTTGGGGAGGTGATCCTGCCCCTCTACTCAGCCCTGGTGAGGCCACATGAGGAGCACTGTGTCCCATTCTGAAATCCTCAGGACAAGAGAGACATGGAGCTCCTGGAGCAGGTCCAGTGGAGGGTTACAAAGGTTAGTAAGGGTCTGCAGAATCTCTCTTACAAGCACAGGCTGAGTGACTTGGGCCTGCTCACCTTGAGAAGAGACAACTGAGAGGGAATCTCATCAACGTCTATCAGTATCTGAAGGGAGGGTGTCATGAGGATGGAGCCAGACTCTTTTTGATGGTGCCGAGCAGTAGGACAAGAAGTAATAGGCAGAAACAGATGCACAGGAATGCACTAGGTTGTCCAGATGCACTAGGTTGTCCAACAAGGTTGTGGAGTCTCTGTCACTGGAGATAATCAAGAACCATCTGGATGCAATCCTGTGTCATGTGCTCTAGGATGAATTTGCTCAAGCAGGAAGGTTGGACCAAATGACCCACTATGGTCAGTGACCCATTCTGTGTTTCCTTGATTTTCCATAGGCCCAGCACAGGAAGCAGGTTACATGAAAACAGAGAACTTGGGCATATAAAAGCTCTTGTTGAAACAGACACTTTCTCATAAGTGAACAGGATCCATATGGACCTCTTACTCTTCAAGGATTTCTAAATCTAGCTTTGATTAATGCTGTAAAATAAATTTCTGATATTTGCTAAAAAGTCTAGATGTTGGTCTGAAGGAGTCACACCAATTGGAAATTTTATGCAATACTCAGTTTCCATTTTTTATTTGCTTAAATTAAAATTCCTATTTATGCATCCTTACGCCTCTTGCTTGCTATTATTTTCTTTCATTTGTCAACAGACCATTATAATTGCCCTTTCTTCATACTGTATTTTATTCAATCTACTTAGCAGATAACTACATTTATCTAAAGTTAAATCTGTTTACCTTACCCTCTACTTCTTTCCTTACTTAGACCAGTTATATCTGTTCCTCTGCTTTGATCCCCCTTAGATTTCCACAGTGAGATGTCCAGCAGTATACAAAGCATCCTTCATACATTCAGAACAGACAGGCTCTAGGAGGATAATCTGCCTGCTTTAATCAGCTAAGGCTCTTTTCAATTATTTTGGTTTTTAGTCTCTCTTCTCCCTGAAGGTGAATGAGTTTGAGGTTGTTTTCTCTTTTTTTGAAGGATGAGGTTTCCAAAGAAAGTTCCACTTTTTTTCTCAGTCCCTGTCTGATTGATAGACAAAAGCAGCTTGAGAAGGTAACTCGGCCCAAAGAGAGCATTAGTTTTGAGGCATAAATAGAGATCTCTCACTTGGCAGAAGTAACATAGTTCAAAAACTTATAATAATTCATGCTGTCTTTTTCTTCTCTCCCTTCTTACCAAATCACAGCATCATTCTTACTCCTCTACCATAAAACAATAAAACAATATAGAATAAAAGCAGAAGTCTGCTCAGAAAGAATTTGGGAAAGGGTGGCAGAGATCCTCTCCAAATTAGCACATTAGAGAATGAAGTTTGTTGTCAATAAAAGTGGAATTAATTACAGTTTCAATCTTTGGGCAAATGGTCCATTTAGACTAGAAACTGCCCATAAAGCTGAAGTGGTGCAGAGAAGTTCCTGCTCCAAAGAAACACTTTGTTTCTAATGCCTGGGAAAATGGCACCAAATTATTCAGTGAAGTACACAGGCAGACTTTTTTAGGCTATAACACAACTCAGCCTGCAGACACCCCAGGCGCCTGACCAACAAATCATACCAATTTTTCAGACTATAGTTGGGTACCTTTTATACAGGAAGTGGGATCACCACAGACCTTAGGAGGTGACTTCTGTTTGCTGTGATCACTGTTTTCCTATGCCCTACAGCAAGGTCAGTGAAGACCATGCAGAAAATTACATTTGCCCATGTACCACATTGTCTGCCAAGAGCTGCTGGGAATAAACAAGGGCAGTTTTGGTGCATGACCACGTTGCTCCTTCCTGTCTCCAGGCCACAGCTGAGTAAATAGAGCTCAATGTTGCATGATGAAGAAAGAAAGAAAAGAAGGAAGGTACCAGTCAGAATGAGTGAAAACTAGAATCCACAACTGCCACTTTGGTTGCTACCACAAATTACTGCATCTCAAGTTCCAGTAACAAATGAAGCAAATCATGGAGTGTTTAAATCTGACCCCACAGCACAGGGCAGTGAGATATACACACTCTACCGTGCCCTTGCAGTGGAACAAACTTGCTCATAACCATATGCTTAAGGATGGAGATTGCAGTCTCCATGTTAATCATGTTCATTTACAGCTGAACTAACACTTCATTCTTCTACTAAAAAAGAACTAATAACAAATTCCAAAGGAATTTTAAAACAACAGCTCACTGAGAAGGAACTTAACAGGAAGTACTTTGACCATTCAGCATAATTTTTGCTCTACTAGACCTCAAATTCTTGTCTAGCTTGTACTGCTACTGAGACCATGCCACTAGCAAAATCTTAAACCTTTCCTACAGATTGGATTGTCCTGTGAGTAGTTGACTGTCTTTTAGTGCCTGAGGCAGACCGTTTCTCATGTTGCAGAGATATAGAGGAGAAAGAATTTTGTCCATGTGATACAGTCTAAGAAGGTACCATTTTCTGGATAAAAATGGCCTACCTTGAGAAACATGGAGGCAGCTGCTTTGTACTTCTCTGGCTTTTAAAGCACATATTAAAGCTGTTTCTGGTTTGTATGTGGCTAACAGATGGCACACAACCTGGAGTGATGCAGACTCCAGGAATACTAAATGATGTGTTAATGCTACTGTCAGTGTTGTGCGTGAAGCGTAGACACACCTGAATTATCTTAAAACCAGTTATCTTGCACAGTGACAGCAACCTAGACATAGAAGCCTGGAGCTCAGTGAAGGCTGTAAAATCTACCCAGGAAGTCAATAAATATTTAGGACTTAGCCTGAATTGCAGTCATTGCTGCTGTATCTAGGCTGCTTTCAGCACAAGAAGTAGCTATCTACAACACTGTCACAACATTGTGACAGCTATAAAAATGCCCAAAGCAGTAGGAGAACACTTACTGCAGCTGGTGTATGAAATCTGCCCCAAAAAGTCACATTAGCTTCCCAGAAACACAAGGATTGCCTTGATGAATATACATTAAAGTTCCCTATTCCCATAATTTTTATGTATAACCAGTATCCGAGCAGACTGGAGCCCTGAGCAATACAGCTGTCCCCTTTGAATTATGGTAGGACACACAATTTCCACAGGTTGTTTTTCTACCACAGTCATGAAGTCATTCAAGAGTCATAAAGGCATAGAGCTGTAAATCAGACTCCTGCAAATATAACAGAGAACAGACTATTTTTTTTTTTTGAGTTGGAAGAGTCTTTGCTGGCCTTTAGTTTTTTAGTGTTTCTGGTGTAAGTACCACATATTTAGGATTCTCTCTATATCCATGAAGGATTGCAACCTTGTAGAAAACAACAAAAAAACCAAAAGCCCCCCAAAATAAATGTCTACATGTTCTCATGCTGTCTACAGGAACTACAACCTTACAAAAAAGTGAACATAAACATGAGCATTGATAATACCGCAACTTCACAAGTATCATCTGGCTAGTAGGCTAAACCCTGCACATGCCTTGTTCACAGGATACCTGTGGCCTGATTTCTTCCATACATCTAGTGCTAGTAACAATCAAAAAGCCAAGAATTCTAGAGAAATTAATCTATGGATAGGACTGAGTATATTCATGTAAGACATGTACAGCAGGATTAATTTTGCTCTTGAAGTTTACAGACAGCTTCTACAATCATTAAATCATAGTCTAGAGAGTGTAGGAAAATCAGAAGAAAACTGAGAGAGACCCACGTGTTACTTCTAAGCAATGAGAAAATGCTCTAAAAACCAAAGATTTTTGCCAGGTTAGATAAAAAACAACTTATTTTTTAAAGGAAGATTTTCTAGTGAATAGTTGAAAGAGGATAATGGTAAAATCTGTATCTTGGATCAACGTAAGAACCTGTACTTTACATGGAGTCTTGGGCATAAGTAGCTTTTAATACTGTGGCTTTGTACCAAGGTCTGGCTCAATCTCATTATATACTAGCATATATTATTTCTATATTTTATAAATTACTAACATATATTTTCTTATTTTACCAACTGGATGCATTAACTCTGTCTTCCTAATGATGAAGTTCAACCTTCACCAACCTAAACTTTTACTTCTTCTGAAAGGGACAGGCTCACTCCTCTTTCTCCTTTCCCATCACTTACTGGCTCTGAACCACCTCTCATACCAGCTCTGACACTCAGCAGGCCTCTTGCTGAGAAAATTCAACTTTTTCCCTGGACTAGTGAATTGCACTGGCTCTTAGAAATAGGTGATGAAAGCTCATGCAAAGCAAGCTGTGGAAGAGCACAGCCAGGTGCAAGGAAGAGGGAAGGAGGTAGATAAGGACAGCAGATTCACTCCTCCTCAGCAGAGAAAAAACTGTTAGATAGGCTTAAGTAGTTCCCTGCTTAAGATGTTTTAATCCTTGAAGTCCAAGATGTATGCAAGGCAATGTCCTAAGATTAGTGATCCTCCTAATCAAAAGCAAGTTCAGCTTTACCTGCTGTACTTGCACCCTGCCTGCTGTGGTGGTCTGTCAACACTGGTTTCAGACACATTTAAGACAGAACTTTTGGCATCCTTACTATCCAAGCAGGCAGATGAATTCAGGTTACTCACAAACCTACTCTTTCCACTGATACTGTTTAGGTCCTCCCATATGGAATCCCAGGACATCTTCAGGAAAGGACCCCAGAAGCCTTTGTGTCTGACATGACATGACAGCAAAAGCAGACAGGGTAACTGAAGTATACACAGAATAATTATAGTTTGGCTCAGATAGAAAGGTACTTTCAGCAACTGGTACATTCAGAGAGTGCACCCTGGATTGCCTCTCCTAACCTGTGAGAATACGACCAAAATCCTACCAGACATAAGGGAAGGGTGCTGCTGCAGGTGAGCAGTCTTCAGAAACAAGATGTTTTGCACTCTACAAAGGGCACATGACTGCAAACAGCAGACTTAGCTGACTCCTGTTGAAAACAGGTAAAAAGAGCCAGTTTATGATGTGAAAAAAACAAAGAGTGAAAGAGATTTAGTGAGATTTGCCTGGAACAACCTATGTCTGACTCAGGACGAATATAGTGGAGAGCTAAGCAGACTGACCTAAAAAGATTTGTTGGGGGAGTGCTGCAAGAGAGAACAAGGAGAGAGGATTAGCATTGTGATTGAGCACAAAGCTGGTTTTGAAGTACTCGGGTAAGAAGGAAAAGATTCAGCTGCAACTGATATGAAGAATGAAGTAGTTTGCTCTGGAGGCAGCCTGGACAGTTCATATGAACTGAGAAATGGGTCCATTATGGGCAAAGCTTGTAGCACCCTACTTTGAGCAAGCTAAAGTTTTTTAAAATAGTTAAATCTTCTAGATGGTGTGATTCTTTTCCTGCACTTTGATCTTGAGCCCTTTTATCAATAAACCACTTGCCAGATTAACAAAAACAGAAAATGAATTTATATAGAACTGCTCCAATTCCATCCCCAGAATCCCGATTCCTTCTGTTTATACAAATGTTAATCATCCTTTAGTCTCTTTCAAATGCCCCATAATTTCCCTTTAGTATGAAGTGTTTCATGTGGCAGCATTACTTCAGCTTTGAGTGAATGCTACTCAGGGCACCATGAGCTGTGCCAAAGGTACAGTCCAAGGCTATCATTTGGGGTGCTTATGTGGCTAACATGGCACATCCACAAACTGAAAAATTCAAACTTTCATTACAAACATTGAGAAAGTTTTCAGCTCTCATGCTTGTAGAAAAAACATTTCAATACTCAAAGAATTTAACTGATATACAGTGTGCTATCCCTGAATCCACAGAAAATCTGAAACATGACTGAAGTTTGATCTTTTTTCTTCAGGAACCTAAACACTATACCTAATGCAACACTAAAGACAATGTTAACTCTTTAATTTCTTGTTTTAAGTTTAGAGTGTGACTTATAATGTAGTTTGGGCGTAAAGAATTCAGAGTTCCTAAAGTGCAAGAACAGCAAACAATAAGAAAGGAGAAGCAGCCACAACTTCTGGCAGTATTTCCAGAAGCAGAAAAAGAAGATAGAAGATGACAAACAAAAGAGTCTGGTTTAAATTTTCCAGTACATAGTTGAATACAGGAACCAGATGGTGACTTAAATGGACACCCAATTTTCTCCATGCAATGTTCTTTAACATTTACAAAGATAAACCATACATATTCCAAAGCACATATAATCCTAAAGATATGCTCAGCTCATTGAGTATGATCTCTAAGGATAATTAGCTTTCTCTAAAGGACACAGGCCTACTTTTGTGGACTACAGTGTGAAAATGTATGACTACCCATCATGTTTCAGAGGCATAGCAAACCCAGACCAAAACAACACAAGACAGCTGAATGGCTTTCAAGACAGATAAACTAGAAAACTAGAAATAAGGTACCATTTCAGAGTGAAAGTAATTTATAACTGAAATGCCATAACATTTGACATTTTTTGTACGTGTCCACCATGAAATTATTTTTTCCTTTCACTCTAATGTTACTAAAGACATAACTAGCAGATCTCCCCAGCTATAGGTGATTTAGCCTGCTTTTATCTTGTTCAACAGCTGACTTTTCCCCACTTTGAGAAGTTTTCAGTCACTCGTGTAGAAAATAATCAATCCAATGCCAGAGCTAATTGGTCTTGTAAACAATAAGGAGAAAAC
Source organism: Urocynchramus pylzowi (assembly GCA_013397555.1). Lineage (NCBI taxonomy): Eukaryota > Metazoa > Chordata > Aves > Passeriformes > Fringillidae > Urocynchramus > Urocynchramus pylzowi. The sequence goes on from VZRH01002618.1 coordinate 458,222, forward strand.
ACTCCTGTTGAAGTTCTGGCCATCTGGGGGGCAGACTGCTCAACCACTTGAAACAGGACCCACAGCACTCTTAATAGTGAAGTACAGGAATGCCGGCAACACTTCACTGAAGGGGACCATCAACATTTCCCCAAGCTCTCAAACAGCAGCAGTAATCTTTAGACAAGATGTGGATCAGCCTCTACTCAAGAAAACAAGTTGTCATTAAGCTTAAGATCTTCAAAACAACTGAAGAATTCATGGTTACACATCACGAGATGGGCAGAGTAAATGGGCAGGTGGTATGCAGCTGTATTTCATTCAGTGCAGGACCTTACATATCCTCCCTCAGATACGTTACTAGGACTAGTGACAATATGGCCAGTCTTCAATTTGTGTTTGGTATTTCCTTTCTGCTTTGGGAGACCCTAAGCTGGCAGACAGCTCATCTGTGTCATGCACACAGGGTCAGGGAGCCGAAGAAAGCTATGACATTGACCTAAAAGAAAGAGGAGGTAGAGGATAAGGAGGACACACAATGAAATGTGGAAATGCTGAAGATTGCTGTAGCAATGTAAGATCAAAGATTTCCTTGATTTCCAGTTTCTTTCTAGACAACTTTTCCAGGAAACATCAGTGAAAGGTTCCAATGAACCAGTTCTGGTAGAATCAGGTATTTTCAAATACGTGTTCATATGGTACAAAGTCGCATGTAAAAGCATGAGGTACAATAGTCAACAATTTTCTCAGAATAATGAATAAAACAGGAACTAAAAGAGGAAAGTTTTGGACTTTCCTCTTTTAGTGACTTCTTTCGAAGAAACATTCAAAGAACAGTGCAGCTGCTACAAGCACCCAATGGAAGAGAGACAAATAATTTCAGCATAATTTGTATCATGACTAGGGATAGCCTTGTGTGTCTTCCTGACCCTGCTCCACATCAACTCTTAACTAGTCCACTGCAAACTTTTGACCAGTTAACTGCACCTTCACCGAGAGCTGTCATCACAGCAGGCACTCTGATACTGCTTCTCTGAAACACATCCAGCATGAGCCCAGCCGTGAAGGAGACAAGTTCAGGCATGCAAAGAATGGAGAATTCCACGTGCCACCAAGAGTGACACCAGTATGCAATTACACAAAGCAGTCAACACTGTGGTTGAAACTCAAGAAGCTGGTTGTGATCCACAAAGCACTGAGGGATCTAGAACATCTTTCTCTGTGCACTTGTGTTCACCTGGAACCATTTAACTACCTGACATAAACATGCATCTTCCAAGAACTGAAAGCCACCAGCAGGCCTGGCCATTCTTTGACTTTACTGCACAGTATATTTACTAGAGGTTTACACACAGGCTATGCAGTATAACCCCAAGTACCCAGACTGTGGGCCAGTTTTCTCCAATTTTCTTTCACAAATTATAATGCCTAAAACAACAGTCTGAAAGGAAAGGACATTGTTTTTAGGAGCCTCCGAGTCAACAGTTAAAGTCTCTATTCATAAAAATAAGTATGGTATCTGGATCTATGCTTGGGCAGTGTTGTTCAGTCATGTAAAATGCTCTTAAACACGCCAATATTGAGTCTCTTTTATGAGTGTGAAAACTTAAAAAGAAAATGAACTTCAAACAAAGCAAATTATAAGAGAACTGGCTGGCGAAAGGTAATCTGGCTAATGACAAGACTGAAGAAGTCATCATTAGTTATTTAGAAGGAAATGCAGTGGAGCATGTAAGCTTCACAGAGAATGCTTGGAGCCCATTACAATATCAATGAGCTAGATTAATGATTGTAAATGACCACCACTACAGAACTGGTCTGAATACAGAACAGAATGAATGCACTAAGAGAAACCTGAAACAACAAGGCATCCAACTGCCCCTTTTAAGGGCATGCTTTTGGCTAAGGCTCCGCAATGTCCCTTGATTTTAACTCTTACAATACTCTAGTGAGCTATGTGTCCAAAAATGTATTTTTTTTAAAGATTGAAAAGAGAGAGAAAAAAAAGTTAGTTTTGTCTGTATTTCACATGGAGAAATACATATTTAATAAAAATTTAACATAGATAATAATGTCTGAAAAATGAAACAAAGCCTTTATTTTTTTTAATGTTTCTTTAAGAAAGTTCTAAACTTTTCCATTAATCTTGAAAGTTTTTTATGGACATAATGCATCTTTCTCAGAGTTTAACTTCAATGTCACCTATTTTACAGCTAAATAAACTTCCTTGGACCATGTCCTATGAACTACAAGTTAAGAATATTTTGCTGGAAGTAAGTCCAGGCAAATGTCCTAAATATTCAAGCATTATGCCCTAACACTGATGCTATGCATATATTATGGTAATCAGAGAAGTGCAAGAAACTAGACAAAAGAGCAACTTATTGCAGAAAGATAAAAGGACACTTTCTTGTTGTTGCACAGTGCTTTCTAGAGGGGAATAAAAGGCCATCTACTGGAAGACACATGTCGAGAGGAATCCATACTGTAATCCTGGCTTGTTAAAGCTGAAAACAGAATTCAGTTGTGTAATCTTTTTCAGCCTCGTAACGAAGTCAGGCTCTTCAAGATCTTTGTAAGGATCTTTATAGCAGGAGCAATAAAAAGAAATATCACTTAACTGATTAGTTGTGGGATGATAACTTAGCATAGTGAGCAAATGATTTTTACCAGATATGATATGCAAGAGATTTTTCCTAAAGGAAACATGATCAGTTTTCTGTAGAACCCTGGATGGATTGCTGCTGTGATGCAGGCTACTAAGAAGACAACAACAAAAAAAAAGAGAAACAAAATACCATCTCTAAAAGATGTAGGACTGTCCTTAGTTGGAACAGAAGATGGCAGGAGTACTAAAACCCCACATTTACTGTTGACTAACCCATTAATAGCAACAGTCAGTGAGATGGGCCATCCACAGTGAGTAACAGTGTATTAACCTCTACTAGCAGCTGGGGCCTCAGCTACATTGCTCTAACACAACTGTACTCTTTGTGGTTTCCCTTACATTTTTTCATCTCCCATGCAACAATATCCTGACTGTTCAGCAAAAAAACCATCATGGAAATGCAAGTATGGTAAACCCTCAGAGGAGGAGTGAGATGAAAGCTGCTCTTTAAGTATCTCCAGCCATTGAAGACTTAGAACACACATGTTCCTTTTATTTCCTGCAATATCTGCCCTTTTTTTTCCCATTCGATGTTAAGACTTATGGAGCAAGTCTGAAAATCAGATGGTGCAAATCGTACAGCAATGTAGCTGTAAGAAGCACTTAAATATAATGTATTTCAGCATGTGTTCTTGACTCACAGGAAATGTGCTGCATCTTTCAAAGCAAAGCTTGAAAGCTGAGGTCCTATTTGCTCACTCCAATTAGAAATAGTTCTTAATACTGCCCTGATGGGAAAAAAATTGTTTCCTGGTGTTTCTGGCAAAAGAACTCTATCTCAATTCACTGCATCAGATGTAGCTATATTTTAGTAGTACTTTAGGCAAAGTGGCTGGTAAAAAGGGGGATTCTATACAAATGTATTAATCCGTACTCCTCTCACTTTCATGCCACATTTAAAGGTAGCATCCATCCTTTCAGTTGTCTTTCACATGAGTTATCTTCTGTCTGGATCTGTTTCAGGTTTTGCTGTGCCAAGTCCCCACCTACGTGCATTACTAAGGGCTCCAAAACTAGTAGTGCTAGCTCTTAAGAGATTCAAGATTAAATGAAATTATTAACACATAGGGGATCCAAAAGGAAAGCAAAAAATATCCCTCTCTAAGAATCCCCAGAGACGTTCAGCAGACAAACGCAAGAGACAGTTCCTCAGTTATCAGAAAAATAAAAAAGTGACTCTTTGGACTCGAGAACATGGGTCTGTGTGCCAAAACAAGACTTAACTGATCCTGGAATTGGAAACAGGAAGAATAGGGGCCTTTAAGATTCATGCTTGTAGGCAACAAACAATGATGAAGTTCAAGGTTTCTAAATGATCTCCACTAAATGTGATATGTTTGGAAAGTCACTTTGCATGACATGTTTATCAAGGGAAAAAACAAATCTTCTCACTATTTACTTTTGTGCTTTCCTTTTAGGAGGATGTTTTCTGGGGTTCAGTAAAGAACAAACAGATGAGTGCTACTAAGGGAAATAGACTGAGAGCCTTTATGTGTACATCTCATTTTCACTTGCAGCTTTGTATACACAGCTGTGACCAGAACAGACTTCTGCTGAATGAGGGACACACAGTTCTGCAGCCACTGCCACAGCAAAAGGAAGATGATCATTACTTGATTTGCAGTTAAGGTTTGAAATTACAAATCAGCAAATTATTTGGAAATTTAATTAGCTCTTCTTTGAGTTCTTTTTTTTTCTTTTTGAACTGCTGTCTGTATCACTCTAAAGTCTTTCCATGAATACAGTGTGGATTTGAAAGCTTCCAGAGCTAGACAGATTCGATTCTAATTTCAATGTCTGAGTAAAATGTTAACTATTCTAGATGTTAAAAAGGAAACACTGAAAATACTTTCTATTACACCTATTAGGAAACAAAAAGAAAACCATCCAGAATCTGTTGCTGCAGTAATGTGCCTTTGGATGCAAAATATGAACAGGGACAGAAGAGTTTTGACTAGATAATGTAAGTATAACATATTCTTCTTCTTTTCAGTATTTTAGTGTTTTTAAGTGTGAATACTACTGGTCACCAACAAAAGATTAATGATAATAATATATCACCAAACAGCCATTTTTGATTAAAAATTATCCAAAAGCTATAAGGAAAAAAAAATTGAATTAACAAGTAAATTTAAGCAGGCAAAATAGTATCTAGAATGTTTAAACAGAAAGATAAAAAGTACTTATGATTTTCTCAGAAAAGTGATGATGTTCAGCTCAGTGATTGTCATATTTGTCACAGATGAAACACATAATGGCACATAGAATATTTGGGATCCAGTCACATTTTCTCCCCTGCCTACGAACACAGGAGAAGAACATGGTGGTCTAATTATTCATGTTTAGTAATTTCATAACAGGTTAAAAGTTCATATGTAACATTATAAATAGGGATCTGTAATTCTTTTATGAACTTGGCTATCATGGCTTACAAGCATTGATGGGAACAGAAAACATGGCATGAATGAACAATGTAGAGAATTGAGAAGTTATAAAAAGACCAAAATTGATACTATCCCCAGTATCTATAGCAGTTACAAGACACTAGTACATTCACATGTTTTAGGTAGAAAAGCCACATCACTTTTCTATGCAAAGACTGAAAACAAACAAACCAACCCCTAAAAACCAAAGTACTGGCACTCTCAAATCCCCAAAAAGGTAGAAATCCCTTGGAGAAAGAAAATGGTTACCTGACAGGGAAAACCCAGTGATCTGTGATACAAATATAAACTAACACAGCAAAGCGAAATAAAAACATGGCTGTAGATATTCTACATGATCCTCAGGTGGAAGATGACAGTGAACCTTATCAACAAGCCTACATAACGTTTGCTTTCAACACTTTTCTCTAGGGAGACTTGGAGTAGCTAGCACTGGTATCTCAGAGAGAATGTGCATTTCAGTCACACCAACGAGAGGATTCTAATTTAGGAAAAGTGACTGCAGAATCAGGAACACAGCAGACAATACGAAAAATCATAATTCATCCTGCATCAGGTCTGATGCTGAAGAAGAATACCTGATATTACACAAGGAAAGGTCAGAGCTTCAGCCAGTCTGGTAACTGTGACAGTGCTTATTTCCCACTGTGCACCCGGCCATACTGGTGTGTTGCACACAGTAGAAGCCTTGCCACTTCGTAAGACGATGAATGTAGTGCTTTCTTGCTCTGAACATTAGCTAGAGATGAAGTAGAACAATAAGGCAAAGAAACTTGTTTCCTCCTATTTACCTAAGCTGAGGAGGCACAATCGCCTCCTCTACTCTTAAATTATGTCCCCCAGACTTTTGACTTTGAAAGCAGAAGGCCTTGGGTCAAGAGAGATTCTGCTGTCACAGAATGAAAAAGGAATTAGAGTACCTAATGTATTCAGAGACACAGAGATACATTACTGCCTGTTCAGTAAAGAACATCCACAGGATAGAGTCATGCATTTAAGTCAGCTACCCAACAACAGCTAGATCCTTCCATTATGGGGCTGGACTCAAAATGCTGAAAATTTCCTTCATTAATCTGGCTGGGTAGATTATTGCTGAAAGCCTAAATCAAACATTATTGCTAACTGAACGGATGAAAAACAAATGAACCAAATCATCAATGAAGAGATTTAAAAGCACAGCAAAGCAGACAGTCACTAGTGTTCTGAAAAAACCTCTGTTTATTAAACTGGTTAGTATTTAAATTTTTAAAATTTAAGGACATACGTGTTTCTATTTCTAGGGTTTTCCTTGTCTGTTCCAAGACAGATCATCCTGTGAAACTGGAGCCCAACATTAGCTGTACAGAAGGAAGGTCTTTAAGTGATAGTACATGATACCACATTTAACGGTGTTCCTGTGCCAATCTGCATAATGAGTGGGGGATGAAAAGCAATAGTTTTTCTTCATGTACAGCTCAGTGAGGACAGTTCCAAGCCTGCCACACAAAACTGCTTTAATAAAACAATCCAGTGCCTTTGATTTGAGGAACACGCAAAAGAATAAACAACCTATTAATCTAAATTTTCTCGTTTGCCTGTAAGTACAAAGCAGCAATGAACAAACCTCTTGGCTACATTAAGTGTACTGAAATGCAAAACTGCTTCTTTTCTCACCCTACAGTTACTCAGGAAAAAGAAGGGTAGAGAAGAGAGGAAGAAGAGAATAGGCAAGGGAAGCAAAAATGGTTTTAATATAAACTGCTCAGTTAAAACACAGGGCACAACAGATTCTGAAGGAGGGCTTTCAAGTACTGCCACACGAAGGCACTTTAATACAAGTGGATATGCTCAGAAGATGAGTGGTAGAGATAGCACTACTTAGTAAAGAGAAAGAATCCTCAGGCTAACCAGCTCTGAATTGAGCTGGTACTGTCAAGGCTAAGGAACCACTGGTAATAGCCTGAACAATGTTTTCAGTGGTTTTGTTTGTTTTGGGAAGCTTCAATACAAAATACAGGTGAACACCTTGATTAATGTTAGTCTCCTGACTGTCTGCAGTGGTGTGTTTTGCTCTGTTATTCTAATGTACTTGCAGTCAGCAGAGGTACTTTCATTATCCATCCACTAATTTTAACATCTGAAACAGAGTTATTCTAGAAACACTGTCAGTCTGACTCAGTCTCATTCTGCTGTGCTCAAGCACTATGAGTGTGGTTGGAGGATATGTTTAGGCATTTGGCTAAGCAGTTTTGGCAAACATTCTTGGTTCCCCTAGAGCCTTTTTCACAGTTTGAGAAGGGCAGAGATATATTAAAGTTGCTTGCCAAAGCAACTTCATTACATCTATGGTCTGAGTAAAACATGCATAGTTTTGTTCAAACTCTTTTCTGTATATATAGCAAATTATAACGTGCATCAGAGAGTTAAGAAAAAGAATAAAGCTACTTCATTGGCTGTAGTACCAGTGGGCTTTTGGAAAAAAAAAATAGAAAAAAAAATTCTGACAACTTTGGGATCAACAGAAGAACAATAAACTGAAAAAATGCCAGGACCTATACCATAGAAGATTTAATATCTATATATCTGTCAGTTAAGCATCCACAATACTTTTTATATGGAAAGTTCAGGAAAACACTAGAAATACCTGCAACCAGGATGTTTTCAGTGAAATGTGAGCCAATAAACGAGTCATCTTTGTGCTTTGGCTCCCACTCTTCCACACGCAGCTAAAGCCAGACAAGACAAATTCAACAAGCTGTTGATAGCTTATGCTGCAATTGTAAACAAGAGGTCTGAAGTTATATAAAAATTGTTTTCTGAGGAACAGAAGTTCGATGGTGTTAAGAGTAGGTCTGGCCTACCAGGCCTTTTATAACACCATCAGACAAAGCAGTAATATAAACATAGATTTTATACAGGGTCTTCTACTGTACAGGGAAGTCTTATTCTCCCTTACATTTCATTCCCATCCTCTCCATAATTCCAGCACAGCTGCCTATAAAGCCTCATTACAGACAGGACAAATACTAATGAAATGGAAAAGAAATTTTTTTTTACAGGTTATTTTTTGTTTGGATCAGCTCTGTGCTATCTTCAACACACAGCCAACTGCACCGCCAACAAAGAAAGGGAAGAAAATCAGTAGAGAGGAAGGCAAGGACTACTCCTTCTCTCACAGTGCCAACTAACAGTCCTTATCTGGCCACAGGCTCAGTTGTCTTCCTTGGGCAGAAGCAGTTTCCTTGCAAGTCACCTGGCAGCACAGCTGGCCACAGGACTCCCAGGTAAACTTTTTTCTCCACCATCTGAAAGCAATGCATCACCTTCCTCAGAGTGCAATCCACAAAGTGTCCCTACCTCCAAAGCACACATGAGAGTGACAGACAATGCTTTATAAATTATAGTAGGTGAAATTAGAAAACATGACTGAAATCCATAATATTCCTGTTAAAAAAGAAAGAAGTCAATGCCAGTGTAAAAGCAGGAAATTAGTCTCCTGGAGAGTAAGCTTAACTATCTCCTGCATCACACAATTCTAAATCATTAAGGAAATAGCTTATGGTTATTAAAGCTAGAGCATTAAAGGGATAAATCATTCTGAATTTATCTACTGAAGAATCTCTTACAAGAGTAAAAATCTTGAACTAAAGTTAGTGAATAAGTGTCAGGTGCCTCCAATTATATCCTCCAGTAGCCACTGTGCGAAGAAATTTAAGGTCATTTAATTAAGGACAAATGAATCTTTAACCAGTCACTTTAGCACTCAGCAGTGGTGTATGAGCCTCTATTTTGTAGCATCAGAGACTGCATTTTATTAAACAACACTGGAACATCCCTTGCTCTGGGCAAAAAAGTCATTAGTGCAGCTAGTTCCACCCCCTCTTATGCGTTTATGTATTTGACTTGGAAAGGTGCATCTTCTTCAAAAGTGCCATGTTTGCCTTAAGGTATTCTAGACAAGTCAATTTTCTTTACTAGTAATGGGAGTACATACCCTTTTGAAGTTTTGGAGTTTGCTGGTTTGGGTGGATTTTTTTTCAAGAGTTACTCATGACTATCAGGTGGTTGAAAGTGTGATAATTAATTTTGAAATTACCAGATTAGATTTCTCTGCAGAGAGTGGGTTATTAATAGCTAAAGAGTTCAAAATTCTGAAAATCCACCCACAGTTGAACTGACACGCCAACATAAGGCTGATTTTGCCTTTGCTGTCAGCTTCTATCATTAGAAGACTTATTATTCAGCTTTATAAATGGCAAACATCATTACAGCAAACCACTCTAACTTGAGTAAACTGAAAAGACTACTTTTGGATCTTCACAGTTTAAAAAAAAAATCTATCTTTCCACTCAATAGAATAAAATAAGGATGAGCAGAGATAAATCCATTTATAGAAAATAACCCTTTTAGAAACCTTATGGCATTGCCTAAGCACTGAATTTTTCATCTTATGTTACAAATTCCTGTATGTGAAACTAAAATTTTTCCCTGCTTACTCCTTCAGGTGTTTTGGAAGTCATGCGAAGAATAGAATAAGGCTTTGTCCAAGCTGTTACCTGATTTTCTGCGCAAATTATAAAATGAATGAAGAAGAACCACCTGCTAGGGAATTTGTTCAGCACATGGAGTAAGATGGCTGTTAGTATTCATCAATTACTTCAGTGATGGAAGTCCTTGTTTTATCTCCAAAAACCTCAAGAAAAAGCCATTTAAAGACATGACAGTAATACAACATTGTAAATGTCAAAAAATGCTAAAATCAGGAATGTGCAGAAAACTACCTCAAGTCTGTATAAATTATATCAACACTTCCTCCACTATGCAAGCACTATTTTGAAGCATTATGCTATTACAGATTTTCTCCTAGTTTTTTCATAATATTTATCATTCTTGCATAATATTTATCATTCTTGCAATTCATATGAATTTCATTGTCACAGTGCTGCCAAACACCTTTATTGACACATTTTTGTATTATACTTAACTTGGATGAAATACCACACATTTCCTTGAGAGGGGAAGAGGAGGGGCAGGCACTGATCTCTACTCTGTGCTGACTAGAGAGAGGATCCATGAGAATGGCCTAAAGTATTGTCAGGGGAGGCTTAGGTTGGATATTAGGAAAAGGTTCTTCACCCAGATGGTAGCTGGGCAGTGGAACAGGCTCCCAGGGAAGTGGTCACAGCACCAGCGTGACAGAGTTCTAGAGGTGTTTGGACACATGGTGTGACTCTTGGGGCTGATCCTGTGCAGGGCCAGGATTTGGACTCAACGATCCTTATGGGTCCCTTCCAACTCAGCATATACTGTGATATATTCCTTTCCAAAAGGTGCACAACCTACCCAAGATGATTCAGATCGTGGGAGAGACTAAGTTAAGTTCTCTGCCAAACATTGACAATATTTTAACTACCTTTCTGATCAAAACAAAGTGGAAGATCCAAGTAAAATTCATCTAATATTAGCATAAATACCTTCCATAGATTCCTAAGCAGTATAAAAATAAATAAAACAATGTTAAAAAAAACCAAAAAAAACAAAACATCTGATAGCAGCAAATAATACTGAGAAGCCAGGAATTTACAGAAAATTGGGAAGAAAACCAAAATGAATCTTGTAAAAAAATCAGGGGAAGAAAAGAAAAATAATGATATGCATATCAGGAAAAAACTGTAGTAATGATGGTCCTCTTGACATTTTGCTACATGGGGGAAAAAAGTAGTGTTCAGAAAAAGTATGTGCTGTATTTAATCTGATACATATCATCCTTCTTTTTCTGCAGAATCCAAAACATTTTCCATTCCAATGATAATTTGCGAGGATGTCAGTAGTGGAGTGGTACTTAACATATTAAAAAATTAAAAGCAGATGTTCATAATTTCTGTGAGAATTTTCAAGAGAGTTGGCTGACAAGCTCTTAGCACTACTGAGAAGTGATTTTCAAAGCCTGAAACACCTGGGAAATTTTACAGGACTAGAAAAAAGCTGAAGTCACTTCAGCACTTAAAAATTCTAAGACTGAGGCTTACTCTGAGTGAAGGGCCTACCCAACAAGAGCACGCAGTATACTGATGAGAGCAAGGATGGGTTCAAAATAACACTTAAAGTACTGCCACCAGTTGAGATAACCTGGGCATCTAGATATTTTGAGATAACCATTATTGAGATAACCATAGCCACTCTGACAGCACTTCCAAACAAAATATTCAAACAGCAAATATTGCATTTTATCAGTAAATAATTGATAGCTATGAAACATGAAGAAAGATTTATTGGTGAATTAAGCAATCTTTTCACAGGGAACACAAGTCTAGGTGTAAAAAAGCATCAAAAATCAGTTAGGTTTTCTGAGATATTACCCTTAATACAAACAATGCTGTGATTAAAAAATTTTGAATTACTCAAAACAACATTAACTACTAGCTAACTACATTAACTGTTACATCTCAAAATAAGGATGAGGAATCACTACTTAGGAGATGTACTTCTCTGGGGATCCCCAAGAATACCTCCTCAGTTCTACATTTTAAAGCAGTTTTTCAATTAAAGGCCTAGAAGAGAAAAATAATTAAGTGTAACATTTGTGACCCATAGACAAAGTGAGGAAACTAACTATTTAAAAGGAATGAGTAGTAACATGGAGAAACCTCATGGGCATAGTCAGCTCACATGTAGCTTAGAGTCTCATACATGAAACACTCTATCCAGAAGCAAAGAATGCAGAGGGCTCCACCTGCATAAATAGTTACAACAAAGACAGGTGAAAATGGTGGTCACCAGAAATGCTCCGAAAAATGCAATTAGGAGAACAATATGGTCCTGAAAAAAAAAAGCCTCTATACAGCAATGTCAAGTATAGAGGCTCAGTTACCAGCACTTGACCAATCTGGAATGATGGTTGAATTGAAAAGGAGTCAGAAGCGCTGCGGGAATGATCATGTACTTACAAAACATGCTTCACAGAGAGAGGCTTGAGATGATAATTTACTTAGCTTGTCAAAAGCAAGAATAAGGAATTGACTTTAACAAATGACTGAAATACTTAAAACCCCATAATTTTCATTAAAAAAAAAATCAGGTGAAGATAATCACACTATTAAAGACTGCCACAAGTTGAGATTGCAGTAGTGTGCTCAGGAATCTGATTTTACAGGCACCCAAAGAGATGTTCCAGTTCAAAATCAAGTAAGTCTTAGTAAATTCTGACCTTCAATAAAAAACACACGTCACCAATAAACAACCTTCCTCCCCTGTCAGGACAATTTCTTTCTCACCTGGCCCTCCTATCTTCACAAGCAACTGTCTTCCCAGCAGCAGCAGTGTGGAGTGTTCACAAGGGCCACCCTGCTGCATGTCTGCAGAGCACCTACACATGGCTCAGCCTTCCTGAGGAAGGTGTCCGAGAGCAGGCAGTTTGCAGAAGCCCTCCTTCCCATGAAAACCCAGTACTTCATGGGCACCGGGCTGCAGGCCAGCCTAATTGCTCTGGCAGCACCGGCAGCTGACTGCTTCCTCCTGCTATTTTTCCCAGGGGCCCTTCGGCCCCTTCAGGCTCACATGACTTAATCAAACCTGAATGCCCTTCTGGAAGATATGCAAATTATTTTTCAGTCAGACAAAAGTGTTTTGGCTCAATACTGGTGTTACTAAGTGAAGTTTAATGATGTGCTATACAGGTCAAACTTCATGGCCTAATGGTACTTTCTGGCTATAAACGCAACAAGTGTATTACTCTCTAAAGGAGGTTTTAAAGCAAAATATTAATATATTCAGTACATTACCTAATTAGACTAGGCTAAATATCAGTACAAAGCAATTTGACCTTTATTTTAAGGTCAGGTTTGTCAACGCCAGGATTTTTGCACTTAGGAATTGTTGGCAGTTTGAGTTCGGCCATGGGTGCAGAGTACCACACTCCGCATTCCACCTCTCTGTGACCTTGCACTGGCACATTTCAATGTGCTGTGCTGGGAGAAAACTAACTCAAGCAGCAGAAGTACTGAATAGTTTGCTGCCAGTTTAGCATGCTGAGACACATCGGTGCAAGATGGAACAAGTTCTGGAGCTGCCATGAGAAGGATGCAAGAAGGCAGTACCTCACTAGCCAGCAATTAGATCAGGTTATGCTGACATGGTACTGCAGATTTAATTAAGGCATTAATAAAGTCTCAGATGCATTCAATTCTGAGAAGACATCATCTTCATTTTCCAATTTATCTTAAGCATATGACCAGAATAGGTCACTTTTTCCTGTCTAGCTCTTACCACAAGAAACTGAATCACTAGCATATCTTAAATGCTGAGCCTTTTCCCAGTGCAAAGTAGAATAAACCAACTATAAATGTTTCATAGCCACATGAAGCATGGTAGTTTGGTTTTAAAGCCATTTTTAAAAATTATTGTGAAGAAAGAAAAATTATATAGCTTCCAAGGTAATGAAAGTACAATTTCTAAAAGAATGGATTTCAACTTGCAAGTACTCCTGGGCAACCCATTTGCACTGTGGGGTGGAACATAGAGTCCTATGTATTTCCTTTATTTATATTAAAGATACAGTGTGGGATCATAGCATGCACTACTGACAACAACACTTAACTGAATATTGTACAACTCTACAGGACACACACAATGTACTTTCTTGGTTCTCTTTCACCTGGTAAGATCAACTGAAAAAAACCAAGGACACTAGAGGTAATGCTAAGATAAGGATAGTGTCAGTTGTTCTCATTACAATAAGGCTTCTGGGATAAAGTGCCAAGCATTTAACTGGGTGCAGGAATCAGTTCTTTCTAAACAATAATGGTATCTCTACCTTATCCAGTCAGCTGCATGTCCTTGTATACATTACTAGAATTAATACTACACAGAACTCAACATAATTGGTTGTTTATTTACAATTACCCTTCTCACATGCTAATGAGTGACACCAGCTCTTCAGAGGGAAAATTTGCTTTTCTTGCCAATCCATCTTTGGCATCTGCCCTCAAAATAGAAGATTTCAGGGAGGGACTGTAGCAAATGAGAGGGAATGCACAGGAGGACAGTATGATATGAGAAGAATGCATGCAATTTTACGTGGAGAAAACCCAGCTGCCAGTTTTTCAGACGTCTGAACTCGCACACAGATACTTTGCTGTTTCATCAACAAAAGGTGTACACTTTGATACTCAGTGTCCAGGGAACAGGTGCTCCTCCATGCCCTAACCTGCTTATGCACTTCTAATCAAAAGTGACTACATTAACAAATAATGCAATACATCATGCTTCACCCCACTCCCTAAAAACATCTCTATTACAACACCATCACCTCCATGTTAGACAAAACCGATACACACAACGTAGTTACTGGGCAGCTTCTTCAAACTCACCTGTGACTCAGGTAAAACATTGTGGAATTAGGACTTTTCAACAAGCAAAAATTTAAAATACTTTGGAACTTTGAAACTCCTTCAAAACCAGTGAAGGAATTTGCCTTTCTTTTACTGTCTTGCAAGCTCCTGTCATGGTGCTTGTGGCCCTTTCCAAATCACTTGTCACTACTTGGAAGCAAGGGGATTTGCAAGCAGTAGTATTATCAGAATTTGTCTATTCAGTGAGTCTAAAGCCTGCAACAATGTGCATGCACAAAGCAATTGAACTGTCACACTGTTTTAGTGGTCCCTAAATGGCTTCTGGCTCTCAGGCATAGAAGTCACATGCTAAAACTGTAGAGGATAACCAAGGGATATTTCATAGAGGTACCATCCAGACCAGGCTAAAACTGCAGAATACAGTACCCCTTCAGATTCTCACCTGTACCTTAATGTAACTGGAAAAAATTATATAGTTACACATGCAGAAATGGGAGAACAAATTCTGCAACAATTTTCAAATATATTAACTCTAGTAGAATTTGAAGTAGTTCACTCAAAGCCAAAACTGAATTCTGTGAAAAGTCACCCAATTGATTCCCAGATCGTCGCACTGAGATAATCCAATGTCAAAATTTCAGAGAAATCTAATTATGAAAGTGATCTGAGTTAAAAATAAGCTTTTAAGAAATGCAGTACAAATAGTGAAATGATAGAAGAACACTGTACTGAGTATATCTGGAGAATTCCCCAGTTAGCAAAGGGAAAATACATTCTTGTGCAGAAAAATTAGCAGCCTGTGTGCTGCTCTGCCTGCATTCCAGTCCCAAGAAGTTCTGCATTGCACTTCCAATTACAGCAGATGGGAGTCAGTCTCAGAGGCTTAATTGAAGGTATGTTCTGTGAGATGTTTTCATAAACAACTCTTTCTCCCTATGGTCACTTTTGCTTATTTGGTTTCGTTTCTCCTCAAAATCATCAAAGAAGACAAATAAAATGCTATTTTTTCTTTAAGGTTTAAGGATAATAATATCTGTCAAATCTGCATTTACCTTGAAACCATTCTAAGTTCAAAGTGATCTGAATAAGGTTCCTGAAGAACAGAAAAGTCACTTCTGGATACCTCAATAACTGAAAACCGCAGTATTTTGAAGAAAAGTCTCTTGATATTTTCTTTAAATCATCTCTTCTGCAGAGGTACAATCTATTTAATTATTTATTAATTTTTTCTGTATTTATTGATTTTTGCCTGTATTTCCTCAAAAAGCTATTATAGTCTGAAAACAAGATTTTAGAATAACTTCTGGCTATAACTTGAACAATCACATTCCTAGGTTATGAGGAATATGTTTGATGACACAGTTAACTCCTTAAGGATTCAGGCTCCTCTACAATTACCACCACGCTCCAGTTTCAAAATGAACACTATTGTGTAACTTTAGGAGTTACGTAAATTCCTTTTCCTATGGTAACTGTAAAAGATCTTAAAAGACAAATAAATAAATTTTTAAGGTGAGTTAACTTAGTAGCAAGCAAATATCCATCGTTTTGAGGCTGCTTAAAATATTAGATTAACTTAACACAAAAGCTTCTTCTAAAAATACCTTAGAGCCATTGTTTAGAATTGACATAACAGTGAGGTCTGTGCCCTGCAGAGTAGTCATAAGTGAGTAAAAAGTAAAATTCTTCTCTACCTGTATCTCCTGTATCTATGTTACATAAAAAATGCTCACAAAAAAAAAAAAAAAAAAAGGTAATTGAGACAGATTTGCTTGTATGATGACACTTTCCTAATCTGAGTTTTTACTTTTTTCAATATGTTCCGTTTGTACCAATTAGAAATATACAAATATCCACAAATTAAGTACTGGATGTATTTGACCAACATTTAATTTTTTATTAAACACTTAGCAAATGCTCAAATACAAAGAGAGTAAGAAAAGACAAAGGAGCAAATGTTAACAATTGGGCTAAGAAGAATGGTACACCTCACACTCTTCTGAAACTGTTCCAGGTCTGAAAGATTTCAAGATGATTCTGCACATTGTGTGTGACAATCCTATGTAACCAAACCACAACAAACAGAGCCGCCACTTTCATATTTACTCTCTGCAGGTTTGGTTAGTTTTCACATGAATAGATATACCTTTTGAAATCCAGTTCCATCTACCATAAAGCCTTTCCTCCCTTCCTCCAGAATTGATTTTAATATCATCCAAAGAACTGTTAAAAGGCAGGAAAATTCCCATAGGAAAAAACTTTGAGTCTAAACTGTGGGAGGTGGGGAGGAAAGAAGAAAAGAAAGACTGATATTAAAAGCTTTTTTATGTTAAAGTTTTTACATTTCAAATGTTTACGATGTTTCACTCACTCTTTTTTTGGTATTCATAAAATAGTTAAATTATTTTAATGGAAAGAAGCTGCAAGTTTACATGCATCTGTCTAAAATTAGCTGTTTATCACTAACAAGAAAGTGAAATTTCATTAAGGCCTTGATTTCATCAAATTTGATCTATACAGATAGCTAAATACTCTCAGTTTTACTGATCCAGCCAACACTTGCACGTCCAAAGATTACTTAATTCAATCCAACAGGTGTAACTCTGGTTATAAATAGAAATATGAAGGTACAGTGAGATTAAGGGATTTGCCAAAGATACAGATTAACCAGGATTAGGGTTCAGGAGTTGCCAGTTTGAATTTCCTTGCTTATCCCACATTTGCTCCAGTAATCTAAGTACAACAAGGACAGCAGAGAACAGAGGAAAATGCTGACATCTTTTACTTAGCACCAAGAAAAAAAAAAGTTAAACCCCCTATTCAGTATCAGTTGTCTGGCTAGGAATTGCCTTTATGCACACCCAAATTATGCCTATTATCAGAAATAATATTTTGAGTACACAAAAACTAATTTAATTTATTTTAAATCAGTGTAAGACCCTGTAAAACAAAGCTCCAGGCTCTCTGTGTGTATAGGGATGTTCCAGATACATTTTTCTAACAGAGAAATACAAAAGAAATAACAAACAAAGCTTTCAGTAGCTGTATTATTTCTTTAAAAACTGCTTCCCTTAGTAACCCTGTTTATTTGCTGCATCTGTGTATTGGATTAGTGTAGCAAGGTTTTGGTAGTGGGTTGATGGAGGGACGGTTTGTGTGAGAAGTTTTAAGAAACTTCACCCCCAGGTGTGACAGAGCCAATGCCAGCCCAAACCAAGATCAACACTTGATCAACAAAACCAAGATCACTGGTCAAGGCTGAGCTGGCCAGAGACCGTGGTAGTGCCTCTGGGATAACAAATTTAAGAAGGGATAAAAACCCCCAAACTGCAGAGCTGCAGCTAGAGACAGAAGTGAGACTGTGTGAGACAAAAAAACAGCTCTTACACAAAGGTCAGTGTACAAGGAGGGGCAGGAGGTGCTCCAGACACCGGAGCAGAAATACCCCCATAGCTCTGGTGAGGCAAGGAGGTACAGAAATCCAGAGTGAGGTTGAGCCTAGGAAGAAAAGAGGTCTTGCTTGAAGGTGTTTTTAAGATCTGGTTTTCTATTTATCCTACTCTTTATTTCATTGGTAATAAATTCAATTAATTCCCACAAATCGTGTCAGTTTTGCTCGTGACAGTAACTGGTGAGTGATCTCTCCCCATCCTCATCTTGACCTGCAAGCCTTTAGTTATATTTTTCTCTTGATTCTCCAGCTAAGAAGGGGAAGTGAGAAAGCAGCCTTGGTGGGTACCTGGCATCCAGTTAGGGTCAACCCAACACAATCTGCTAAAGCTAGCAATGTTTACTTACCAAGAAACAGATAAAGAACATTTTACTAGATTTTTTTTCTCTAATATTAGTTCTGCAAGATATTTTAGCTGGGGTTCAAAGGAAATACTTAAAGAGATTACAAATTTGATTTCAGCAACCAATGATTTGTTTCTTAACTCCTCTAGTCTAGTAAGATTTAATATAGTATTCGCTTCCCTTTGCTTTGCTTAGGGAACACTTTAGATACAGATGCTGGGGAAGATTTATAAGGGACAAAAAGCATCATGGAATAAAAAACTTTCCTAAAATGTATTCATGAACTTTACTCATGATTCTTTATTCAAGAATAGTGAGTGCCAGAATAAATTAACACAGCATCATTAGAAAGATACATTTTGTTAAGGGTTTAACGTACTGATCCAGTAAACGGAAAATGTCTGAAATGCAGAGTGAAATGTAATTTTTACGCTGTCTCTCTTTAAGCTCTGAACATGGAGCCTCAATGAAAAGGCTGTTCTACCTAAACTACTAGTGTAAACAACATGAGAAGGATAGTGACCAGAAGCCCATCCGAACCATTGAAAACTACCCTATGGATCAGACACTCTGCTGACTACCAAAGAAGTGCATTAGATTAGGAGTTTGGGCATCAAACTTGTATACTCATAGGACAAGACATGATGGACACAACCTACAACAAGAGACAAGCTCCAGCAGGTATTCTTTAGTTTTGGCTTTAGCTACACCATGCACTTACTCAACTTTCCCATGGAGCAGCCTCTTCAAAGCAAATGCCAAAATCCCACTTTGCTGTGTTTGAGACCCAGAGTTCAGCTTTTAAGCCTGTTTTTCCAGATAAATAGCAAGACATGACATAGGCAGATCAGGTTCTAAGCTTTGTTGTTTTACTCTTTAAATGAAAGAACTCAGAAGATGTCCCTTCACAGAACAGATATATTTAAGAAATCTTTCACTAGACATTGTATGCAACTTGCCTAGTAGACTGGACCTAAGGGGAAAGAACTGTCTGCTGTTTTATAAGGTGGTCGGTCCCTTGAAGAACAACATGCTTGAACAAGACTCTACTAGCTAGTACTTTGAAGTTAAGCAAAAACAACAAAAGACTGCAACCTCTGTATAAAAGGGAAATAGTCTGAATTTACAATAAGGGAAGATGAATAAAGAATATACTTCAGCATATAAAGTAGTTTCTATTTTGAGCTTCTTCAAAAGGATAATCTCTTGCCAATTTTACTTTAGAAGCCAGCAACTTCTGTACACCAAGATTGGCTTTCTAAGTGATACCAGCTAAGCATCAGACTGCTTATGAGCCAAGACACTTTCAGACAGGGTACATACACACTTTCAGACAGGTATTGCACACACATGAAATAACCTTACCCTCCTGAAGAGTGAAGAATTGTCAGGAAAATAACACTGAGCATGTGGTTCTACAACAGAGATGATGAACTCGATGATGCATGTTAATTAAACTGATTTCTATCTTGCTCTAAAGATTTTGTTGAGAAAAGCATGTAGCAAAGGGTGCTATAACATCACACTTGAAAACAACTACAAATACATCCTGCATCATTCCACACAGCTCATGTACAGTGATCTACTATTCTGAGTAAGACGAGTACTCTCAAAACATTCAAAAAACAAAAAAGAGGATAGATTCTTACAAACAATTTATGTAGACAATGTTGCTTCATACTAACATGTGTGTGTTTTCCTACTTGTTTCACAGTAAAACAATCCTGTATCTGTAAAAAAAAAAAACAAAACAACCAACTTTAGTATAAAAAACTGAAATAATATATCAAAAGGCCAAACATCTTGAACTTTGACTATGTGAACTTCGGTGAATTACTTCATTTCCCTGTCTCACTTTCTGGAACTGTTAAGTGAAAATAGTACTGTCAAGAATTTTGGGAAGCTTCAGTCCTTAATGTCTGTAAAATACCTGGAGATCCTTAGAGAGTAGAAACAGAAAAGTGTTATCAATAATCATCATTCTGAAATGAAGACATCACATTTGAGGTCCTGTCCATCACAGAAGAAAGCCATGAAACACTTCTCAGCACCTTAAGGACAATTACACTTGCACAGTCATTTCAAGGGTTTGTTAAGAGAAGTTTCCAATCAAAGTAGACAGAAAAAATTAAATTCTTTCAGGAATAAGCTGCAATATTAACTGCTCACTTCCCTAATCATGTTAACTAGCATTTGCTTTGCATTGTAACTTTTCACAGCGCACCTATCCTTCTGCCTCCGCCAGCAGAGTGAAGAAATACCTAATAGCAGCATGGGGAATGGGGATGAGAAAGAGGAAATAAAGAAAAAGCTTTGTTTCTGATATCAGATAGTGATGCAGAGACAACTTCACACGAAAAGAACTGACAGCTTGACTTCTTTTCAGAAAATGTTTAAGTTATTCTGGGAATTATATAAGGGAAATTTGACTCAAGAGTAGATGAGCACTTTGAATATGCAATACCTGAACTCCAGCAGAAAGAGTAGGGAGAAAAGTGGTAACAGATAAGCAGATACCATAGCTGGAAGGAAACAAAAATTTGACAAACAGATGATCAGAACAGAAATAAATAATAAAAAAAATGGGCAGGTAAAGAGCTGACTAGAGAAAGGGATGAAGATAGTTCTCCATGAGTTTGTCCTACAACACAAAGGAACTAAAGAGGAAGAGTTAAAATTCTATTCAGGACAATATTGCCTTTCCTGACATCTCTCCCTACCCTCTATGAAAATGAACACTAGTAACACTTTGGAACCTCACATAATTGCATTTCCAAACAGAAAAAAAAATTCTTCTCAAATGTTCAGTTTCCTTTAGGTTTGTTGTGTACTCTATGTACTCTCCAGCCCCCCTTGATGCTATGATTTCTTCCACTGAGAAACACCAGCTTACTGCATTACAAATATTACCCAAGTTCTACTGGAGAATCTGTACAAATTCATTGAATTAGCTGATGTAAATTTTGACTATTTTTGGGTCGGAACCTTAATGCAGGAAAACCTCAGAGAAGACAGGATTTGACAAGTATCTATGTGAGCACTAGAATTAGCAAAGCTTTTATCCTACATATTTTTGGGTTTTGGCTAACTGACATTGCAGTTTAGGAAAGTGTGAACTTCTGTGTAAGCTTTTCCTGTGTCTGAAGCAATTTTAAGGTGTTTTTCTTTATACCAGGAAAACCATTTAATAAAAGTTTCAGATATGCATCTACCTGGCAATTAGAAGGACTACAGCCCTGGATTTCAGGAGAGCAGACTTCTATGACTTCAGAGAACTCTTTGGAAGAATCCTATGGGATATGGCTCTACAGAGAAAAAGGGGTCAAGACATGATGGATATTTAAGTATCACTTCATCCAAGATAAAGAAAGCTCCATTTTTCCAACAGAAGTTATGAGATTCATGCTTAGTAGGATCACAGAATGCAAATCACTCTCAGATCAGCTTATGAAGGAAGGTATCACAGACTGTACATTACCACAATCATGTCCTGTGACAAATTCAAAATGGATCAAGCTTAACTTATAAATATTACCCACTACATTTCATAACTAATTTGCAGATTACAGGTTTTCCATAGTAATACCTTATCCTCATTTCACAGAGTAGTAGTAGCATATCAAAGTACTAATCATGCATGCAGATCATTTCTACTGATACTCATCTAGGATCCTTGAAAGAGGCATAACAATCCTTTTCATCCTATACAACAACTTTATACATGATCATACTGATTTAAACCAGACTTCAAGATGTTTACTGAGGTAAGGCAACTTTAAAAGGATGCAAGTATTTCTGTACTTAATTCAACATCACACTTTAGTCAAACATGGACATACTAAATGGAACCAAGGCCTCAAAACAAAGTGCAAAGTAGGCACTTCCTGAAAGGTTTAAAATTTTTAGGATCAAATTATCTTGCCTAACAAGAAAAGGCTTACTGGAAGAGTTCAGTAACATAGTTATAGAAACAGAAATTCAGTCAGTCCTTTTAACAACACAGGGGAAAATCAGTTCCTCTAAAGAAATAAATGGCACTCTCAAGCTTATTTTATCAAAATAACCAAATATAAAGCTTTTGTGAGTATAATGAATAGATTAAGTGGAAGAACAGGGCACCAGAAATTATAGTTGTGCAAGTTCCCAATAGAAACAACAAATAGAAAAAAAAACTTCCTAGATGTAGGTCAGGTCTGCTCAATCCAATGAGAGATACATATTGTAGAGTCAGGGGCACACTATATAAATCAGCTGAGTTAATTTAGGAAAGCTAGGAAGTGAATGTGTAGTGATCGAAACTATAAATAATAAGACCATGAGAGAGAAAAGGTGAAGAAGAACCTGGGATGATGAAGACACAAAAAATAATTGTTCAGAGATTTTTTTGTGCAGCTAGACAAAAAGGTAGTTATCTCTTCACTTGAAATGGTAACTCCTAGTACCAAGACTACATCCAAGACTTAATTACATGTGTGAAGGAGAGTCCTTACTCTTCATGCTGAACACACATTCCTCCTTCACAGTCTTCTTCCTCAGATTGCAACTACACTGCTCACAGCAGCTCAACACACAGATGCTGGAGTTTATTCCACAGAAATGAGAGCAGACACACCATAACAACACTCCCCTTATGTCCACTGATCTGCTGAGACAGATCAACTAGGCTCAGGCTGCTGTCAGAGCAATGTAGCTCTGCAACTTCCAGGTCCCAAGCTAGTATCTTGAGATAGTGCTGAATTGTACCACATGGAAATACAAACCCCAAGCTTAGTTGTCAATGTAAACATTGCATTACACAGCACAGACACACACTTGAAGCCAACAGCATGGGCAGAAGTATGCTTTAGGGTTTACAGAGAAGAGATGAAGATAATGTGTTCCTCAGTTTAGGTACTTTCACCTCTCAGGGCAGACTAAGAGCCAACATTGGGCTGAAAGCAGATGTGGGCTTCACCGAGACCCTTCTCATAAAACCTCTTTGAAGAAAGCCACAGTATAAGGAATTGAGATAAAACAAGATTTTCATCTACTTTCTCTACCTCTCCCTTTCAGCATCTCTGCTGCTGAAGAATAGATCAGCAATAGCATAAAACATACTAATTTATGAAACAAAGGCTTCAGAGACATTCTACTAGATGATCGCCTATGCATATGAAGTGTGCAGATCATCTTTCAAGATATCTTGAAAGATATGTCACAAGTGAGAGAAGAGATAGACCCAATTTATTTAATATAAGAAACATGGAGCATTCAGAATCCCAGGCCAGATCAAACAATCTAGAACCAGTTTTGTTCCAGGGAACTTCCCCACAATCTGTAATACTAACTCTTCAAGACTACATTGGAACCTAAAAGAGTCTTAATTTAAAAAATCCATTTCAGTTGGTTTGAATAGAAATGCTGTCATAGGGATGGGAAACTTGCCAGAAGACTGCAAAGCAAATAGTAATAATAATTACCAGTTGAATTTTGGATAATTGCTTAGCAGAATGCAACAATGATCACTGCTTATTTAAATGTTTTGCTCAACTGGGACAAAAAAGTAAAGAACATATTAATTTAATTTGCCAATGACACAACCAGTGAAGAAGTGTCAAAAGACACAAAATTGCCAGAAAACATTAGAAAACAAACAGAAACATTTACTGGTTAAAAAAAAAAATCTAGATAGATATACATCTGGAATATGAAATTGAAAAAAAAACATTTGAATATTAAGAAGAGCTGGTGTATGCTCACAGACAGTTGAAAAGGAAATATAATACTGGGGTGAAAAATAAACCCCAAATTAGATTAGACAAGAAGGATTTCCAGTGCACTACATTTCATTTCACAAACTGCCTTGACAGAACTGCATGAACTGAATTCAGGGAGAGACTAGCTGAAGACTCCATCACTGACCCACTTCTACAAAGGATTACTGCAATGCATTTTAGATCTATGCAATGCAGACGTTTTAACTCACAATGGCTTGTAGATATATTTCACCATCTCTAAAATGTAATCCTCCACTTATTTCTCCCCAGCTTCAGAAATCCTTTGTCCTGATACTCCAGAGTCATGAGTGCTTCCAGGCAGAGCTACATTGATAAATCATAAATAGCAAGAGCTGTAACCATAGCGCGAAAGAACTATGACGTGAGTAAGGTTAGAGATCAATCATTTCAGCCAAGGCTATTTCACTGCAGAATGAATTTCCAGAAAACACAGCTAACTTATCTTTAGGACATGCTGTGAGACCTCACTGATTCATAAAATATTTCATACAATAACATGGTATAAAAATCTGATTTAGTTTTTAGTAACAAAAAGGAAAGGAAAAAAGATTCTGATATTTACTGTGATCATCACCGTATTGTTCTAAACATCTCACTTAGCAGAGATTGGCTAAGTTAAAAATGGAGATAGTCTAAAAGCTTACAAAGATGGGAGTAAAAAAAGGCAGAGTAATTTAATATAAAGAATAACATATGGAAGCATTAGAATGACACTAGCAAAGGAAGGGATTTTGTAACCTCAGGAAAGTAATCTTGTTGGCAAAAATGCATTAAAATAGCATCTTTTAAAACTGAGCTGGGAGAACAGTGGTCCCTTTAGCTCTTCTCCATCTCCAAGTCACATTAATTATACAGATAAGACATTTCTTTAATTTTTGTAAGGAATCTAGCCTTCCTGGCAAACTCAAGTAGAATTAGTCATAGAGGCTTACGACTCTTCTCATTTCATGAAATAGCTTGTGTGCTTGGTTGTGGTCAACCTCCTTTTCCACAAGCTCCAGAGACAGCTAGGCTTCCAATTTTCTAATTCAAGTGTGCAGAAGCAAAGAGGTAGCCATCACACCATGTGATGAATGTGAAAGAAACCCGGTCATTTTATAAGATTTTATTTCAATATGAATATTTAAAATACCTTTTGTCTGAAGGGAAGGCAAGTGTCTGCAAAAAGGATTCTCAGGCAATATAGTCTAACATACTTTCTGCAGCAGTTTTACATTTCAGTGCTAAATCTAAGGAATCAAACAACAGCTATTTTTGCTGGAAGCAGTTCTAAATTGGGAGGGGGGGAGGTGCAAAGAAAGAAAAAAGAGAAAAGCTGTTGAAAAGCACCAAAGAAAGCTGGGGCTCTAGAAAAGAAGTGCCAATGGTTCTGACTGAGCTTTCTGTTCGCTTCTCAGTACATCAGGCCTGGAACAAGTTTCTCAGAGCAAAATTTCTCTAATTGGCTGGAAAGCATTTAAGGAAAAATCTTTTTAATTAAAAACAGAGAACCAACAAGACATGAAAGCCATGGGGGTTGGGAGAGGCATATGTTGACCTTATGAGGCTTCACAGCAAAACTCTGCAGGGGCCGTTTAAACTGAGAAAGCACAGTTTTAATTAAAGAGTCCTGAGGAACAGACAATTCAAAAGAGCAGGTCAGATAGATTCCAAGAGGTCAATTTAAGCACAAGCAGAGGGAAAACAAGACTTCTGGCCATTCTGCCTTCCTCTGGGAGAAATCTGTTGCTAACTGATCATTATGCTTCAACAAACACAAGCTGTCCTCTAACCACCTCTATGAGTGTTGCATATCACTGGTACAAGTTAAAAGGGAGGCACAAAGGGTTATAGTGAATGGGGTAACAGACTCACTGGTGACCTCTCACTAGTGGGGTTCCACAGGGCTCCATCTTATACCCAGTTCTCAACATCTTCATAAATGACCTGGATGTGGGACTCAAAGGAATACTAAGTAAGACACTAAATTGGGCAGAGACCTTTTCTCAAGGGCAGAAAGGCCTTGCAGAGAGACCCCAACAAATTAGAGGTCTGGGCATTCACCAACCATATGAAATTTAACAAGAGCAAGTGCCAGATTCTGCACCTGGGATGGGGCAACCCTGGATGTGTGGACAGACTGGGGAACAAGAGGCTGGAGGACAGTGCCACAGAAAAGGGACATGG
This sequence comes from Urocynchramus pylzowi, assembly GCA_013397555.1. Classification (NCBI taxonomy): domain Eukaryota; kingdom Metazoa; phylum Chordata; class Aves; order Passeriformes; family Fringillidae; genus Urocynchramus; species Urocynchramus pylzowi. The sequence goes on from VZRH01002618.1 coordinate 484,380, forward strand.
GGGTCCTGGCTGACAGAAAGTGGATTATGAGTCAGCAGTGCCCTGGCAGCCAGGGAGGCCAAGCGTGTGCTGGGGGTCATCAGGCCCAGCAGCACCAGCTGGGTGAGGGAGGGGACTGTCCCGCTCTGCTCTGCACTGGGGCAGCCTCAGCTCCAGTGCTGGGGACACTTTTGGGTGCCACAATATAAGAAAGACATGAAACTATTACAGATTGTTCAAAGGAGGGCTACAGTGATGGTGAAGGGTCTGGAGGGAAAGTCATATGGGGAGGGGCTGAGGTCACTTGCTCTGTTCAGCCTGGAGAAGACACTGAGGGGAAACCTCATTGTAGTCTTCAGCATCCTTACAAAGGGAAGTAGCAAGCACTGATCTCTTCTCTCTCATGACTAGGGACAAGACTTGAGGAAGACATGAGGAAGACATGAAGCTGAGTCAGGGGAGGCTTAGGCTGGGTATTAGGAAAAGGGTTCTTCACCCAGAGGGTGGTTGGGCACTGCAACAGGCTCCCCAGGGAAGTGGTAACAGCAACAGCCTGACAGAGTCCAAGAAGCATCTGAAAAATGCTCTCAGGCACACGGTGTGATTCTTGGGGTTGTCCTGTGCAGGGACAGGAATTGGATTCAGTGATCATGATGGGTCCCTTCCAACTCAGCATATTCTATGATTCTATCACAAGAAATTCTGTGAAGTTTTTTTCACCAAGAAACCTCAGTTTCTTGACACTGGATCACATTCATCTGTTCCTCCTAGTCCTGGTATCACATTCCCAATGCATGGAATCCCAGATATGCTTATGCATACTTGAAAATAGAACTCTGCATCTTACTAAGCTTCTAAAACTGCTGGAAAATCCTGTAAAATGGATCCGGCATATCACCAAAAATTAACCCTCTTAAGAAAAAATAAACAAACAAACAACCCCCCCCAAACAACAAATTTTTCTTTACTCTTTCAAGTGTTATCATCACATTTATTGAAGCTAGTAAATTTACCTTACTATTCAGAGACAAAAGAAAAAATAAATCTAGTCTCCAAACAAAAGGACTATAAAAAGTCAAGGTAACCGTAACTCATCAAGTAACAGAACTAACATCATAGAAAAATAACATAAAATCTGCTATATTTCTCCATGAAGAGCTATTTCCGAGTAATTGAAAAGGTAAGGAATTAAGCAGAAAAGTAACATCTACAGCAATTTCCCAAGAGAAACAGTAATGTTAGTGCATTTCAGTTACTGTATGCATGGTTCTGCACACACACAGATTGTTACATTTAAGCACTACTTGTGTTCAGACAGATTTCTCTGGTATTGGCCATTTGAGAAGTCATGGCTCTATGCATCTGCTTGGGTGAATGACATGCACATTCCACGTCAAGTCATGGTCAAGACTGACAGACAAAGCAGTAAATTTCCCTGCATCAAGGAGGAACAGCTACCAGCCAGAATAAGCAATCACTTAACTTATTTGTGAGATATTGTCTACTATTCTAAAATCCCAATTACACACTCAGAAGTGAAAAGATGGGGGTTTTGTTTCTTTGGGGTTTTGTGAGTTTGTATAAGCTTGGAAATTGCATTATCTTACAGCTTTAATATTTTCCCTTTGCTTCCCTCCAGCCAGGGTACAAGCTTTGATGTAAGTTATTTATTAGGTGGACTTACATCCTCACAGGGTTGGCGTTTATGTCGTTTATCAGGGATACCCTCCACAGATGGAGAAAATTAAGAAAAAGCCACCACCCACTCCTAAAACACAAAATTCAAATCTGGAATGAAATTTAAAGTAATTGAGAGAGGGGCAAACAGCAGTAAACACTTTTATGATAAAGGAATAAATAAAACCAAGAACAACCTAGAAGACATGGAAGTTAGCGAATGTACTACTTCCGACAAAGGAAGACAAAAGATGCTTTCATAGTTCTTCACAGACATAAATCAATAACAAAGAATGGAGCAATCCCTGCACAGAAACAAACCCAGAGAGAAAACTGGGGCAGATAAGAATCGTGCTGTAGAAAACAAAGGGTATATTTTCATCCTTTTCTGCACACAGAAATTCCATTGACATAAAGCGGCCATTTGATGAATAACACTTCATACACCTCACACAGGGCATCAAATGCATAAATTCTAGTTCAGGTCTCAAAAGCAATATCCTATATTAGTCAAAGCTATATTGCTACTAATTTCAGAAACAGCAGGTTGTTTGTCCCATGCTCTGTTGCATAGTATATAACCATAAGCAGAAATTCTTACCAGCACTCCATAACTTACTTACGTCCTTGTGATGGTTTGACCCTAACCAGGTGCCCACCAAAGCTGCTCTGTCATTCTCCCTCCTCAACAGGACAATCAAGAGAAAATATAATGAAATGCTCATGGGGCAAGAGCAGGACAGGGAGACATCACTGACCAGACTCGACTTGGGGAAATGAAATTGAATTTATTACCAATTAAATCAGAGTAAGATAGTAAGAAATAAAACCAAATCCTAAACCTTCCACTCAGCTCTCCTTTCTTTCTGGGTTCAACCTCATTCCTGATTTCTTTACCACCTTCCCTCCCCCAAGTGACACAGGGAGACCAGGAAGTTTGTCACACATTGTCTCTGCCATTTCTATCTCCTTGCTCTCTTCTCCAGCTCCAGTATGGCATTCCACAGACACTCCTCCACGAACTTCTGCAGCATAATACCCTCCCAAGGGCTGCAGCTCATCACAAACTGTTCAAAGTAGGTCCCTTCCACGGGGTACAGTCCTTCAGGAATGCACTGCACCAGCCTGAGTCCCCCATGGAGTCACAAGTCCTGCTAGCAAAGCTGCTCCAGCATGGGCTCGTCTCTCCATGGGTCCACAGGTCCTTCCAGGAGTCTGCTTCAGCATAGGTTTCCCATGCAAATACAGCTAAGAAAAACCATCTAGGTCTACTCTATGCCTGAATGTGGTAATGACCATATTTCACCCACCACATCGCACAGGTTCAGCTTCTCAGTAAATGAGTTTAATTCTTATGTGGCCATCAATGTTATGAGTTCCTCTAAACACAGGTATAGCAAAAAATATTCTATAGCAAGTAAAGCTGAAATGAAAAATATCAAGGTTCTAGTCTATAATTATGACTACAGAACCACAGAAATTGGACTACGTGGATGAAAATATTGACAGTAATTTATCTGAAGTGATGCATTTCTGTCTCTGGTTAGTGTAAAAAGAAAATGTATGTGGATGTATAAATATGCAGTTGAACATGTAATATTTACTCAGACTAAAAAGTGAAGCTACTGGACTTCAAAGTTAGAAAAATACACACTGAACTCCTTTTAGGCCACAACCAGAGCTTAGCAACACCCAGCTGAGCTTTTGTTCCTGTGCTTATTACCCTTTCTCTTCAAAGTACCTTGGTGATTACACTTTCTTCTATGGCCTTTTCCACACTCACATAAAACTACTAGAAATTAAAGAGAAAGGAGATATTACGAAGCTAAAACTTTTCCATTCTTTTCAACAAATCCAGGTGCCCTTTCATCTGGATAAGGTTGGTGCTGGATAAATGAAGCCTGATGAAAACTTGCACTGAAAGTATTGCAGTGGATACTTTGCATCAGAGAGCTTCTTCTCAATTTTTCAATATGGTTTACCACTAACAGCTGCAGTTCTGGTGGATGACTTATTCACTATTATCTCTAACTCCCGCATAGAAATATGTTCTAGGAGTCTACATTTTACTTTTTCTGACTATGATCTGATCTCAAAACAGGTATGTCCTTACTGCATACTGTTAAATTAGTATCATATAAATTACCTCATATTTTTAAAATATTATCCCTGAACTAAAGTAAATTATTTATAATATAACAAAGTACCTCTCACTGGGAAGAAGGTGTTACAGATAGCATAGTCAGTTACTTCAACAGCTTACTACAGATTTTGTCATGTTTAACTGTGATTGCTTAATTGCCAAAGATCTAGATGGCATACATCAAAAAAGTCTTTATTCACAGTCTGGCAAACTCTGTTCATCAAAAGCAGAAGTGTTGCAAAGCTTAGCCAGAAGGCAAGGTTTTATCTATATTTAAGAGATGGTTCTAGTCTTTGCTGCAAGAAGAAATGAGTCTGAATAGCCTGAAAAAAAATGAGGCTTATAGTAAAAAAAAACCCACCAACATTCATATTTGTACAGCAACTTTCAGTGTATTTGCTTAAAATACTAAATTAAAATGTAAAACAAAACATAATTTTAGTTGCATGTAGTTACACGAGTTTATTTTGAACTCTGGCCAGTTCTGTAATACCTAATATACCAAGTGCAATATAAGAATAGCTAGACATGATAGCACAGTGCCGAGCATTTATTTTGGCACTGGAGCTTTTTCCTTGTGGGTGGGGTTGGGGAAGAGGTCATACAGTTGTCAGTGGTCCCTCTTCCACAGCCATCAGGATTCTACAGCATCACCTAGCTATGGCAGGACTATTCAGGCACCACTCAGGTGGCAGTGTTAACTGCCCCACACCACTATGAACCCAGGCTCCTAATGAAAGCACTCAGGAGCCCAACTGGCTGAGAATCTCAGCACCCCCTTCCCTCATGCTCCATACCTGATATTCTAGCCTTCTCTGGGTCCCAACCACCAACCTCCAGCACATTTTTTTTCCTATCCATCTCAATGCACAGGCCCACATTGTCCTCCCCTCTGATCTGTTGTTGCTTGATGTGCTGTTCTGTAACAGAAGTAGCACTGGCAACAATGTACTTCTACACTGCTGTATTCTGGGAGCCATTTTTAACCATTCCACAGGGACATGGGATGTTGTCTCCCCATTAATAATGTTGGAATACTAGACCACAATGTGAAGGGTCAGTACTTGTAGTGCATGGCTAACGACTTTCATGTCAAGATAACAGGACAGCAGCAGATGCTGCAACACTTGCCTCCATTTTTCCCCACAGTTCGGAAACACCTCCAGAAGGTCCGAAGAAAAGATGCCCTGTTATGAGGGGTGGCTTGGACAAAGCTGAACTCACGGAACAAGATGTGTGTTCCTTGCCGCACGCTGTTAAAGCTGTGGACAGAAAGTCAAAACAAGAATGTTAGAAAGCTGAACCAACATGAATATTCTGGGAACAACTAGAACAGCAGCAAGAAAACTGCTGGCCACTACATTTTGTGAAACCAAATCTCCAAAGTTTATACCCATCTGTTCTCTAGAGAGAAGACTATTTGCAAAAACCACACATTGAAATTTAATTATAGGAATTAGAGGTTTGTGAAAGCAAAATTCATTCTAAAGAATCCCAGCAAGGAGTGTCCAAGACCCACTTATTTGAAAACAATCCATTGGAAAATGGCTTGCCAAGAGTAACTGTTGTTTATTTGACCAGAAGATGCCCTTTCTTTTAGTACCTTTGAACTTCACTGCTGTTTTCATTACAGTTTTCTTTAAAGCCACAAAAAAATCCTCTTTAAGAGAAGCCTCAAGATATCATTTCTAGGTTACAAAAAATTGACTACTGGATGTATAAAATTTACTGCAGTTGTGATGAAAAGCTGACTGACACATCACTAAACAACAATTTGCACTAATGCATTTTGAAAAGAGTAGTTGGTCATTAAGATAAATCCTCAATTCGACATTCATGTTTTTGTATATTAGTATAAATTCCTAAAATACGAGTTGCAAGCACTTTAGGCTAACTTATTACAGCAAACATTTGTCTTACAAAGGTTTCTCTGAAGTGCAAGAGGATCTCCTTTGGGCATGGTAAAGCTCAACATACAAGAACAAAAGAAATGCAAATACAAACATTATATACCAAAAGGTATAATGACAGGTTTGCCTCAAAGATAGATTTTGTGCATTTCACTTGGCATCATGCAAGTGGGACAAAGCTTTGAAACACTCCAGAGAGATCATTAAAACATTCACTTGGGACAGCAGCTTAACTCTGCCTCATAGACGAGAATTAATGAAAAGATACAAGTTTACTTTCATCACAGCAGATCCTCTCCATAGGTAGCATCTCCGAAACAGACAAAATCCGGTGGTCAGTGTGAACCCTCTCAGTTTGCAATTTTAAATCACCTCTTTTAATATAAAGACTTCAAATCACCTTATCCTTCATAATACAGAAAAGGGTCTCACATTTGAAAGAGAATTATACCACACAGACTTGAGCAAAATTTTAAAAGTCATGTAACAACTGGGTGTGGGTGTGTGTGTGGAGAGAAACCATTCAATTTTTACAAAAGGAATCACCATTTCTCATTTTTAACATCCTGGTTCTCAAACATATGCAAGCAAACAGAATCTGTTGTCACATGTTGAAAGGTAGTACAGAACACAGTTTCTAGCCCCCTACCCAAAAGGAAATGTAACTCAAATAAAATAAGTGCAATCACCTTACGATTAAGAAACACTCATGACACTTGAATCCTGGAATCAGGAATACTCTTCCTGTAAATATCATGGACAAATACAGTATTTCATATTTATGAAACCTTATTCATGCAAAGTAAAGCACAACCATTGTCCCAAGAGATTAAAGTAAATAAATAAATCATGTGCTGGATCAAAATAAGCCAAAATCACATGACTGTCATTGCAAGTAAAGAGTATTCATTACAAAGTGCTGTCGCTCACTGCCTTAAGAGTGAACAAGTTCAGAGTCAGGAAAAGTAACTTGCAAAAAGTCCCACAAGATGCTTGTGACAAAGCTGGAAATGGAATTTCAGATCTTCTCATCCCAAACCACAGCCTGTACGACTTCTTTCATTTCTGATCTGCATTGTTTCACTGATGATTTGACAGACTGATTGAGAAAAGAAGGATACAGATGAAAAAGAAGAAACTTGGTGTAATACAAGAAGGCAGCTTTCAGAAAGATAACACACATAAGGGAGACATTTTGGAAGAGAAAGAAAATGAAGGCACAATAATACAATTAAATGCACCAAATTATGCTGCCCAGAACATCTACAGAACATGCAAATTTTGGAAACAGATCCTGGCACAATTGTAATGGAAAGGTCCAGACATGAAGCTTCAGAGCAGACAGCCCTACTAAATTACTCCTTATTTCTAATAAGCAAAAACTCTAGTCACTTGCATTTTCAGCATGGGATGGCTTTAAACCTACCAGGCAGAAGGGTATGATACCTTTTGTTGCTTACTCAGTTAAAAGAGTGGGTGGATGTGCTGGAACATCAGCACACCTGGATGTGCTGACAGCCAAGTGCTGCCAGCTAGTTGAGTAAAGAAGGATTTTCTTTAACTATACAATGGAAGGATTTTCCCCCAGAAACTCAAGATTGCAAGTCTGGGAGTCAGAAATTTATCCCAGTTAAGATGCTACATTTCAGACACCCTACTTTATAAATTCCTTTTTATAAGTAGTAAAAGTTCAGCTCAAAGGAACTAGCCCATGATGGAACTATCCAGTAAGCAGCCCAATAACAAATCTATTCTCAGACAGGGTCAAGATCACTACAAGGGACAGGAACACTATATATTTTTAATAAACTATATATGTTGAAATTCCTATATCATAGGTAGATGGGCAGTACCAAAATAACTTGGCCACCGTTTTTTTAACAGCTGCCCAGAGATGAAGTTACCATAAATGTGGCAATCTTACGGGTAAACATTCCTAGAAGAAAGAAAAATTATGACAACCCAAAGTTGTTACAGGTATTCCAACAGTAGGTAGGGCATATGACCAACATCTTTCCTTGATTTTTATACATGCAAACAGATATTTTTTCCAATTCCTTTTGAATACAAAAATGAAATAAGTGCACTCAGAGGAATGGCCTAAGCTAGATATCAACAATAAAGGAACAAACTTAACCATTAAGCTCAATCATTCTCAGCAAGTTGAACAGCTGCTGAGATTCTTCCCTTAGGATTGCTCAGTCTTCCCTCTATCTGTCCTCCTCTCACTGAACAGCTCATACTGTCAGCAAAGTTAAGTGGCCAGAGCTTTTCAGCACATTTGAAGAAGAAAGACTTAGGAAAAAAACAGAGTACCTCAACAAGTTATTACTTTGTCCTCAATGATTTGGAAATGGGTTTGCTTTTCCAGAAGCAGGGAAAATAATTTTTCACTTCTCTGGTTAACTTCTTTTCTTTCCGCTTTTAGGCATTTAAAGTGCAGCCATCTGCAAGAGATTCCTTCCAGAAGAAGGCTTTCAACAACTGTGCTAGCCTCCAAGCCTCCTATTGCAAACCTAATGATTGCTTCAGTCCTCTACATTACCAGTAAATAGAGTAGGCAAATTAGAAGAGTAACAACAGTTACTAATGATGTGATTTTATTTGTCTTGCTGAAACCAAGACTACTAATTGAATTCAATGTTGATTAGTTAACATCAGTTTAATGTGAGCACTCATATTTCACACAAGAATTGTTAGGCAACTGGATACTCTGTTAACCAAACAGCTTTTTCCATTCACTTGCGAGAAAATCCTGAAGAAAGACTAGAGAAGAATAAAGCAAGGTTCTCAGTTGATGGGGATATCTAAAGAAATTCTTACAGTAGGGGCTTCAGGATGCTTTCTTACTCCTTTCCTTCCCTTGCCCTGGAGCAGCCAAACTCCAGAACAGTCTCCTCCAACACCACTGCTGAGATGGCTGCATCTTGCAGCACACCCAGGGTATTCTTGTGGGATGGCACATACACGTGAGGGGAAGAAAAAAGATTTGGGAGGAGACAGTGATAAAACAGCCCCAGCTCTCAAAAATGGAGAAATGGCTGTGCTGGGAATTCTAGCACTCAGGTGCTGCTTCTCTGAACAGAGCAGCTTTCATAAGGCTTTGTCTTTTGTGTATTTACATTTTGGCAACCTGCCAGAGTCCAGAAACTTTCAAGCACTCTTTTCAAACCTTTGGACTTCTAAATAGATTGTAAAAGTCCCAGGATGCTATGGTAACATCTCAATTGAAACCCACTATAGCAGTTAGCCTCTGCCTGCTGAACTCAGGCAAAGCCAAATACACACAATGCAGAGTCCCAAGTCCTCGAGAAGGATGGAAGAGCTTGCCAGGACCCTGCTGTCCCCCTAGCAGGTGCCACCTTCGGTTACCATGCAAAGAGCTGAACAAGCCCACAGGACCCCTCCTCTACCAAATGGAAAACAAGGAACAATGTCTGTTTTTCCTTAATTGACAGCATTACTGCTTGCATTTTCTATCAATAGCATGATGAAGAAAAAATTTTGAAGGCTTCTTGAGTATGAACCATTTACACACACCCACACTCTTTTCTTGCCAGCTACACAAGAGTCTAAGTCATTAAAACAGAGTTGAGTGTCTCAAGTAAAAATAAGGAAGTCTCAAATGCAAAGTTGCTGTCAGAGGCTATGTTTAGACTGACTGAAAGGTCTGTAGAGAAAACCAGTGTGGAGGATTTCATATCAACATTATTGGCATCCCAGGATTTGTTTTTTTCTTGACACATGCTCTGGACCACTTCTAATCTAGTCCCATTGAGTGAATGCTCATTTGCAGAAGGAACATATCTTCCAGTTTAGCTCCATCTGAAAGGAACTGAGAGCTTCAAGACTGCTTCACTGTGTGAACTAAAGCACAGTAAGCAGGGATAACCCAGGAGTATTAGGATTAGAGACTATGCTACAATGGGTAACAAAGAACTTGCTCTAGCAATAGAAAACATGGAAATACAAAAGACTTTATAAAATAGGCCATTTCTATTCTTAAATAATTCATCCACAACAATAAAGCATCTTCAAATGACCAACTCCACTTAGCCCAAGGCTATGCTCTGAGATAGTAAAGTGAGGTTTACCTTGCCTAGAAGGAACCCTAAGAGGGAACACTTAAACCTGGAGGCATAACTAGGTAAAAAAAAAAAAAAAATCACTGTTGTACTAATTAAATTACTTCTGTATGAATGTAGTTTAAGATAATTTTATTTTTCACCTCTTGGTTTAAGTGTACTACAATATTTGCAGTATTCAGATGAATCATTGGACTGCTTTTTTAGCTATCCCCCTTGGAAGGTAGTGTAGGACCATGAGCATTCCTCAATTCAAAGCCATTGTTTCAAGTGCTTCTTTAAATTCCACAGATCTTAGAACTTGGGACACTGAGGTCAGCCTCAAGAAAACCACCATCCTCCTCTAACAAAACTGGCAGTGCTTTTTAGGCATTTCCTTGGAAATGTGTTAAGACAAAACACAGTTATTCCTGATGACTGGCTTTAAGGGAAAATAGTTGGTTTTTTTAACAACTAGGGAGATAGGAAATCATTAACATTAAAAATTTTGGCAAGATTGGGTGATATAACACTGCAAACACAGAGACTGGATCTTTTGAGATCCTTTCTGTCTCATGCACACAAGTTTACTTCAGCTGAAGGGTGTGGAAAGGGGGAAAGGAGCGACACAAATTTTAACTATGTGTTTTCAGACTTCTTGATATAGGCTAGGAATCTCTGTATTCATGGCAGACTTAATACAGGTGGTACAAAGATTATCCCATGTACTGGGATGAAGGAAATGAACCACAGCACCTGTGACACAGCTCAAAGTAGGCAGTGAACAAGCTTTCTTATGTTGCTTTGTAGCAAATCAAACCCTCTGAGACCAGTTTACAGATTCTGGAGAAGGAAAGGATTAAAGGAGTTGCTGTGCTTGCTTGTTATTACCCAGAAAGCCTTTATCCTTTTTAGAGACCCTCTCCCTTAATTTTTCATATGCTAGGTCAGTAATTTAACACCTCAAGGCTTGCAAATCCCAAGCTAAAATGACCGTACTGTGTTGAATTAGTAGCCCAGGATTTAAAAAAAAAAAAAATTAAAAGCCAAATGGGGAGGGGTGGGGATGTGGGAATCTTTAAAAACAGAGGCCTTTTGATCAGAGCAGCATCCAGCAGTTTGCTGTAACTCAAGCTGACCATTCTTACATAGCAGGAATTAAGGACTCCCCCTGCCAGGCAGGGCCCTATTAAAACACAATAGCTGTTTGAAAAGGGTAAGCAAGCTGATATGGATATAATAGGCCACATATTGGGGCCCCTTTCTACTGTGAAATAAAGCTTCTTCTTAGAATTATGAGCTGGGAAGCCTAGTAATCAGGAAGACGGGAAAGGGCATACAATGAAAGACCATAAATAGCCTGCAGAAGCCCTCCAAGGTGCTTAAGGGAAAAGTAAAGAAGCGTTCCCAGATAAGCATCAATCATCCATGACCAGCTCTTTCAGTCTGATCAGGTGCAATTTCAGACTACATGGTGTTTCAGTGAGTCTGGAGAGGTCTTGCTGGTATAAAAAGAGATTTATTTTTTACAGTAGGAAACTGTGTAAGTTGCACACCGCAGGAACGGCTGCATGAACACCATTATAACTAGCTTTTATTGAGATGACTGCAAGTTGCTACCCAGCTTCCCTCCAAAAAAAACCTGCTTTTTTCTTCCAAAACCTAAACTAAATACATAAATAATAAACCAATCCAGAGTTATAACTACACAAGGAAAACTGATAACTCTCCAGCTAATCTATTTAGTATTTCTTCAAACTGGTCCAACTTGACATTTTGGGGCAAGAAGAAAATTCCTTCTGAACTTCTCTATAACTCTGTATTCTGAGGGTATGGAGATGCAAGTCCTCTGTTAGCTTCATTAACATACAGCCATGATCTTCATTCTTTGGCTTCCTTTATTGACCGATGACTATTTCTGTCCTCCCTGTCGTGTTGTGGAATTCATTCACTAGCTTCAAGATGCCACAGAAACCATACCGTGAACCTGTGGCAAGGGCGAGAAGATGGCACAAAGATGAAAAACACTACTAAAAACACAAGCCACACAAGGTAGCATTCTGATTTCCTCTTGTCTAACAGTTCAGAAAGTAGCTATGGAATTGACATCGGGTGGAGATGGATTTTGATACCAAAGCAAAAATGTCCACCAAAGGAGGAGTATGGATTTGAAAATTATTGCAGAACTGCACCCATCTTGAACTCCTGAGATCAAAGTGAAATGCCATGTAAAGGCAAATTGACTCCTCAGAAAGTTGAGGCAAACGTATAAGTACAAGTAAGGGCCTGCTTGCTCCATTCTGCATGAATTCTCCTGTTGTAAGACAGTTCCATGTTTAATAAACTAGACTTTTAGTTATTTTAAAAGGTAGCAGCCCAGTCATGTTATGGCTGTGATGACGCACGAAATACTGAAATATAACTGAATACCTGTTCCAAAGAGATTCGATACCGGTGCCATGCAAACAGATTCCGTATTTGCTCATTTCAGTCTTCGTTTGACTGGAGAATTTCAGAAGAAAAAATTTACAACTGGTACTCTGTCATCCAATTCAGTTGCCTTGGCAAGAACTATAGCACTTCAAAGACTGAGCGGCTTCCAATATTTTCATCATGGCAACAAATGAACCTTGCCAAAATTCCTTAATATAGATGAAGTTACATCATTTGACATTAATGCTAACTCTGCATTTGGAGATTGCTTAGCTAAACCACTTTGTGCTCACTACAACTGCTTGGCTACAGTGTTGACCAGCTACAGTTTGTTTAATTCCCTTGAAGATACACAATGACATTAAATTTGCAGGACGTGGTTATTGCAACTCACTAAAGCCAATGTATTCTGGGATCTGTATGGTTTCAACACAGCACTACGCAGAAAATCTCACGTTCTCTGAAGACACACAGATTTCTTTTAGACTTTTTGCTTTTTTTGCTATTGTTTAGTTTTGTTTTTAAAGAAAAGGAAGATAAACCACGTTTTAAAAATGCATTTTTTAGGCTTGCAAGACTTTTGGTGTTTGATATTCATGGAGATGCAGACATAGTTAAGGGATTTCATCCTGTAAAGGATAAGGAATCCTATTATGGGATCTTATCAGATCCCATTGCTGCAAACATTTGCTGATTTTTACAGTTTGGCATATCTAATTTAGGAAAAATTTTCCATTTGTTGGTCCTGTCCACAAGGGAACAAATATTTTCTTAGCACAGCAATTAATAATGTTCCTCAAGGTTTTCTGTGATGCCTCAACATTTTGCAGCCTAAGAATAAACACAAAAGTCCTTCTAACCACACAAAACTGGGAAAAAACCACAAATCAACAACAAAAAAAAACAAACCCCAACTTCAATTCTGATCCATCTTTCCTTAAAGATATGTCTGGGAAAAAATAAAGTGTTCCTTAAACTTACACTACTTGATTCCAATTTAATAGGAAGCCTTATAGGTTTAGACAGATGTAAGCCAAGAACTCTAAAACTGATCTCCTATATACATGAAGTAGCCTAGACCTATGCCAAAGTGTTTAATTAAAACAAGAACTAAACCATGTGAGTTAGTAGTACAGAGAGAGGTACTGCTATTCATGAAGTTACCATGTATCCAACAGTGGTATTCTTACTACTTGAGACATCAAAAGCTTTATTGGATGAAATAGTATGTTAAAAAGAAAATACTACTAACAGAAAATTGTAAAACTATGTCTTTCATTCTTAAGAATAATTTTAAAACCCCCACATATAATATGGGAAAAACCACCATGTACCAAACTTTCTATGCTGTTATGTTTTTCCAAAGCTGCTATTCTTGTGTGCATTTCTACTGAATTCCAGTTCCCAATTTCACATTACTAAAACAGTTTTCTTCAAAACACTTAGAGAAACTGCAGGAAATCCAATCTTTCAAGCATGTGACCAAGTATGAGGTGAGATTACTGCTTTATATACACATTGCAGATCGTGTGTAAAAGACTGTAAGTACTCCCACTACATCTGTGGTGGATATATCACTATTTATGTTTCCCATCTTTTCCTATATATTCCAACAGTGACTCACCAAGCACAACTGAACAATTTTCCAGAATGATGAAGAAAGTTGCTTGTCAAACAGTTATATCAGCATTGAATATCTAATTTGCATCACAGCAAGCTCTACTAAAGACCTTTTCTCAGTGGAAGATTGACAATGTAAGATTTCCAGAGCTCCCCAATTCTGACTTGAGGGCCCTTTCACTTCTGCAAGGATAGAAAAAAAACCACAACAGAGATGCATGATAAGAAATACAAGAACAGGGCAGGAACCAATATCACAGACATAAAAAAAAAAAGCAGACTGATGGACAAAGTAAAACTAAACAGCAGTCCCTGTGACACCCCAGGAAGGGTGTGATGCACATTGCCAGCTCATGTCCAGCCTCTCATCCACCAGTATTCCCAAGGCCTTCTTGGCAGGGCTGCTCTCAGTCTGTTCATCCCCCAGCCTGTATAAGTTCTTACATTTGAAATCACAAAAGTCTGATCTTAACTCCCAGCTAAGATCATATACTTTTCCAAATTTATACTAGTAATATCAGCAACTATGATGAAAAGCAATAAAAAAATTGGAAACATAAATGAGAGTTTTACTAGAGTTAAAAACTAAAGCTAGAGAGAGGATAGTACATTCCACTCTAGCACAGAGAAAAGGCACAAAGTTAACTCAGATATATATTGGTTGGCTTTAACCTAAAGGAAGCTCAATTTCATGGCAGATGTATTGCATTTCAACCTTCAAGACTGTAAGAAAAAATAAAATATACCAAATTACATAAGGTCTCCATAAAGTAGTCAGCCAACTCCTGCTGCAGCTATTCTGAAAAAGACCACAAGTAAATATGTAATTTCCATGATGTGAAGGAATAGGAAAGAAGTGGGCAAAGACTGCACTGCTACTCCTGTGAATCTATACTAGGAGCATCATAATCTGATCACTCTGCACATGGAAATTGTGATTACCTCTCTTCAAAGAGCAAGAGCACAGTGCAGGTCAAGTCAGTATATAAGTGCAGACTTACCATGGATAACTACCCTGTGCTGACAAGATGCTGATATCAAGAATTAACATTCATATGCTTTGGCAAATCCTGCAGATTCTTTTGTCACCAAAACAGTATGAGAAGTTTCTTACATGGAGCATATTACGACACAGAACATCACTGGTAAATGTTTTCTTTTAAGTTCAATTCTGTTACTGCTTTGCTACAATTCTTCCAAGATAATCCTGTTTACCAAAAAGATTTTTTACCTTTTTATCCCCCTGTATTTCTTTGCAAGGGACACATCTGAATATCCACTCATCTGTAAGATTCTCAAGAATAAGATAAGAAAATACCACATTTTGTAATATATTGGCAACATGAACAAACTACAGTGGGAATTAAGTGTGTTATTGAGGTTAATATATGCATTTTTTCCAGCTGTTTACTCAACAGCAGTTATCCCAATCAGCATATTTGTCAGGTTAGGACTTGTTGCAATGTTTGTTACAGAGAAACGACTCTGGGAAAATAAGGAGTTCATAGATACTGCCTGTCATATCAAAATCCCAATGCTGTTTCTGCCATAAAGCAATTCTATTATAAAAACATTGGGTGACAGATATACAGGTTCCAGACAAAATTCACATAATTTAAATCTTAAATAGAGTTATCCACAACCCCCAGATCTTCCATAGCTTTCATACAAAACACATACCCCATGTACAGTGGGCAGGAGGTATTGAAATCCCATTTCTAAGGTGGACTGGAGAAATTCAATTACAAGAAAGAGAGTTTGCCCTTCCGACAATGCTTCTCGGTAGAGGTGAGACTGGAAGGCAACAAAGGGACTAACAGAAAAGTTTTGTGTCCATTAGCAACACTCTTAGTGGAGAAATATGCAATTACTGTAGGTTCCCCAGAAAGATTTATCAACAAATTTATCCTGCAAATCCATGTAGTCTGTGGAGAGACACTTTCAAAATGTTTCTTTCGCAGCAACTTGTTCACATTAGCTGCAAAACCTCCTCAGAGCTTCTGGCACAAGTGCAGTGTCTGAGTTCATGTATTCACTCTCTTTCCACTGATAACTGAAGAGCAAAGGAGAGGCAGACAGCAGTCTTACGCAGTGCCCTAGGGGTCAAGGAATCCCAAGTAAAAGCCTGTCAGGAACCATCAAGCACATTATCCCAGCTGAGATTTTCAGCCCAAAGGGCTGCTGCACAGCTAGGTCATTGACAGCAGCAGCTTGATACCGATCACATGTCTCAGTGCAGTCTTGCATTGAGTGGCGTAATTTTATCTTTTTCTCTCCATAGCGGAAGACATGTAGGAATCAGGACAGTATTTGAAGAATACATGAAATGTTGTGGGTTTTTTTGCAATTGCTCAGAAGACTATATCAAAGAGAAAATCAGTATTTTAGGTAGTATCCTAAAAGTATTAATACCTCACAAATACTACTGATTTGCCCAAAACACAAAGAACTAACACTAAAAAACCCCAACAACCGATGCCCCTCCCCCAAACAGTTGTACTGAGAAATTCTAATGAATGGCTTCATCTCTCAGAAAGGGAATCTGGCACAACTTGTCAAAGCCCTAAGGACCTTCTCACTACTGTTTTTGCTGTTTGTACTATAATTGTACAAAGCAGAGTCGACATTCTACAATGCTAGGTGCTGTAAAGTACATGCAGTACAATATCATTTCTGTCTTGAAGAGCTTACACTATCCTTGCAAACAAGACAAAACAAGTTACTCTGAAAAGGGGAAAGATGCAGAGCAGATGACAGCAAGATGAAGACGGTGATAAGGCCTACATACACAGATGCAAAGAAAAAAGAAAATTGATGGCTCTAAGCTAGCTCTAAGAATCTCTTCTTTTCATAATCAGATAATTCAGCTTATTTCCAGTTGCCAATTAAGGTTGCCTTCAGTGAGTGGCTTAGTTCTCATGGGCATCCCATCTGTCTTGTTCCTGGCCCTTCCCCCCTGCCCTCCTCCCCCAAGGGTAATGAGACTTTTTTAAAGAGGAGGACATTGTTTATCTACAGATTTATTTCTGTAATGTCGTACAGCAATAAAGGACTGAACAAGCCAAAAGTTTGTCTGATACCAAAGCCTTTGTCTATTGCCAGAGAAAGCCAAAGGAGCAGTATCATATTTGTCCCTAAGGAAAGAGTTGAACAAATCGTTCCAGCCAATCCAGACAGCAAGAGAAAATGAGGTACTTTTATTGCTAGAAGTTGATACTTCTCACCATGATAACATCTTCCTTCCCAAGGATCCCAAACTATATAGCACTGTCAGTCTTGTTAGTAGGAACAAAGCAAATGTTCCTTCCTGTAAAACAGGGCTCTACACAGTCTGAGCTGGTATTTTGAATTGCCAGGCACACAACAGATCTAAAAGCAGTATCTGACCCTCAACCCTGTCACACACATCACAGATACCTTCTCAGGTAAACTGTGATACTGTTAAACTGTCACATAAGATCCTTCAGGGGTGTTCAAGTTAGAGCCAGCAGAAACATTCTTTACAGGAAAAGGGGATCTCAGACATCAGTTTGCAGAGTCCAGTGGAAGCAGTGCTATCTCTACAAGCTAAAAGCAAGAGTTTTTTCTCAGTCATGCTCCAGCTAGCAGGTGGTCAGGAGACATTTCACCAGAAACAAAAGAAAAGTGTTTTGTGACAAGAATGTAGACTCAAAAAAAAAAAAAAAAAGGTCCATTCCCTTGTCTCCAGTTCATTTGTGTTTGATTTATCAAACAAACAATTAAAGTTATGGAAAAAACAGTTTCCTAGCCAAGGCAAGTTACAACTGGTTATTATTTCTGAGCTTTCCAAAGAGTCTTGAACAGAGCAGCACATCTACCTGCATGCTGGAAGAGAAAGTTTCAAGCAAAGGATTAGCCTACAAGAAAAGTAAAACGTACTAGTAGGAAGTCTCTTAATATTTTTTTTTTCTGGTTCTTTAAGCTGAAATGAAAAAAAAAGAGACGCAGACTCCTTTTAAGAGCCCAGAAAATATAAAGTGGGATGCTATTCACATTCCCTCTGCGTGATCAAATGC
This sequence comes from Urocynchramus pylzowi, assembly GCA_013397555.1. Lineage (NCBI taxonomy): Eukaryota > Metazoa > Chordata > Aves > Passeriformes > Fringillidae > Urocynchramus > Urocynchramus pylzowi. Next base: position 502,243 of record VZRH01002618.1, read on the forward strand.
ATTAGCATGAGAGCCCTGTTTTTCTTCAGTATAGGAAAGATCAAGAAAACAGGATGATAAATAATGTATAGAGGGAACATGTTCCTTTAAGATATGTTGGCACAGACATCAGGCTGGAAGAAGCAAAGCAGCATTAGTGTGTAATTACACAGAGGGTTTTCAAGAGTCTGCATTTCATGAAGATTCAAGAGCAGAGCTGAGATTTCTCAGGCTTGTAATGAACAAACACCAGTAGCATTTCAGCATATCTATAAAATCAAGATTAGTCCTAAGAGAGGCATAATTTTACTAGTTTAACTAAAAGACGTGGATTAATTGGCAGAGGGGTGATTGATCCCTGTTCCTGTAAGGGTCAGGAGTGAGCCAGATGAGGGAAGCCTCAAGGTACTCCAAAGATTGAAAGCAGATGTCCACATGATTGGGACAAATGAACACTGGAATAAAGTGGGAGAAAAATCTATTCTTGAAGACTAAAACTATTCTGGAAGGAAAACTGTACAGATCAAGGTCAGTCCTCTGCAATCAGCAATCACAGGCTAGATGGTGGATTGCAGTGAAATACATACCCAATTCCATTTCTTAGAAAAAATTAAATACTCATTGCCAGCAAAACACTTACAGCTTGATCCATACAAAACTAAATGACTGCATAATTTTCAATTCTGGAATTTCACTCAGGTATGCTAACTTCCAATAAAGTTTTCTTAATTACAAAAAAAAAAAAAAAGTTGTTGTAACTGGCTCAAAGACTTGAATTGACTTATGGTAAAGTGGAGCATTGCAATGCATGATGGAAATGCCATCAGGTTGCTCTTCAGCAGTGAATCCAGCAGAGAGGTCCATGGAACACCACTGTATTGAGAAGTATGCCCCCTCAGAGAAGTTTGGAAAATATCTAACACCTGTCCTTGACAGACTAATTTCAATTTCTGAAAAGTTACAGAAATCATTATTTTACCCCATAAACAATTTTTTTAAAAGTTACTTGTTTGGGCCTGCCTGCTAGCTTTCTAAACCCTGGGCTTGGTCTCTAATTTTAAGTCAGCATAAACAGGGAAAGGACAATTTTAAAAACTGGACATCCCAATACCAAGTCCCTTCATCTCAAATCACTGCAGCATACTTCAAAACATGCACATTCCAATCCTCTCTTTCAGAAAAGCATGGATTATGGAAAACACTGGGACAGAGCCCACAAACCTTCTGGAATCTCACAAGTTATCTTTGAGTTTGAAGATGCTGAGACTGAAGATCAAGTTTATTTGCTTGGGAAAGAAGTGTAGCCTTCAAAGCACAGCTGGAACAAATGTTGATAGTTGAGTGGATGAACAGAAATCTTTTGGGCAGTGAGGGCTCACCACTAAACCCTGGGAGCCAGAACATATGACATTTTCATAATATGAAATTTCGCATTCTACACACATATTGGCTATCATTTATTCTCCACTTTAAATGAAGAATCCCACATTTCAAATCTTCACAGCTCTCAAAATTACTAAGATTGTTTGTGCTTTGGTATGGGGACACAGTTTCATCTGCTAAACTCCAGATATTTTACAAAAGAAAAAAGAAAAAAAGAGAACTACTAGTTCTGTGTAACAGAATGAATGAAAATTAATCCTTTTCCTATCTTTCATTAAATCAGAAATTCCACAAGACACTCACTGTGAACAAGAAAACATTGTAAAAATTGTATCTCTGAAAATAAATGGGAAAAACAAGATCTCCAGTACCTAAGTCAGTCTGAGGGTTTTGCTCTATGGTGACAGTTTTGTTCATTACAATGGTCTTGAATCACTACTTATTCTTTTAAAGGTAGAAGAGGAACAGGACGTGAAAAGAAAATGGTTGTCACATCAAGATGACGATACTACAGAGAAGCATTTTGAACAGTTTCACTGCATGAACAACCTCTTGCTCACCATTTAATTTTTGAAGTATATATGATCAGAAGTTTAGAAAAGGCACAGAATAGTCAGCTTGAAATTAGATGCAAACTAATCTGCAGAGATGCCTCAATGACAATTTCAGCAGGGTATTTCAAAGCCACCTTGCCTTCAACTCCAGTAAGAAATCCTGTTGCTGGGTGGAGGTCACTGTAATCCTGCTCTTTATCTTTCTTAAGCTCTTGTTTTCCAACTATTTGCTCAGCTGACTAATGTATTACTTTCTGTGGACAGAAAGTACATAGTTTTTCCCTCAAGAATTTTCTTACAAATTAGTAAGAAGAGATAGTGCTCACATCCAGTATTTAAGGACTTACGCAGGTTTTAAGGGAAGAAGAGGCATCCTATTAAAGCATTCAACAGGACAATAATCACACAAGGAGACAAACAATTCAAATTCATACTCAGGAAAAGGAAGAATGAGTGCTGCTGAAACCAGCAGCAGTCTGTGAAACAGTTTGCTTTAGTTTTTCTCAAGCAGTTTGATACTAACAGAGCTGACCAAGAGAAGCAGAATTTGGTTTTCCATGTTTTTAAAATCACTGTTCCCCAGAGTGACTGCTTCACACGAATGTGTGTAATAGAAGAGGTACTGAACTGTACAAAACCCACGTACGTTTCCAAAACATGCGCAGGCAGCCCTTGACTAACCCAGTAAAATCCAGCATTCACTACATAACCAGCACATGTCCAGCTCCATTCTCCACGTATTCTGTCTGTTTCCAAAAGCTCCCCTCAGGCTGGCCCTACTGGCAGCATCCTGATGTACTTACTATTCAGTGAAGAACCTGGCAATGCCATACTGACTAATATCTTCTCTGTTCTCCAGCAGCTGGCTCACTGCATCCTCCATGTATGTGAGGACATGTCGCTGAGCTGCAAATAAAAAAGAGTAAGAGACAGAAGTTAGAATATAAGGGGCCTTCCCAGAGCCAGACAAGCCCAGCTGTGCACCTTACAAAAGACATCAAGCATCTGCTTCCTCCATTAGAGAGTGGAGGTTTCTTTCTCCCAGAAATGGATAGCAAAATTCATCACCTAAATCCTGCTTTCCTTCCTGACTACAGAGAGTTAGCCATTAACAGCACTGAGTCTTTTTTAGAATCCCCTGAGATTTTGGTATTGAAGGAAGATAGGGAGTTGTGAGGCAGTTTCACTGGAAAATGCTTACTCCAGAGGAGTTCCTGATCTCTGTTCTGAGCCATCTTTCCTACACAGATTGTCAATGCCATTTTGATGGGGCTGTCACAGAGCTTTAGATGTTCTTTACTCTTCCCTCTATACCAAAGCCAAGTAGCTTTAAGGTTGTTTTGTAAAGGTTTCCTCCTGAAGGTGCAAATAAAAGTACATCTGTTTCCAAACAAGCATCTGTGAATGTGGCAGGCGGGGAACAGGTCTGAATGCCAGGAGAGATTTATATTGCTCAACAGCCAGTCTCAAATAACTGCCTAGGCCAAACACGGGAGAATTTCAGAAATGGTGGATCTGCCAATACCTCACCATGACACTCACTTATCCGACTCCCGAGTAAAGACAGTTTGGTGCAACGCAAACTGTTCTGCTGTTTCTACAGGGGGCAGACTGTACAAAACAAGCATTTGCCAGCGAGGAAGCAGCACAGATTTACCACTGAGACCCTTTGATGTTTTTGGCTAGAAACCAAGTAGGAGCAACAAAGAGCCGAGTCTGAGGTGATGTGCCAGCTAGCAAGTGGTAGACTCTCCAAATCTACAAGTTCAACAATCAGAAGACAAGTTACAACGAAACCAAGAAAATCATTCCTAACCTGGAAAGCACACAAACCCTGTTCCCAAACCACACACCTCCATCCTAAACACGTATCCTACTGTACCTTTGCAAGTAGTGTCGTGTCCTAAAAAGAGCAGGAGAAAACCCTTAGGGTTTTTTATAGGAAAGGCAAGGGCTGTTCTTGCTCCTTGCCAATCTGCTCCAGACTTGGCAGAATCACCCCCTCACCAGCAACTGGCCAACCTCAGACCCACATCAATATTCTCCAAACCATTTTAATTTGTGTTTAATATCCTGGTAAGCATCAAGCCTGTGCCACTTGATACACAGCATGGAAGGCCCTTTCATCTTAGTGTGGGGCAGGTGGACTTCAAGAGAGGCCCGGAAATTATTATTCCCAGTGGATACAGTGATTAAAAGTATGCATGAATATTGATTGCTATCAGGGGATTTCTCTGCCTAGAACACTTTTCAGGACAATAGTAAAATTGGTTAAGCACACCCTGGAAAATACCTTGCAGCTGATAGCAAAATGGTGAGCCAAAGGTTTAAAGATATTATCTGGCACTAAAAGATGTAGGGCGTAGCTTTATTTAATTATTTTAATGCAAAGGAATAAATTTAATTTATGTGAGTGATTAAAGAAAAATAGCTCTGCGCACCTGTGTCCCCTGAGGGAAGAATGAGTCCGTGCAGCTCAGTCATAGGCTCAAGATAGCAACAACTGGGTAACTTTACTTCAGCCCATCCTTCCTCCCTCCTCCTAAAGCAGTCCATCCACACTCAGCAATCAACTCCCAAGGCACCTCCTGAGGTGTCAGCAGTACCAGATTATGCCAGGAAATGGTACTAGCAGACAGACTTCCACTCACCTCAGCCTGCAATAAACTTCAGCTCAACTGCAAAACTATTCTCAACACTTTGTGGGGAAGTATACACACCTTTCATAGAATTGTCCCTATCAATGAACCATATTTCTCCTCAGAGTCATAAACCTCCCCTAAAAACCTTTGGGAATAGACAGGCACAGTCCCACAGTACTACACAGCACAATGTGGCTGACCTCTATAATAAATACCTTTGAATCTGCTCCTGGAGAATAAATTAACTTTCAACATAGAATTTTAGACATTTCAAAATGTACACAAAAATATATGGGTCACTATGGAATACAATTGCTTGTAAAAGGGTATTTCTCTTAAGCTTTTTGTTGCATAGCCTAAGGACCCTGGCAAAGAGCCTCTATACCTATTTCCCAGAAGAGTGGGAAGAGGTGTGGGGAAGGGAAGAAAACTGAGCAGAGAAATTAAAAGAAAATAGCACTTGAAATCTCCTTGAGAAGTCTCCCTCTTAGTCCCTTTGGCTGCTGTGCTCTTTCCAGGTAGCACAGTTCACACTGCCAAACCAAATTCCAGCTCTGGCTTCCTGTTCACTGACTGCCCAGTTCCAGGGAACGATGCAAGTAATATATTTTATAACCCAACTAATGCTACGCTATACAGGAAAGTCATAGAAGAAAATGTAATTTGCAGACAGGTTTTAGCAGGCCAGAGAGGCAAAATAAAGTGCCAGGAGTCTGGTTACAACAAAAGAGTAGTTCCTTAATTTATACAAATGGTACTTTCCATAACAAACACTGGAACCATACCGGAACATTAACTGTTTATGCAAGCATAGTCAAAAATCTGTGGAGTTCTAGGCAAAATAAATGAGATGATTCATACATTTTAATAGTTTCTGAAAATTTAGGGATAATGATGTACTGGTTGCTCATATTTTGAGGCCCTCTTTGCAATAACAAGGCAGCAAGTCCAAATCAGAATGTAAAGCCCAAATACTCACTGTGCTATTACAGCTTTCTGCCTCTACTTTTTATTACTACTATTTTATTATTACTTTTCTTCCTGACAGAACTCCAGCATACTGCAGTTTCCACACAGGAGGTGTTACATCAGGACATCATCCTCAGCATTTGTTTGTTTCAGGCTTATTGTAACAGATGTTCCCTACTCATACAGAACTTTCCGATGCAACCCATATTCTGTAAATATAACAAAAATTCTCAACTCTGAAATCCCAGGCAACTACCCCAAACAGGAAGCCAGCATGCCTGCCATACTCATTTGGTAGGTGCCACACTCTTTGCTGTCAGATTTGAAAACTAACAGTTGGCTTTCACAAAGGAATCTGACAGAGTAAGTTCACAGAAGATTCTTCAGGCAGCCCATAACCTGATGTTAAGTAAATACCTTTGCACAGAATATCTTAATTCTTATCACTAAACCACTAGCAGTGATGTTATACTCACACTTGGAGCCTTAGTCCATTCAGTAGCAGCACGCACAGCTCCTCCAAAGCTGCCCCCTGCAGCACTTAAGAGAACGGCCTGTGATGCTCATGTGCTCACACCCCACCATCACACACATGCCCAATGTTTAAAATGAATTTTGGAATGAATGCACTTTTGGCTCAGAACCAAATTCAGGGCCGAGCAGTGGCTGTTCAATTCAAGCATGGCCAGACCAAGTCATAGAAATCTTCAGCTTACAAGTACAAGGCATAATGAGGATTACATCCACAATCTCTATGGATTTCTCTACAACAGATTAGACAATCACAACTAATTCCATTTAGCCATAACCACACCAAATAATTTTGCATATGTATTTAAAATAGTAAAAGTAGTCTTTTTATAAGCTACCAAATTACTTGATTCAATCTTCTGATGCGAACAAACAATCCACTACTTTGTAGGTTTGATTACACATGTTGTAAGAACAAGCACTGATACTTGAAAAGCCTTGAAGGAAAATTTAATGCAAATAATATCACTGCACAAAACTGGATATATGCAGTGAAATTCCAAGAGCCAGAAACTCAGGAGGAAGGAAGGAAATAGATGTCACCTTTAAGTCATGATACTGTGTATATGTAATGGTTTTATTATCCAAGTGGTTATATGATTGCTTAACTCTTCAGGAGACATGACTTCTTCTGAAACAGGAGCTGTCTATCAAGCAATTTGTTCTGTATGCACAAGGGAGCTTTTTTTTTTTTATGTTGGGGTCATTCCTGGCATAACTGAATATGCTGAAAAATCAGGAGTGGGAATTCCTGGATACTGCATCTTTTCTTCCTTATTTGCCTCCTCCTCAGCTGAAGTGCTGAAAATACACACTACTTGATGCAATTAACGTTATGATTCATTTCAGTTATCAGAAGCTCGAGAGCATAACAAGCTTTAATGGACCTGGAGTATTTCTGGCATTTTTAATCTCTGAGAACATACACTCTGAGAGCATAAGGTAATATCTAAACACCCTTTCAGTATTTGTTCTAAACTGGAGCTTAACTAAGGACTACTTTATTACACACATTGGAAAGATACATCCATAGTAACATAAAATCAATTTCATGCAAACATTACCAAAACAATAATGATGCAAGAGAGAAATAGTAAGGATATAAACTGCAACAACAAAATCACATCAACTCTGGAAATTTTTCCAGCATTAATGTTTTATTTATTTTTTAATTAATTTTCTGGATGCTCATTATAATCTTTTCAGATATCATTAAGGACTTAATCTCTTCAGATGTTGCTAAGAAATGGCCTGGGAAAGAGAAGTAAGTGAACAAAACCATTACCCTAAATGCCACATCTCTGTACTGTCATAGTTCCTTCCAGCTTTGCATAGCTTCACAGTGTAATTTCCTATTAACCCTCAAAAGCAAAATGTTTTCTGAAGGACAGAACATATAAGTACAAGTAGACCTTGTCATACCAGAGGTGAGACGTGCTCTTACTCAGGAGCACTTGCCATGAGGTCACACACCGTAACTACAGCACATTTCATATGTTCGAATTTTCAAAACCACTTTCAACAAAAAATTTAAGAAACATTTCCATTTATAATTTAGTCTTGACCATAGCTGAGAATTTGGTTCAAACAATGAGCATAGTATTGCACACAGACTGACTTAAATGTGCAAGTCCTTCCAGCAGACTGCTTCCTGCAAGGTGTCATATAGCTGCTAGAAACCACCCCCTCACTGAAGCAAATCATTGGGCTATCTTTTCTTTTTTTGTTCAGTTGGAGTTTTTGGAGGTTTTTGTTTAAATCTAAAATTATTAATTGTGGAAGAAATTGTCATTCCAGTTTGTTATAAGGCATTAAGTAGCCTAACGGTTCCTTACCTATTCATGCTCAGAGGGACATATGCAAAGGACTGTACTCTCCAGTTCTGGAACTCTACCTAATTCAGGATTAGACTTCACCTGTACCTTTCAAGTTAAGGTGGAAATCCTGTGGTGCAACAGCAGTATGGTGGTGAAACCTCCATCTTTTGGACAAAGTAGTAGACTGCGTCTAAGAAGATTCAAATTTTACTAACATTTCTGTAAGCAAACTCTTACACATTATATTCAATCTACATTACAGTTCTCCTATCTGTACAACAGAGCAAGAAATAAAATTTTTTTAAAGGCATTCTCTGCTCTTTTTTCAGACCATGAGATCTTTCAGTCACAGTGCTTCACAGAAGTTCATCAAATATCTATACTAAGAGGAGAATCAGTGTCAGCTGAGATGTCTGGATAACAATGTAGCCTATGTGTTGATTATGTTGTTACAGGAAATTATTGTACTTGCGCTTTCCAGATCAATATTGCTGAAGACTGTTCAGAAGAAGAGTAAGCCTTAGGCTTCAGCAAAGTCTCCCACACAACTGAAGTTCTCTGTTGGGAGCTACTCAGTTTTGTAAAAGAATGTACACTCTTTTGAATCATTAAACCCGAGATCTTTGATGAGAGAGATGAGGAAACACAACTGTGTTTCTGGCACTTGAAAGGCCCATGCTTTACTGATAAGGCACTTCCCTAGCAGAGTATTTGCATTCTTACACGCCTTACATTGGCAAAGACGGACAAGAAACAACATCCTGGAGCCGGGTAGTAGAAGGCAGCAGAATACATAGAAAATAGAAGTTTGGAAATTTGCAGTACTCTACTGCTTCTTCTCCCTAACAGAAATGGGAGCAGGGAAGTAATACAATATGAAGCTTCAGAGACAGCTGAACAGCATGAGCAGAACAATACCCTAAGTGCTCCACTGCCTGCTATAAATAACTGAGCAATCACCAGTTATTAAACCATAATGAGGAAGCCAAGAAAAAGTGTCTCAAATATGCCTCATTTTGCCTACTGTAGCTCGTCTCATCCATCAAATGAGAAACACATTATCATCACTATACCCAAACAATAAATGCTGTTTATTCAGTCAAAATACTGTTTACAATGTCCTGCTTGTAACAACATCATCTTCACTGTAGCCTTTCTGCCAATTCTGCAGCTCTCAACTCCATTCCTATTCCCTAAGTAATGGTCATTTCTTTTCTTCTACTTAATGTCTCATTGTGGCATGAGACATGTTGCCCTGGTTTTCATATTCCAGGAACTTTGGCATAACAAAGCTTTGCAAGTATTTTTCATCTTAAGTGAATACTTAATTCTCTCCCCGTTCATTTCTATTTTAACTCACAACTGCTTTTATTTCCCTCTTAGCATCTTAGCATTCCAACTGGTTGTAGAAGAATTATCTCAAATAGAGCAGGGGGTGGGGGGTGTGTGGAATAACACAGCAAGTAGCACATTATGTTATTCTGCCTGCTCAATTTATGTGTTGGCCTGGTTTTGATAATGAGAAAGAGGAAGAGGGGAAGAAGGGTTTGGGCGAGTTACCGATTCCAGCTCGGAAATGGCAGGGTCATCTGGTCTCTGAGAGTCAATACCTTAAGTGGCAAGCTAAGGCAATGCAACTTCAGAATGAAATTATAGAAAGTGAAATTTATCACAGCTCCTTACAACCCCACTTCAGACAACTGCATTAACAAGACCTTGAGGTGCACAACAGAACAATCCAAATAATGGTGATTTCAGAATGCCAATGTAGAAAACAGAAATGCAACTTAGAAAAACATGTGGGGAGGTGTGTTTGTTTGGGGTGGGAGGAGGGGGAGTTGGGGGTTGTTTTGTTTTGTTTTTTTACCATGTTCCTACTGCTAATACACAATAAATTCCTTAGGATCTGTGAGTAGTTTGGAGAGTTACAAAGTCTCATGAAGGCAGAAACACTGGTTTTGGTAACATTTACAGCTAATAAGAATATGCTTCTTCCTCTAACAGACAACAGAAACTGCAATCTAAACCCAAGGTATACTAAGTAACGAACAGAACAGACTCTTACACAAGTTATTCCTCACCCTAATATGGTTATTTCTTTTTCTGACCCCAATGTCAGAATAATTTAGAAAGTTGTACAAAATGAAAAGGGAATTCCAAATCAGCATGTGGAACAGAGATAAAAGGAGGCTCACTTAAGGGACTAATAAAGCTGCTTGCACCTAGCAATCTTGTACATCTATGAAATCTCTCTTGTACATCCCATGTCTTACCTTCAGATGTGCAACAGAAAACTGGTTTATTTTCACACTTTAAATATTTTTAGTCTGCTTCCTAGATTGTTTTAAGTGATTCAATCCTTACTGACAAGTTTCACATAATTAAAAGTGCCTATTTCATTAAAAACAATTACAAGAACCTGAAACCAAGTTGGCTCATTAAGAAAAATAAATTTTACAGGTTTCAACCTAGAGCCATTCTGGAAAAGTTATGAACTACTCCATTAGCATGTAGGTTAAAAATGCTGAAGTAGTGTGACAGAACAGCACAAACCCAAAGGGTGTGTGTCTAGTGTGTCTATATGGCACTGTGATGCTGTTCTCAAACACCCAAGGCTCCACAACTAAAATCAGCAATAACAACTTCAGCAAGGTGAGCCCCGTGGGAGTCACCCTAAATAGAGCAGTAAATAAACCTATTTCTGCCTTGAGTTTCCTTGACACAGAACAGCACTGCAGTTATGCAGGTATGCACAAGGCACCCTAACAGCAGCAGCACATTGAGATTCTACTCTAAGACGACTTAGATCACTCCTTTGCTTAAATGGTTAAACAAAAGTCTTCTAGTCTAGTACCCCCTGCAAGACAGGTTTTCCAATTACAGCAGTATTTCTGTACTCTTGTTCCATCTTGACTTACAGAAATGGCAAAATCATGATGGAACAAGCAGCACAAAGCAATCAAATCAATTTCTGACCTTCCCTTGTACAAGAAAAACACAGAAAATTATGTATGCCTTTATAAGAGTTATTACCGAACAGTCTCTTGGGCCTAGGAAGTAATGGCTGAAGAGTTTCACTTCACGAACACTCTCTTGAACACAATCCAAATTCTTACTACTTGTAATTCATCTCCTCTTCAGCAATTAAATGAAGCCATATTGACTTTATTCCATCCCAATTATTTTTATTTGACACATTAACATCAAATCACTTTGCTCCTTAGTTTCCTGGAACATCAAGCCGTTACAGGCAGCTTAAAAAGGATGTAGTCTTCAAAGGAGTAGCTGCTTCACAGGTTAAAAGATTTTCATTTTATGTAGGGAAACATCATCGATACTACCTTATTTCAGAACAAAAGCTAACATCCGAACCAGCTCGCAACGTGACAGCAGCACTCCTTCCCATTGTTGGGAAGACGAGCATAAAATAGGGATGCTCACATAGATCTGTGAGCAAAACAGGTTGGTCATGGCTGAAGTCCATTACAGAAAGGCTGGACGCCGCTCGCTACTACTCACATCGCCAAAGCGGACAGTGGAGGAAGGAGACGGCCGCTCGCGGAGACCGCACCTCTGGGCACCGGAGGGATGCTCCGGGCGCCCGAGAGGGCTCACAGCCCTCACACCTCAGCGCCCACAGCCCCGCTCTGTTAGGGCCCGCTGCTGCCCGCTCCCCAGCCAGGGCGGACACGGAGCCGCTGCGAGCCCCCTCAGCCCGGCCCAGCCTGGGGCCGCTCGCCGCAGTCCCCGGAAAGGACGGGCCCGGCCGCAGGCACCGCGGCCCCGCCGAGCCCTCCCCATGGCGGGCCGCAGCACACCGCGGGGAACGAAGCCTCAGGAAGCCTCCCCGCCCCGCCGCGCCGCTCCTCACCCAGGTACTCGGGCCCGGGCAGCGAGAGCCGCTCGGGGCTCAGCATCCTTCTCCTGCCGCTCCTTCCCGGCTTCCGCCCGTTTCCAAGGCGCCCGACGCTCCCGGCGCTGCTCGGCCGCTCGCCCCGGCTGGGAACACGCCCCTCGCCGCCACAGTTCCGCGCCCACACCGCCCGGCAGCCACATCGGCCGTGCCCTCAGGGGCTGGGGCGAGGCTGGGAGAGAGCCCGGGGAAGGGACTCTGCCTGGAGCCTGCCGACAGCGCCGCGAGCAGGGGGCTGCGCCGAGGCCGCGGTGGGCGATGCCCCGGGCAGCTGCTCCAGGGCTGAGGGACGCCTCAGAGGGGAGAGCGAGTGAGCAGGCTCTCCCGAAGAGCCGAAATAAAGAAGAGAGGCACGTGTAAGGTCATTCTGATTAGATTCAAGTTGTCTAATTTAAGGTGTCTACTGCTAGAGATTATTTAGGACTACAGCTGTGGGGGAAAGACCTTGATTTGAAGGTGAATTGTAATAAGTTAAAATCATACAATATGCTGAGTTGGAAGAGACCCATCAGAATCGTCGAGTCCAGCTCTTGGCCCTGTGAAGGACACCCCAAACATCACACCATGAGCCCGAGAGCATTGCTCAGATGCTTCTTGAACTCTGCCAGGCTTGCTGCTCTGACCACTTCCCTGGGTTAATGAAGCCAATGTGTAGCAGCTTTGTTCCAGAGAGCAAGGACTGAAAGTGTGACCACGGAGATCCTTTAGAGTTGTGTTCTTCTGTCCATACTATCCCAGAGCTGGAATTTCTGCATCCCTTGTGCTCAGGAGAGGTAGGTATGGGGAGCCCCAGGAATTGTCCCTTCTGTAGATTCAAGTAGAAATGAGCAGAAAAGTCCTGAGTCACAGGGCTCTTTCTGTTCTTGCCTGGGAATGGCCATTGTACTAGGCATGAAGGAGGGGCAGAGCTCTCCATGTGGCTGGAAGCAAGCCTGCTAGACTCCTCTTGCCCAGAAGTTGATGTGGCTAAAATTCCCAAATTACTTTGCAGTTTCTTTCATCACCATTAGAAAAAATACCCGCCCAGGATGTAATCCTGGAAGTCTTACAAAAACAAACAAACAAACAAACAAACAAACAAAAAAGGACTGCAGGTGTTGTCTCTGTTTTTTATGACAAATGCAAAAGAACAGGAATTAAAATGCTGAGGCACTGGCAACTCAACTTTAATCTATATTGAAAGGACAGCCACATTTAAAAAGGGGCAAACAAGATGTTATAACTTAACTGTTAATATCCCACATAAGATTGCCTGGACCACTCCTTTGTCTTTTGTTCTGTCTTTAAAAGCATATGGCTTAGATATAAATATTTCAAAGATGAGCAGAGAGAATAGTTTAGAGAGCAGACAAGGAGGTACTCCAGCATGAAGAATGATTGAAAAAATGTAAGATTGCCTTAAAGAGGATAAGCGTAACATGAAATGATCTTACCTAAAATTATTTGTACTGCAGTGAAACTCACTCAAAACTCCCATTTGTTCAGTTTGGCACTTCTTACATTCTGTTATAGGCTATAAATTTAAATATGGGTTTTTTTGTTTTTTTTTTTAGTAATAGACACAATTAGATCACATAATACATTGATACAAGATATTTTTGAGCCCAGAAATTCAGCAAAATTTAGAAAGGAAGTGGATTCAAGCAGAATGAGAAAACACAGGATTAGGTTGTTACACACATTAGCAGCATCACTGGTGTTTAAAAACCTCTTCTGTAATGCTGGTCAGCTGAGCTGGTAGGAGCCTTCTGCAGGTTGTGCACTGTTACCTTTTTGTTTTTTAAACCATTTCTGTAAACCAGAGTTTAGCCTTGATAAGTATGTAGAGCACTGATTTACAAGAGGCATTTAAAGTCCAGTTTTGAGTACTACATATTCTGACATCTCTCTGGTTTTTCTTATGGGGTGGTTTCTCTTTTCTTTTCTTTTCTTTTCTTTTCTTTTCTTTTCTTTTCTTTTCTTTTCTTTTCTTTTCTTTTCTTTTCTTTTCTTTTCTTTTCTTTTTCACTTGATCGCTATGGCTTAGACGTCGTTATTTCCTTCAGACCAGCTAAAAGAAACTTTTTGGGCACTGGTCCCATTTGCAGTTTTAATAACAGTAAGTTTCAGTAGTAATGGTGCCTGACTGTTCACAATTTAAAGAAAATTATATAAAAACAAGCTGTCATTTCTGAGTCCATTTATAGACTTTCCTGTTTACTATTATTTCTCCCTTGGCTTACCAGAGCCCGGATTAGGTGATATAACAGGTCAGCAGCACTTACCTATTCCCTCAGTCTCATGACCTGAAAAGGGAGAAATGCTGCCAGCCTGGCCATAGATGTTAAGTTTGTTTTACCAACTTGATTTTAGAACCCTAGACTAGTGCATTTTAATAAATTGAGAAGGCTTCTCTGGGCCACTGGAAACCATCTGGAGGTTTAATAGCTGCCCCCTGAGGGGCACATCTAACAAGGGCTTAATGTTCTTTTGGACCCAGCTGGAAGAATGATTGTGAAGAAAATTATTTTTCCTTGTCACAGCCTCTTGGTAGATTATTAGAGGTACGGATCTCACTTCAGGGCAAGCCTATGGAGTACACTTTTACCATCTACCCTGGGAATCATGGTGGTGCTTACCTCTCGTAACTAAAACTGCTGCATTTTGTTTACCAGGGACATTTGGGTATCCAAATCAGTCTTTCAAGGAGGATCAGTTGTACTACATTGGTACATATTGTGCACACCCTCTTTCAGAGTTAATGTGATCTTGATCTGATTTAGCTTAATTCACTTTGAAGTGTGGTTTACGTAGAGTTTCAGAAATCATATGTTTAGTAAACTGGGCTAACTTAGTTATATAAAAGTCCATGTGACCACAAGTTTGAAAATAGTTAGTGGTGCAATTTAAATTACATAATGAAATAAAATGTCTTTATTATGTTAAGATGCATGGACTGAAAATCTTTCCTGTGTAAGTTTTGAAGTGTTTCTCAGCAACTCAGCTAAAATCAGATTTCTCTTTTTCTCCAGAAACACATACTTTGCCCCCACTATATTAATTGCTTACCTTACTCTCTACTGATTTTATGTTCATCTTCCTCAATTATACTATCAAAGGGGAACTGAAATATTTTCCTTCTATTAGGCAAAGTTATCCTGAGAAACAGCTCCTCTTTCAGAGAGAGTATTATGTAGAACAATAAACAGGACTAGATAGCAAGAAAAAAATTCCAGAGGAAATGCCTTGTTTTAAACAGCTTGGGTCACTTTGCCTGGCTTCTTTAACTTTCCTTGGAATTAAATGTTTCATTCGCTTAGAATTTTAAGAATTATTACTATAGTAGTTACAATACAGCCTATTAGGTGTATTAGAAGAAATGAACTTTTTTTTTTTCTTCAAGTGACTGGTGGAAATGCTGTTGCTACAATGTACAAAGAACTAAGCTGTGGGCAGTCTTCAGTATTGTTCCTTCTGACTATGAAATCAATGTAAGACAGTTTCACAGAAACACTAAGAAAATGTCTCTAGTCTTTCTTTTTTATCCTTTGAGCATCAAAGCTTTATCCTGTTTTAAAACATAGTTAGCTAAGAGCCAGTCTTGTGCAGAACTCAGCTTTTTTGACTTGGATAGTGTTTTGTGTTCTTCAAGACTTTCCATGTATTTTCCAGAAGAGCTTTTCCTTGTACATAATAATTAATAAAATTGCAGGTGTGATAACAAAAAGACACATGAAAAACAAATTATACTGTGAGGAGTAAAGTTAAATACAGTTAAATAACTGTCAATCTTAATTGATGATCTTTTCTTTTGGGCACAGTAGCAGAGATAAGTTTCGAGGAGAGACCTGAAGAAATGGAGAATAAGAATTTCACATGCTATTATTTATGTAAACGATTGGAAATCTTGTAAGTGAAATTAGAATTGTATTTTGTAAGTAATTTTAAAAATCAATGGCATTGAAGCTGGATGATTCATTTATGAGTCAGTTGCAAACCCATAAAAACCTCTCATTAAATTTTTTATTTAATAATTATTTATATGGATTATGATCAAACCCTCTAAACACATACACTAAAAATAAGATTATCTTAAATAAAATGGTCAGCCAAAACCACAATGAAATTATGTGATGAAATCCATGTTTTTATATTGTTGGTTCCTCAGGAGTCATTTACAGAAAAAGATCCAGTACTTCTAGTACTTCTCCTAGTCTGAGCCTTCTCAAACTGAATGAACTGTTTATCTGGCTCACTATAGCACAGTGGTTTTGCACAAGTAAATTAATTATTTTTCCCAAATAATGCAATTAATTATTTTTCCCAAATCATGGTTTACCTCTTCAGGTAAAACCTAGACAAGCAGATTGGACTTACACTGTTCTTTAAGATCTTCAGATAAATAAGATTCACCAAGTTTCTCTCTCCTAGCATCTGCCACAAGATGAATTCTGGAAACAACTGCGTGTTTTTCAGCTAGTGATAGATAACATGATAACAGCAGCAGCTCTCTTAAGTAGCCAGCATTTGTACCATTACAGAGCTTAACTGTGACACCAGTAATTGTAACAGCAAGTCTTAAGTCAGGAATATACTTAACTAGTTAAGATCTCATGAGCTTACAGGAAACTGTGCTGTGAACATGATGCCATCATAATTTCTATTTTATTTAGTAGTTTAACTGCATTTTCATCCGGATTGCTAAGATTTTATTCTCCCTCTTGAAATGGTGGACAGAGAGTAAATTAAGAGAGATCTGATCTGATCTTGAGATCTGTCTGTATTGTTGATGATTTAGGTCTAAACAAGCTCCAGGATCCTTGTATTTTAAATACAAGTTGGTAGGGGAAAAAAAAGAAAGCCTTGAAATATTCTTCTGCTCCTCAGCCACAGGAGTATTTTTGAATTCTGCATGATGTGCTTATGAGAAAAGGGAATAGTGATATGACAGATTCTGTGGTTCAGGGAGGCCACATGTTTGTTTCCAAATCAATGGTAGTTGTAAGTTGTATAATAGATTCCTGGCATGTATTAAATTCAATGTCCAAATTCTTATTTTGAGTTTAGTGTTTAGTAAGCAAAGTTGGCTTTTTTTAAGAACAAACTGTTGAAAGACTCTCCTCCAGTTTTTGTTCCCATTATCTCATCAGGAAGGAAAGGACAACATCTTTAAAAGTACTTAAGTACCAAGTGAGTGACCCTTCTCTGTTGGAATGCTGCCCCACTAATGATGCAGAGAAGAAAAACAGCCATTTCTGGCAGAGTTTGCAGGATCTCTCATGCCAAACAAAAAAA
>VZRH01002618.1:527912-611674 GCA_013397555.1 Urocynchramus pylzowi
GGCGGGCGCGCAGGTTGCCTCGCAGGCTGCCGTGCCCGGCGTGTCGGGACAGCCGCCGCTCCGGAGCAGGAATGCAGCCGCGCACCCGCCGCGACGGGCCCCTTAAAGGTACAGCCCGGCTCCGCGGTGGCGCCCCGGGCTACCTGCCTCATCTCGGCGGCGACTGGGAGTCCTCCCGCAGCCCCCTGGCACAGCGGGGCCAGAGCAGGAGAACCAAAGATAGTGATGAGGGGAAGGCTTCGCTGCGCTCTTAGCGAGCCGGGAGGTAGTCTCATGAAGTCTCGCCATTGAAACTTTAGCTTTGTGGTTGCTCTATCAGCTGACATCTGCTGTTTCTTCGTCTTGTGCTGTGGTTCTTGATTTTACAAGTGCGCCCGGTGGAGAAGAAAACATCTAAACGCTTCGCAAAATTGTTTATAAAGAGTTAGAAGGCTTTTGGGGGAGGGGTGTGGAGAGGAGATACGTACCTCATTTCTTTCCCTTCACTGCTTTGGCAGCTGCTGTATAATTTCACCCATCCGTTTTCTCCTGTGCTACTCTGAAATTACAGGAAGCATTTGCAGTAGTGCTGCTGACCTCCATCATTCTACAAGTATTGCCCCTGGGGCACAATCATAGGGAGTTTGGGTTTCGAGAAATATTATTTCTCTTCTAACAAGAAACCTAATTGCAGGCAGCTTTGAAGAATGTGCTAAGCCAGCTTGGATAGACTGACTAGAAAGGGCTGTAGTTCTGTGTATCAGAAAGCTTTTTAGGAGCCAGAAGTACTCTTGAGTTCCCAAATGCCACACAGATACTTAGCTGCCCTCTAGGAGTGAGAAGGATCTAAAAGATAGATCTTAGTGTAGGTACAGATCTGGATGTGTTTTATTTTGGCTGTTACCCAGGTGCTCCTAGTTAATGTGTCTGGGCTGTTAACAGCCATGTGGGGGATGTCTGATTGTAAAATGCACGTTTGCTAGTAGGTGGTTGTTCCTTGATGTCTCTAGAGTGCTTTTTTTATGGCAGCTTGTTTCTCTTTCAAGTAGTTTTCCCATCAGTGCACTTTCGTATCCTCTTGTCAGATGACTGTAAGTTTTTGATTGGATGTGCCAGCTGCTTCCAGAAGTGAATATCCTCTTTCCTTCATCAAAATATAAGGAAGTAAGGACACAATTTTGCAATAAGGACACAATTCCTGAGCAATCTTTTTCCTATTAGAAGTAAGAAAAAACATGAGGAGATATCAGGATGGAGGTGGCAGAGAAAATGCCAAAATTTGTGATGAGTCAGTATTCCTTCACTTAGCTAGGAAATGTTCAAAGTTGTCCCTTAGAAATACCTGCAGGGGTAGTGTGCAGCTTAACTGTCTCAAAGCATTCAGGGAAGTTGTGATGCCGAACAGGTAAGCTGTTAGAAGCACTTGGTCGTTTACTACTCTGCCTCAGTAGAGGAAAGCGTAAAGCAAACAAGTCTGTGAGACTGACCTTTGTCTCTTTTGTAGTGGATAGTGGCAGATCAAACTGGAGAAGTCTGTGCCAAAAAATCCCCAAACTAAACCAACAAAAGAGGTCTGCAAGTATCTTGAGCTCTTGGAAAAGTGCATTTCAGGTTAAACCAGGTATAGAGAGGGAATTTAATGCTCATGTCATGCACTGCTGCTGGCTGGAGCGAAGAAGGACCTGGTGTTAAGATGGTCTGTGTTAGTATACAGAATGTCACAGAACCCGTCTGGCTGAGGTGTTTGCTGTTCTAGCTCCTGGAGCTCTGCCAGAAAAATACATAGCTAATATCAGAGTTTCACTTCTGAAACATCTCGACTGTTTTATACTTGGAAACCTAAATGTGTTACTTCTGTGGAAGTATATCTTGCAGTGGGAATCACAGTTTCAACTGCCTGTGCTTGGCATTGCTGTTGGTTCTACAGCTATTAGCCAAGTGCAAAGCACCCGTTTTCTTATTGTCAACTTGGAGCTGATAGTGTTAGCCTTCCTGGGTGTTCCTGAGTGTGCCAGGGTTTGCTGAATCATCAGTTTGGATGGTATTCACAGATCTCTTGATCACCCTGAATTATCTTGATTTTTTTTTTTTCCAAAGTGGTGATGGCACTGAGCAGCATTCCCTGTATTTCTAAAATGAAGTGCAACATGCTGCAGGCGACAAGAAGTGATGTTTTTTTTGTTTCGCTTTTGACAATTCTGTCTACTAAAACATAGTGGAAAAGCATATGGCATAAATCTTCCTGTATGAAGTTAGCATCATCGTTTTATTTAGTGTATATAAGCAATTTTCTTTCATATTCTCTTTCTAGAAGCTTTCAGTTGTGTGCTGTAGCACTGTTTTCTGCAATAGAGAAACTCTTCTTGTATCTTGGGAGTATGGGTGTATGCAGCAAGAAAATTAATAGGTGCATAGTTGCATGAAGTGTTTGCATTTCCAGAATGTCTTGTGAACCTTGAAGAGGGATGTTCTCTTCCTGTGGGCCACAAAATGTGATTTCAGAAAACTGGTAGCTTTTTTTCTACGTTGTATTTCTTGAAATTACAGAAGGAAAATGTGGTTAGATACAAACATTACCCGGTTGTTTGTAGTTCAAACCAGAAAATTGTAGTTCAAACCAGAAAACAGTACTAGCCGTATGTTAACTAGAAAAGAAATCAAAGTGATATGTATTTTGTTTTTACTTGTAAATGCTCTCTAGACTAGTGAAATTAACATTAAAAAATAGTTAAAACATTAATTCTATGAGAATGATCTGTAGTCTGATAGTGCTCTTGAATCTTAGTGCACTCTTGTGAAATAGGCAAATATTATCCTTGTTTTGTAAATGTGGGAAGTGAAGTAGAAATTGTCTTGCCCAAGGCCAACTCCATTTGCCCTAGAATGCAACTTACTTACGTCGAACACAATAGAATGTATGCTTCATAACACTTTTAAAAGCTGATAAAGAGATATTATCTTAAAAACCAGTCAAGGTTTTAAAAATAGGTTTATATAGTAAGTGCATGTTCTGCAGCTTCATTGAATTCCTTTGCTGTTTGTGACTATTTTTCTTTTTAATAATAGATTTTTCTTGCTGAAGGTGAAAAGATCATAAAACCACAGAAATTTTACTGACTCTCTGTTGGAAAGTGTGAATTGGTAAATAAAGTGTTATTAAAAGAAATTGAAAAGAAAGATGGATACTTAATTTCTCTAGTCCTCCCTTATTTCTGGCTTAGCTATTTGTGATGTTTTCTTATATGGGTTTCCATAGTCAGATAGTATATATGTATACTTAAACTGACCATCTTTTAAGATGTTTGGCTTTACCTGATAAAACATCCAGAGCTGGAGCTCTGGCACACAACAAACCTACTCCTTTAAATGGCATACTGTATTTAGCAGCTGTCTGTGTTTCACACAAATCATGGCAGAAAACACTAAATGTAATTGTCATCCATGAATCTCATGTCCTTAATGGTTAGGCTCTTACTTTGGTGTCTGTGGTGCCAATGGTTCTTTGCCATTGCTGTTAGGTTAGGTATTACTCTTTTATGGGATTTTGTTGTCTCTACTGAGTGAAAACTGGGCACTGTAATGCTTCTTGAATCTCTTCTTTCATCTGTCTGTAGATTTCCATTTCCCTGTACTAAAGGTAGTAGGCGTATGGATGCAGGGGCTTGTTATTCTGTAGACTTGTGGTTTATTCATGCAGTATATCTGGTTGCTCTGGGACTGTTACCTGGGAGTATTTGACTGCCCTCCTGTTGTGAGTGAATTCATGTTCGGGTTTTTCAGCTTTCCAGGCATGTTTTTTTGCCTCTCTTATGCAGAACTGTTTGTTAGATGCTGAAGCATTCCAGCCTTTGCATTTAGTCTGGGGGACACTTGAACTGCAATCAGTCTTTCTGTGAGCAGCAGATCTCCTCAGCTGTTGTGACCTTAGATGAAAGGAGGCTCACTGTGTAAGGGCAGGAAAATAACTTTTCATAAAGACTTTATTAACATCAAATGGAGCTGATGTTTGTTGAATTTTGTAGTGCTGAATTGTGAATGACTGAAATTCTTCATATCAGGGAATTAGGTAATTTAATATAGAAGACAAAGAAAAAAAAGGAAATTGAGGTATCATGAGCCCAATTCTGATGGTATGAGATACATTAGGCATTCTGGTATAAGCATGTTAGCACACCTGTGGGTTGAAAAGTAGTAACAGGAGCTTTGTCTGTCATGAGGTTCTTAGGTGATTAGGTTCTTCTATTAGCCACCAGTCAGCAAGTCACAAACAATTAAGATTAACAGACAGTAATGTAGATGCATATTCAATGTTTGCACTGCCAGTTGCAGTTTTGTCAAAAAATTTATGACCAAAGACAGCGCAGCTCTTGTTTCTCAAGCTGTTGTATGTTGTTAGCAACTTTCTGGTATTGCAATACTCAGAAGTAAAAAGCATCAGATTTTTTTCCCTGAATGGGTTAGAGTTAGAATAGAATTCACCTTCCTGTACTGTAGTGATGAGGTTGTGTAAAGAACTGTTGTCCAGCAAAGCAAAGTAGATAGCATATTGGCCTGAAAACAGACCCCATGTTCTGTAGTGTCAAGGTGGAATTTTACTCTTGGAGTTAAATCTACCAGCAGCAAGACGTTATCATGACTCCAGGCAGGGGAGACCCTTCTCCTGGCTACCAGCATGGTGACTTCCTCAGTATGCCCTAGCAGGGCATAGTCTTCTGTGTCTCTTTGTTACTGCCTGACAGCCCCTCCCAGCTGCTGGAGCTTTCTGTTTCTATTGCATAGCAGCAGTTCTTTAATCAGAAATCTTGTTAGTATTCAAGGATAATTGATCCGACTCTCTAGTAGGGGGTGGGGACCCAGCCTTGCATCCTTCTCCTACTTGCCACCCCCAGTTTGACCCCTGTTGTCTCTTTGTTTCCTCCTGTTAAGTTTGTGCCAGTGATATGTGTGTGTGCTGTTTTTCCAAGCAGCCTGAAGTTGGCTGTAACCAAGAGCAGCAGTTAAATAGAGCCCGATTTCCCCGCTTCCTGGCGTTCAGTTGTTCGGCTCCATTTTCTGGTCTTCTGTGTTTTTGATTTGCAGAGAAGGAACTTACTTGGTGCCCCCGGGCATCTCTTAAACCCATTAGAACAAACTCCATTATTTCACTGTACTTAGAAATCCTCCTCCTTTAGCCCATGCATCCATCAAAATAATGTATCCTCTGTAAGGCCCTCTGGAAAATGTTTAATAGGATCTTTTCAAACTCAAGGAGAGTTCCAGTTGGAAAGGGGGAGGGGAGAAGGCTAATGGAAGATCTGACTGTGACTTGCAGTAAGCCTGAACTTGGCCTGTGTCAGCTCTCCCTTCACCTCCACGCTGAACAGAGCGGATCCAACACTGGGATCAAAGCTGGAAACAAAAGGCTTTGGGAGAAAAATTTCCCGTCTGGCCAAGAGGCAGCCACACAAAAGTGGTGCATAATTTATCACTCGAGGTTTATTTCTGCTGTGTTCCTTCTGGAGAGAGGAGGAAAAAAGAAGTGACTCTCCTGCTGTTTCAAAGTGGATAAGTGATGGCTTTGGAGATTTGAGGCAGGAAGGAGCTAGAGATACCATGGAAAAATCTTTTCAGTGCACTCTGTACCCAGCTCCTCTCTTCTCAGACATGGTCAGACATTATTTCTCTTGAGGGGAACCCTATTCTTGCATTTTGAAGTTTCAGAGAGTGAGGACTTTTAACTTCTCTGGTAATTTCCAAATCACAGTGGAGTGGTGTTGCCCTTGGCAAAATCAAGTTCTTTGACTTTCTGAGGTGTTTTTCTTAACTTAAGGATTGGTCTAGGTGCTGTGGCTCTGTGTAACATGAAGGAAGAGGCTACGTTTGCCCCAAAGGCTTTATAGTCTTAATTGGACATCTGATAAGAATCAGGGGTGTGATAATTCTACTGGGATAGATAAGGTCAATATTTAAATTGTATTGCTTTCTAATTAAATTTCCTTTAGCTTTGATTTAATGGGAAAAGCTTCCAAAGTTTTTCATTCCAATCACTTCTTAGAATGACGATAGAGAGAGGTTTTGGGTAGGAGTTGGCATCAAAGACTACTGAAAGCTGGTAACTGTGTAAATAAGGATGAGGAAGCAAATGCAAGAGTAGTGTAAACCATGCGAAGAAGGTAAAGGGATATAGGAGTATAGATATTAACAGACGCAAAGATAGGTGTTTTGGAAATGAGAGCCAAGACTTGAGCTGGCAAAGGAACAGAAGAGTCATGTAAGGAAATCCAAGTGGAGTAATTATATGGGATCTGATGGCAGAAAGAGTTGTTAATTAGGTAGGATAAAATATGGAAATTTTGAAAGTGAAGATGAGCATTGAGCATAATTTAACTGCTGAGACAGGGAAAGACTTCTTTTACTAATGCTTTAAAGGAGGATGTGACAAATTGTTAGGAATCTGTGACAGTAGAGTCCCTGACCTAATGGAGTGATTTTATTAAATATTAGGAGCCTAGCAATGGAGTCAGAGGTGGAAAGGGAGACTATTAGCAGAATGCTGAGATGGTGAGCCCATGAGATAGCCCCTTCACCACCTCTGTCTGCAGCGGTGGAATGTGGAATCTGTCAGCCTTGGGAGCACGTAAGCTAGAAGGATTTTTGGGTGGGATGTCCAGGAAGGTATTGTGGCAGACAGTATTGTCTGTAAAAGTGTATGAAATGGGAGGGCAGAACTGAAGTGAGAAGCTAGAACTTTGGAGATAATTGCTTGGACAAAAGCATAAAGTGAGAATAGGAGATTACTATGGGTTTGGTAAGAAGTCTGGATATAGAAACAAGTGTAAGTCTGGTGGCAGAAAATTGCTCCTTTCCTGGAAAAGCAGCCTACTTCTCTTCCCCTTCCCCATTAAGAATTGCTGTGTGAAGGAGTGAGTCACTATAGTGAACAGTTAAAACATAGACTCCTGGTGTTCTCGGCCTCCTTCTCTGAAAGGCTTGTAAGAAGCATTCTGGGACTGTGCAAGGTTAGAGGGAAATGCACACTGCTCCTTTAGCCTGAATCTCCAGCTTTGTCAGTTCATTTGACTTGGTGACAGCTGGTAATGCTAGGAGAGGTTCTTGCTTAAGGTGCAGCCATTCAGTATATCAGAACTGTCTCGTGGGATCTAGGATTAGAATAAAATAAAGACACACCTTCTTTCTTTTCTTTTTTCCTCTTTTTTTTTTTTCTCTTTGTGCTCCCACCCAATTTCAGCTCTGAATTTCCATAACTGCTGAATAGTCAAATCCTTTCTTTGCAACTCTGAGGGCAGGGGAAAGAAAAAGGCGAGAAGTCTTGGGGTTGTAATTTCCTGTTTCTGTTCCAAGCTTCTGAGGATGACCCAGGAGGTGGAATAATTCTCTGAATTAAAACTGCATTTGCTAAGAGGAAGCTAGCTTTACTGCTGTCCTTTCTTTGTTATTCAGACTTTGCCACTTCTTCAAGCTTGACAAATTTAAGAAATTATGTTTTTGAGGCCTCAGAGACTGTATTCTTCTCACTGTGATTTTTGAAGCCTGCTACTCCTGAAAAGCCTGAGTTGCGTTTCTTGTGGCTGAAGGACATGCCACTAATTTGTGCTGCCTTTATAAAAAGGGCCTTCATCAGCATAGTACCTATTAGCATGAGGAAAAACATAATGAGTCTGTCTGTGAGAGAAAGCTAGAGAGTTTGTGGTATGGGAAAGGGGAGATAGATTGGAGGCTGCCATTCTGGAGGATTTAATAGCCAAGAAACAGGAGAGAATAGTCATTGGTAAATAGGAATGCTGGAGAACTACCTGCATTTTTGTCAGGGAACTCAAATAGAAGTATTCAGTGTTTAAATCTTAGAAAGCATGATGCAGGAGTAAGTGAGAGACTGGGTCAGGAGTTCTTCAAGAGCAATAGTCATTGCCTTGCCAACAGACCTAAGTTAAATACCAGGAAAGAGCAGGTTGAGCTCAGAGCTGTATTCATGCAGAGATGATGTGGTGAAGGGAATTTTCTTGGGCATTGTCTTGGAAACTGGGAAGGACTGATTTGTCCTGTTGGTGTGGTTATGGCCCTTTGCTATGTTAAGGGAAGGCTGCCTCTGCATCTGACTTCCCTGATCCAGAGAACAGCAGCTGCAGGAGGGTGTTGACTCATGAAGAGCTGGTTGCTGAGCAGTTGTCTCCACCACAAGGGTGGTAACCTCATGTGTTCCAGTTTGAACTGTCACTACTCATGAATCAATACTGTCTGTAGGCCTTTGTTCGCTGCATTTTTGAGTGAATGGAAGAATTCAGACCTGCAGTCAGCATTACCTTAAACAACAGAAGACCTTTAGGCCTTTTGGGTGTTAGTTGTTGGTTTTAGGGGGTTTGTTTTTGTTATTTGTTTGCTTTGCTGATTTTTTTTTTTCCAGGCACAAAGTTCTTTTATTTGGGAAGCAGGTGGATCCCTTGCCTGTGTCTCCAGAAGGGCAGGTTTGTCATCTTTGCATCTTTACAGTAATGCTGAGTAATTTCTATGCTACCAGTACTCGAGCAAGAACAACCTTGGTGTTCCCTGACTTCTGCAACCTTCGACTACAAACTTTGGCTTGAAGCAGCTTGCTCACTAACAGGAGAAGCCTGTTATTTCTCTGAGGTTTCTCTTGTTTGTGACCTGCCTTCTGTGAACTGGAAGAGGAGGAGCTGTAATCTTCTGTTGCTCTCAGTGCAAATTCCAGACTAGAACAAAATAAGTAAATTGCTTAGGTTTAAGTTTTCCAGTCAATTGTCCCTGGAAAATGTTGGGTATTTTTTTGGTGCTTCTTTTCTTGCCTTGTTATGGTTAGTTCTTAACCCACAAGTTTTTAGAAGTCTGGGAGCAAACTTTTAAGCTTGAAAGGAATGTTGGAAAAAAAAAAAAAATTCCTGTGATACTCTGTAGTAACTTTTTCTTGGTTGGTTGTGCTGGAGAAGCAAACTTGATTATGGTAATATGGAAGAATAAGAGAAACTTAGATTATTTTTTGAGAAAGGACCCGTGAGCAATTTTTGTGATGAGACGCTTTAGAACAGACTGGCAAGAAAGAGGTGGTGGCAGACACTTGCCTCCTTTAAATGCTTGGCAAAACCGCACTTAGCTTAATTGGGTACACAAGGTGAAACCAAACGCAGTTACAGTATATATATTGCAGTTACAATACGTATATTACAATATAAACACAGTTACAATAATGGGAGATACAGGGCAAATTAGACCTATGTACAGTTCATCAATTGTAGGATAAAAATAAACAGT
The DNA here is from genome assembly GCA_013397555.1 of Urocynchramus pylzowi. Lineage (NCBI taxonomy): Eukaryota > Metazoa > Chordata > Aves > Passeriformes > Fringillidae > Urocynchramus > Urocynchramus pylzowi. The sequence goes on from VZRH01002618.1 coordinate 537,156, forward strand.
ACTCAGACAGGAGCCTTCGAGCAAGGAAGGGACTGAGGCAGAGATGACATCTTTGGTGTGTACAGCTTGACTTACCTGCTCAGGTGAAGCCGCCTCTGAGCTCAGGCTTCGATTAAGTGACTGGGACATCTGCCAAAACACCTACGTTAGTTGGCTCATGTACTGCATTGGTCCTGCAGGTTAATCTGGGAAAGGCATGGAGTGTTATCTGGGTTTGTCTTGGGTTTTTTCTTGGACAACATCGTAACAACATGCTTTGCATCCTGTGTCAAGATCTTAAACTAAGTGTGGTGGCAATGCTAAAACTGCTTATTGAAGTGTTGTGAGGACAGAGGGCCATAGGAGTTACACCCTAGAAGACCAAGTGGCCTAAGGAGCCAGCTCTTCTGACTGTGCAAGCTGCATACCAAAGTCTCTAACGTATGTGCTTTATGGCTCCATGCCCTTTAGAGACAAGCAGAAGGGGAGTGGCTCACAGGAGCAGAGTGACAGTAACTCCATAAGGAGAATATTATCTTTTGTGGGATGGGACTGAGCTGAGGTGGGTAGACAGCACAGACCCTCTTCAGCCCCACCGCAATGAGCCTCAGGAACCTTTGCATGCTGAAGGTTCTGTGTGGCTGTGCTGGCTGCGTTAGTGGCCCTAGCAAGTAGGACATGTTTGAACTGTTCAAACCATTAGAACTGAATATACTGCTGAGATTTTCCTCCTATACTAATCAAGAGTAAATTAAATATTTGACTCCCACAAGAACAAACTGCAGAGCTTTGTATGTTCTTCCATTGTAACCGAAGGGAAGTTAACTTTTTTATTTTCAGATGTGCAAAGACATGAAGTTACTAGATCTAGAGATCTGTGTAATGATTGCTACAGAGTAGGACTGGGAGGATTTCCATTGCTGATCCTAGCAGCAGCAAAATCAATTCTTTTAGTGCAATCTCATCCAAAGCAGCAAAAATAGTTTCCACCTAAAAGCACAAGAGAGCCATAGGCTGAAACCAAGTGAAAATGCTATCCATGCCTATGAAAACATTGTTTCTGGGGTTTGACACTCCTTTTGAGGCTTGAATAATTTAAAAGCAAATAATTTAATCCAAAATTCACATGAGAAACTAGTAGGAATCTAAACCAGAACACCAGTTTCTATAGCAGAAGAAATAAGTCCGAACCTGTTAGCCAACTAAAATGCCGTGACTTATTGTGCAAAGTTACTCTGCTGGCACCTAGTGCCAAGTGAAATGTGCAAGATCAAGTCAGAATTTTACCAAATACTGAGCTGTCATGTGCAATTTGGGTTGCAATTTGGATACAGGGAAAATACCGTAAACAATAAATTTTGGAATGAGAAGTAAAAGGAGAGGCTGAGAAGAAAACTTTATAATCTTATGAGTAAAAGATAAAATATATTAGAGCAAGGAACACTTATCTTACTAGAAGTAAAATGTTATTCTTTGGAACGGTTTCATTTCTATCCTTGAACTCCATGCCATGTATCCCTTTCTCTTAAAACCTCTGTGGAGACAGGGCCTTCAGATGTTGAATCCACTTCTGGAAGAAACTCAAGCGTGCTGCTTTTTACATGTGGGTAACACTTGCAGAGCTTGTTTTGCCAATAAAAGTGTCTTTGAATTGATTGTGGTGGGATGTGGTGTGAATTCTGATGTAACACGAGGCTCTTTGCAAGTGCAGATTTTGATGAGAACTCATCTCTAAAATTTCTAGTAATTTTGTTTTCTTGTTGCAGTTGTGAATTGGCTCCTTTCTTTCTATGGTCCATTGTTGTATGGATGATATTTGGAAATGAAATATGTTCCATCTGGTTAAGAAATTTGATTTATCCTTGGAGGCCTGAACTGCTGTCTTTGCTAGCAGGAAATAAGCAATGTTCCAACTGTCCCCAGTTATCACTCACTTGCCTTTCTCCAGATCCTTGTCTTTTGCAAGGATCCTAGAAGAGATGACTTATGGATCATTAATTGCATTTTGCCAGTCCTCTGTTCATTCATATCTATTAATTTAGTCCTCTCCTCCTATTTAAACTTGGTAAATTAAACACACTGCTTAAAACAGTTAAACAGTGGGCTGGGCCGTGGAGGTCTGATTTGCCTGGACACAGTTGGTGGCTTGTTTCACATGGCACTAAGAATGCAGCTCCAAATTACTTACAAGGGTGTGTTACTGATTAGAGTAGGGTTTAGTATAACCTTGCTTTATGGGAAATATTATCAAAATACAGTTTTATGGTAATATATAGCCCGTATTTTGGAATAGCAGAATTAGGAGTTTTTGCTCCTGCTCCCTTTGCTTTTAGTAAAACTTGATTTCTCTGAGTGAAATTTTTTTGGCAGGGATACTAGGATGTTGTCACTGCTGAGGGTTGTTCTTCTCTGCCTACAGTGTATGTGGCTTGGCCTCCAGCTGCTGGGCTTCCTTGGCCCAGGGGTGTGGTTTCTTGTTGTGCCTAGTCTGGTGTAACTGTGGGTTGTCCCAGAGAGCAGTCTCACTCCCTTGTCCCTTTGATAGGTCTGTGTAGATATCTGCTGGATGAATCAGTCCAGCTTGTTGGCTTGTCACAGAACTGGCCTGCAGAATGGTAAAACCACGGCTTGTGTGGTATTGGCAAACTGAAGTGAATTGTTCCTCAGTGAGCTCATCAGTATAAACCTGATGGAAGGACAGAGGGAGGCAAGACCAATCATTTTTTTGGCACTGACTTGCTGCTTCTTCACTTTGCCTTGATAGTAATTTGGAAAGGCTTTCCCTAGAAACAAGGAGAGGTGAGAATTCAAGCCCAAGATTTAATTTCTGTGGCTCACATAAGCATAGGCCTCTTTATTGTATTGTCACTTGTATGACAGTGCTGTATTAGCATTCAAGTGTGGTGAAAGATCAACCCATAGATGTTGCAACTGGTGCAGTACATTAATTGGTGATGCCCTTTGTGGTGGAAACTTCTATTCATTAGGGTTGCAAGAAAGGACCTACTATCTTATTTTAGTTGGGCTACCACAGACTAAAGTTGTGAGTTGTTGCCAGAGAAATGGTCAATCTGAATACAAAAAGCTTTATAGCCTTGCTAGTGCCTTGATTTTTCTTCCTTAATCTTGCCTTTTAAATGACTGATGTCTAGCAGAGAGTTGGTTTTTGACCCTTATTCACAGACTCTGGATTAGAGTTTTGCTTGCTCTCCCCACCACTCTCCACTGATGTAGTGTTATGATGTGGTTTCACAAGCCTGGCCTGGGCATGCACACAAAAGAAGGCACAATCCACTCTCCTCCCAAGCCGATGTGGAAGTGGCAGTGGTGATGCAAAGTGCCTGGTTAGTCACAGGAAGATAGAGCTAGCTGTGGGAAAACATAAGCTAAATGGCCATTCCTGTTCTCCCTGAATGAATATGTGGCAGGCTGAAGGGGAAGATGTACATAGGATGGAATCTTACACATGAATTGTCAATTGGATCACGTCAAGATGCACTCTAATGGAAATCAGAGCTTCGCAGTGTTACATGCAGCATGTGCATACAATAAGAACAATCCCTACTCTGAAGAATTAATAATTCCTACGTGTAGTAAATTGATGTATGAAGTAATGAGAAAAAAAAACCCGCAATGAAATACTGATTAATGTAGTAAATAGAGGCTCCACTTAAGCTTTGCCTTTTAGTCTGTACGGTGATGCTTCTTCCTGCCTTTCTGTTGAAGCTGCCTTTCTCTAATTGTTCTTTCGCCCCATCTGATACAGAGCACTCAAGATTATCATAATTAGACACGTTTGTTGTGTCGGAGGTCTGATACTGGGAGAGTAAAAATTATTCTCAAATGTAATGTCCATCTAAGAGGATTTAGTTGCTCTTTTTGCCCTGGATAGTGCATGTTCCTGTTATCTGTCAGCATATTCAATAAACATTTGGCACTAGTCTAATGAGGAGCATCATATCTAAACCCAGCTCGCAAAGATCTGTTCTGTGTCCATGATTCTTCCACTCTTTCCCCTGTCCTGACTGTAGCATCTCTTAGAATGGATCACAAAATGGTATTTAACCATGTAATCACAAAGGTCAAGAAATCTGAGAACAGAAGCTTAACTTGGGCTGGGTTAGAAATCCAAGTTTTAACCCTAGATTCTTGGCTTGGGATAGTTTAGCTGTTGCCAACTTTACCTAATAATTATTAAGTGTTCCTTTTTGCTGCTTTGTAGCAGCAAGCTAGATTGCTGGGTAGCATTCTGTAAATACATAATTGGCTCCAGTGGCTGTATTTACCCAATAGCTCAAGTGTTTTTCCCTGCACCCCCTGGAGATCAGCTGTACAGAACTTGAGTTGGGAGTGCCATCTTTGCAATGGCACATAAAGCTGTTACATAAAGATTCCCTACGGTTGTTGGGTCAGGTGTGCTAATGGCTAGGACTGGGATTTTTTTACTTTTCTCTCAGGATAGTTGACAACTTTATTTTGGAGTCTACAGACTTTTTTCTTTTGAGGGTAAAGAAGTTAACCATGGTGACTGATTGCTTAATAGCTGGGTTTTTTTCTGTACACTAAAGTCAGTGTTTTTTCCCAGATTAGAATGTTACATTTTTAAACATTTACTTACTTAAGTGTAGAATGATCTAATTCCCTGTGTTTATTCCTTTCCATAAGAATTTTCAGCACAGTAGCATGCCTATCCTACTTCCAAGTGTACAAACACTTGGTAAGCAGACTGTAAGGAGACAATCATGCATGACCCACTGCAATAAATAGATGTTTAAAGCCTTAAACAGGAAATGACCCCAACTATTTCTGTCAGTTTTTCTCTGAGGCCATAGTTCTGCAAGAAGTGAAGCAACAGAAGGAATCAAACTGGGCTGGGTGAGGAGGAGTTGGAAGATACTTCAAGTTTGCATCTTTTTGAAGCTCGTTGCCCACTGCATAGCTTTTGCTCATCTGTTTTTTTTTAAATCAGACTGCACAAAGCTATGCCAGTTTATGGGCGTTGTAGGACTGGCAGTAAGAGAAGGAAGGCTGAGAGCTCTTCAGGGTGGGACAACTGATGGATATAAAATCACCATCCTGAGGCTTCTTTCTCATTTTGAGCAAACATCATTGTATTTCTGGAGAACCTGAGACTTGTGTTATCACTTAAATATAGTTAAATCAAGACTGCTTTCTGTCCTTTGCCTGTTGTACACAAAAGAGGATTTGTTTCAGAGGAATACCTGGAAAGAAATCAAGAAACTAGATTACAGCATGAAGGGCAGAAAATTTTATCTTCCCCATGGAAAACAGACATCTTCCTCTGAGGACTTGATACCTAAATCATCATGTATGTATTCAGTTTGCAAAGTGTTTGTGCAGTTTTAAGGAGGGGTATATGGGAATGATTTCCCAAATGCTGTTGCTGTTTGTAATTTCACATTATCAAACTGTACATTTGATAACGTACAGTAAAAAAATGAAAGGAGGGTAATGAAACTCTAAGCAAGCTTCTCAGAATCTGGACTTAGTGGACCACATTCAGCCTCAGAATAAAGGGAAATGGGAAAGCTAACTGAGCTCAGCCTCTGAAGCCGAGATGGATGCTGTCATGAAGTTTAATTGGGTACTGTGACTTAAGCTGACCTGATCTTGACTCATCAAGGCTTGTTGGCTGAAGGTCCAAATGTACCAGATGTTCTTACTTAGAGAATGATCCTTTGGAATAAATGTTATGTTCTTACCATGTCTGAGAATGGTAGCATAAGGTACCAGAAAAATTCAGCAAATTTAGTCAAGATACAAACTGTACACTAAGGCCTTCCCCCCCCCCTCAGAAATACTTACTTTTTTCTTTTTTCTTCCTGATTGAAAACAAAAGGTAATTTTCCTGCACAACTATGAAAAGAATAACTCCTCCACTTAGGAGTGGAAAGAGAGGAAAAAAAAGTCTATATTCAACTGAAAAAACTCCCAGGAACTTCTCAAGGTAGACTGTAATTACTGGAGGTAAAATTTTTCTACAAGTAGACAAGTAGCTCTGTGTTCTGTCACTTCTCTACTGTTATCCAGTCATTTTAGGTAGCATTTATAGCACTGATGGGCTTGGGTTGCTCTTTGATCAGAGGAAGTACTCTATATTCAGCTGAATAATATTGTATTGCAATGCCCACAAATTGGCTCAAAAGCCTGATTCAACTTAATTTGTCTGTTGTACCCTACTCCCCAAAGTATGGTAGAATAACAGAAGGAAAATTGCTCTTGAGTCATTGTGGTAAGTGCATCTGTAAGACAGGAGACATCACACTCTCTATTCGTGAGTTTTGGCCCTGAGATCATGGTTCTAGCAAAAAAAAGTATGCTTGCATGGGGGACACAGAAGAGTCTAGAAGCTTTTCAAGTAGGAAAAATTCTTCTTCCAGGACTGAATGATGTGTCTGCTTAAATGGTTTCTGAGCTTTATGAGGAATCTTTTATTTGGATAGGCACTTGAAATCCTGGAACTTGGTCCAGGAAGTAGTATCAGAAGCACTTCTTAATAATATTGTTAATACAGACTATTCTCATGAGAAAAATCCGCAGGCATCTTTAGCCTTCTTCTGTATGGAAGCAATGGTTATTTCAGTATGTGTGCATATCTTTTCACCCAAAAAAACTGGTCCCAGAGAATAGAAGTTTCATGAAAACAGACAGCACAGTAAAGGAAAGGGACTACAGGAGCAACTTGGCTGTGGATGAAGATTCCTCCTGAGTTTGCATTTTGTTAGACATGAAAGAATCCCCTCCCTCCATTTGGCAACAGATGCATCAAAATTGTCTGTTAAGAGATGAATCCATCTGAAACTGGCTTTGTGAATCCTGTTTCTCATGTAGCTTGAGTAGTAATTGAGATTACACAGGTGTGCAAGTTGAGGTCTTACTGGACATGAGCCTATTTCTAGGTCCCCAGGCAGTGGCATGGTCTGAGTGGTTAGTTCATCAAGCCGGGAGATGTTTAGTCCTCTCTCATTGGGAGGCAAAGGTCTTTAATGGGCTTTAATTGGGTTGCACTTCAGGACTCAAAAGCTTTATTTGGTTTAGGATGTGGCTGCTTGGTTAGAGTGTAATATTTCTGGAAAGAAGTATGCTAAACCTGTGTTTTGAGCTAACTGGTTGCTGGCTTTTTCCCAAATATGAATGAGGTTTTGGGTGGGTTTTTTTTTTGTTTTGGTTTTCTTTCTTTTTTTTTTTTAATGTTTAAGCTCATGAAGTTTTTGGACTGGATGTTATCAGTTGAGGTTCTGGTATTGTGCTTATCCCCAACTTAAGGGTCCATGGAGGCTCTGCTCTCTTGTATACCAAGAAATTCTAAGTAGAATATCTGAAATAATTACTACTCCCAGTGATCTGCCCTGTGCCTCTGAGTGGCTGAATATAATGAGAAATATTGCTGAATGTCACAGTTTACAGCCTGGCAACTTTCATTTATTTTAGCATGCTGAGTTATAAACTGGGGCTTTAGAAACTGTGCACAAGTGTCCTGAGGTAATGTATTGCCAGATAAGATCCTCTGGATTGCTGGGTCTAGTCTGATTGAACTGGAAGGAAGCTGCAGGCATGACTCTCTTTTCCCTCTGGAGATGTGCATCTTGCTCTTCAGGCCGTGTTACAAGGCCTGCGTGCCTCAGCCTGGCCAGGGCAGAAGATAGCTGTGGGCTTTTGCTGAGGGCAGGGAAAGGAAGGAAAGGTGTCCTATTTACTCCTAAACATCCTCAGTGTCTTGAAGCACAAGAGAGACATTTTGTAATGCAAGTTGAACCAGTTCTGATGGTTTTTCCTAACTAGTTACATCATTACTTCTTTTGCTGATTTTTTTTTTCTTGTTTTTCTTTCGGCCTTCCTCCCCCTCCACCTTTTGTCTTGCTTTCAGTTCACCCATCTGCATCTGGTCTTGCCCAGGCAGCTGCTGCTCTATTTGTATGTTCCCTGGGGGAGCTCTGGTGCTCCTTTAAGATCTCCTGTTGCTTTGGGAATTCACCTTTTAGACATGGTGCTTCATTAGCCTCTCTCATTTATTTAGTACTGTGAGAAAAGATTTCCCCTCCCAAAAAGCAGAAGAACGAGTTTCCAGCAGCATGTGCTTGAGAGAAGAGTGTCTCTATGTAAATAGAACAGGTTTAAAAGCAATTGGCAAGGGAGCAGCTGGAGAGGTTTTGAAGGAATATTGTTTGACCGAGTTGGCACTGGGAGGCCCTTAGGAGGCTAAGGCTGAAGAAATCCCCCCTGCTCTTTCTCCGTGGGGAAGGTTTGTCCACTGACGAGTGACTGCATTGCCCCTGTGCACTGCTGTCTCTTGTCCCCTGCCTCGGTCTCAGCACGGTTGCTCCTTTTTGTTGCAGCTCGTTAGAGGAAAAATAGCCATTTGGGATTTTTTCAACCATTGGGTTCTGCATTTCCTCATTTGCCGCCTCTCTCCCCTGCCGGGCGTTGTGGGAGTCGTTCCCCTCTGCAGGCGATGGTGGGAACGACTCCGGCCTCACTTATCATCAGTGACAAATCAATGGCAGCCTTCAGAAAGCCGGCCCCCAGGATCCCCGCTCGGCCCAGCTCTGGAGCAGTGGGAGGCTTCCCTGGTGGATAAAGGACTCCTTGCAGCCCTGACTTGTTGCCTTAAATCTAACTGAGGAAACCTTTTCAGTCTCTTCATCAGTGGCCCCCTCCCCTCTCGATTTGTCTTGGGGAAGGTGGCGGCTGGTGGAAGGGGGGCACATGGGGAGGTGGGGGGAGACGAGAGTGGGAGAGCATTGGGGTTTGTAACACTGTTTTCTGTTTCCCTTTCACAATAGCCTGGCTAGTGCATGCAGAGCTGGGCTCACAAAGCCTCCCCGAAGTGCCTGGAGTCCCGCAGGGCTCCTCACAGTGAAAGTTTGCTGTGTGTATTCCTACCAACAATACAGCTGGGCCCAGCAACGGGCTCCAGCTTTGGGCAAATATTTCTACAGCTTTTCCTTAATCGCTTTTGAGGGAAGGAGGGTGAGATGGGTTTGAGAGGTAGGAGGGTGAAAGAAATTTTTTATATGCAAAGGAGACACAAATACATATGGGTGGACGTATTTATCTCTGGCTGCTGTGGTCCAGGCTTCTAAAAGGAACCTTTGTCAGCATCTGTGCTAAAGCTAGAGAGGGTTTGGGGGGCATCAGTGTTGGATCTGAAGAAGAAGGGAGATTAAGGCACACAGAGCATAGTGGTTTCAGCTCTGCCAGTCTAGTATTTTTGTTTTCCTTTAAGAAGGAAGCATAGCTGACAAGCCCTTTCTGTATAGTTTAATCCAAAGTGTTGGTGTAGACTGAAAGTACGGCCTTTTTTTGTGATAAGTTATGTCTAGCTTATTTCTGCTTAGCTGTTCTGTGGGGTTTATGCTTGATTTCCTTTTCTCTTAACTTGTGAATTATCTCTCAATTTCTAGTTTATTTGATCTGGGTTGCAGCTCAAGACTGGAAGAAATCAAAGAAGTGATGTCTCCTTAAAGCAAATTATTTCACCTTCACTGTCTGATAGGTTTTGACCTTGGATATTGCTTGAACCCACTGCTATAGCCCTGAGAGAGACAGGTAGGCTCATATTGATGTGTTGATTTTGTCTCCTGTTTCTGAAGCTGCAGTAGAGATACCTAAGCAGCATGAAACTGCTTAATTGGGTCAAGAAGAGATCATGTGAGCCCACTTCTCTGTTGCGTTATGAGGAAAAAATAGCCAGAACACCTCCTCTAAGCATTGCTTTCCACCTCTGCAGGGCTGGCAGCAAGCTTGGTGTTCCTACAGTTTGGAGTTAAGTTCTTACATTAGTTAAGCTGTGTTGCGTGTGTATTAAAGGTTCAAATGTCATCTTAGACCTGATGTTTGTGTTACAGTAGAAATGATACCAGAAGCATAATCCTTGTTCCAGGTGTGTTATGTCAGAAATTAAATTTGGGCAGGAGGTACTTACCTCTGGTTCCACAGATGCTTCACGCTGAGCATAACTAGGGGCTGCACATATGGAGACTGAGATTCCTGGGCTCTCTGTCCAAGGCCATGTGCTGGATGAGTGAGATTACTGTGCAATGGTAAAGCTGAGAGTAAAGTTCTAAGCATGGATATATCCAGTACTTTTAAATAAGGGGTACCCTTGCCTTTCATTTGGAGATGAGCACAGAATATGAATCCTTATTTGTAGAAGGAAATTCCTAATAGGCCAAATACAGATCTGAGTAAAAAGAACATAGAACAACATCTATCCTTATGTAGATGTTCAAGCATCTTTACCCTCCTTAGCATCTGGTGACAGCACCTTTGTTTTCTATTACTGATGATATAGTATTTGTAGAAGCATTCTATCCATAGAACATCACAACTAGTAGTGAGGCAAGGTTTGTAGGAAAAGAGAACCACTTTAGTTAGACCAACTAATGTGGCTGGAAAAACAAACAAGATTTTGGGAGCAGTTTGTCCTGAGAACTAAAATAGAAGCCAAAGTCTTTAAATTAAGCACAAGTTGAGAACAGTTGCTTTGAGTTCAGCTTGACTGTGTTAGTGAATTGGATATTACAAAGAAAGTTCCTGATACTTCTGGAGCAGAACGGGGATGATATGTAGGAAAGGAGTTAGTTAGGGGCCATTAGGGGCCAAGCCTACTCCAATCCTTGCCTGATTCTCTCTTGCAGTTGATTAAAGTGTCACCAATTTCTAACTTTCCAGGCTGAAACTTGAGGGGAAGAGAGAGAAGGGTTTCTGCTTAAAACTGTCTGTGTAACTTAAGTTAGAAATGAGTTGGTGAGTTTGGAGAATAAGGATGGAGAGTGCTTCCCCCCTCCATGTTTAAAACCTTGCCATAGTACAGAAAAGTTGGAGAGTGTTAGCAAGCCTCTCATACTCTAGAAATAAAAAAAAAAAAAAGAAAAAACCCCCAAAAAAATCCAAAACCAGAAGAAGCTTAAGGATTCTTTGGTTTCTGAAATTCACCTGTGAATAGTGGAGTTGCAAATACTTTGCAAATACTCAAACATTTCTAATACTTTAAAAACTTTCAATCAGTATTTGTATGTGCTGAGTAGGAGTTTAAAACCCTGCCAGCAAAAGCCTCTTTGCTCACTGTGGTGGACATTGACTATCCAGTCACACAGGCTTGAGTTACCCAGGAGCTCTGCTCCAGTTATTGCTCCCTGCGGAAGGGCACCAGAGGAGCTCTGGTCAGAGAATGCCTTCTGAGAAGCTGCCCTATGGGCTGAGGGCTTCTTTGCTGACCTACAGGCCATGAGGAGGAGGAGGAGGAAAAGGCAGCTGCAGGAGGCTATTTCTGTGTGCCACAAGGCAATGTTGAAGATTGTGTTGCAATGCAAGAAATAGCATGGGTCTGTCATCCCACAAGGAATACATGCAAAACCAATGTAGCTGTGTGCTGTCAAATACCAAACAATACAACCTGTCTGCCTGGTCAAATTACTCCAGGTAATTTTGAAGAGTTAACTTTTTTGTTAGCTAAGTGATCCAGATGGAAAAGAGTTATTCTTTTAAGCCATCAGCATGCACCTGGCTTAAAATTGTATATTTGTACTCAGTGGGAATAGACAGAAAAGTGACTGTGCTGGCATCTGATTTGGACCGAGTTTGAATTTATGGGCATTTGTCAGAGGAGGAAGAAAAAAAGAGTAAAGTTTAGGAGGAAGGAGTAGCAGAAGAGAATTGAAGATTATAGAAGTGTAGGGAAGCTTGTTAAGAGACAGAAAGAATTGAGGGAATGTGGGTAGGTGGAAGGAGGGTTCTGGAAGGAGGGAGTGGGTGTGAGATGGGACACTCTGCCTTGTGATCTCTTTTCCTCCATCTAGCTCATACCTGTACCTCATCTCCGAAGCTCATCTAGCCTGTACCTTTTACTCCCAAGTCCCACTTTCCTATAGTGGCTCACCACAAAGCAACTTTTGTCTTTCACATTCTTTTCTGTAGCCCATCCTTTTTCTTAGGAAAATGAGGCTTGCTAGTTTGAGAGGCCTGAGGCTGATCTGTTTGGCACTGTGTTTTACCTTCATATCACCTGCATTACTCCCCTTTCCTTCTGAAGTGTTTTACAAGCATCTAACTCTTCTGTAAACCATTATTTGTCTTTTCAAGCTGGATGCTTGGAAACAAGTTGGACACTTGGGTTTCTGTCATGGGCCTCTGTCAGAGGTCTAGAAAACAGAGCTGATGATACCATTTAAAGAAGTAAGATGTGAAGGTGAATCCTTGTTTATGAATTGCTTGACTGTTCTGGTGATGAGTACCATATAATAATTGTGCATTGAGTTCAGGAGTGTGTGTTGCAAATAATATGGAGATTGTGTGGTGCCATAAAAGTGCACAAGCTATTCAGGTGAATTTAATTCTGGGATTTAATTGAAGCTTTTTCTAACTTGTTTGTAATGGATTTTAAGTGTTCTGTGTAATCAATAACAGCTGGATTTTACTTCTGAAACACACTGCATAAGATACTGTCTTTGCCAGACTGTTGCTCAGTTCTGCGTACTAGGAAGCAACCCTTTTAAATTCACACCTGTGAAACGAAATTTACTAATATCTTTCAGGCCTTGGCCCCTTATTTCCTTTCAGTGGAGGGAGATAAGAGTTGGGGGTGTGTCTCCTAGTATGGTGTTTACTGCTACCTCTGGTTAACCTGTTCCTCATGGACCATTCAATGCATTCAATTACATTACTTATTTCCTCCTCTGTTGAGGAGTATATTTGTATATGATACTATATTTTTACTTGGAGTTGTCCCATAGCAGTTCCTTTCTCTTTCTGCTCCTGCAGGAAGAGAAGGTCCAGGTCTCTTGTAATGCTGTGCTTGCAGCCTCTTTCAGTCTCTTTTGACCCATTCCCTGTTGAATGAGAAAGTTGAGTAAAGGCCACAGGTCTGCAGATGAAAAACACAGGGAACATGAGTTGAGATCCATGTTAATTTCCCTCCGGAAACTGCCTCTCTGTAATTACAGTTCCAACATCCTCCAGAAGAAAAGGGCCCTGTCCCCCCTTACAGCCCCCCTGGCAAATTTGATGTTCCTTGCAGCAGGGAAACCAGGCGTGGAGCGGAGCAGGTCAGCTGGGGCTTGAGAACGCTCCCTTTTGGTGTCTTCATTGCTGAAGGGGGGTGGGGGCTCTTGCTGTTCTCAACCCCCTTGTTGCCCCTTCCTTCAAATCTCCCAAGTAAATACAATTTTATTTTATTATATTGCTGCTGATCTGCTGTTGTTTTTGATACAAAAAAGGTGGAAGGGGCAAGAAGGAACGAAAGAGTCTGGCGACAGGAAGAGATGAATTGCTGAAGAATGACACTGGCAGGGACTATTGTTCATTTTAACGCTGGAGCAGGAGCAGAGAGAAACGTTCACACGCCATTCTTGGGCATCCTGCTGGGCAGGCTAGGAAAGGGGCATTCCAGCTGGTCGTGAGATTTGGCTGGACAGATTGAATTGGGCTGAATAGAATGCTCGCCGTTTTTTATTATTATCATTTTTTTTTCTTATAAAGAAACCCACTGATTAATTGCAATGGAACCCGATTAAAGGGAGAGTCTGAAACCCACACAGACATTAGACATAAAGCTGTCAGCCTACCAGCATGTGATGATTGGGCCTTAACCCTTTACAAGGCTAATGGGGGAGGGGGATCCTCACCAGAGTCAACATTGCTCAGTCTGTGTATATGTGTTTGTGACAGACAGGACTTCTGTCATTTGGGGAAGGAGTTGTGTGCACAGCAGGAGACCTGTAAACAGACTGTATCTCATGAAAGACATGGGACTGAAGAACAAAAATAGGGTTTAGGGCCATTTTGTTCATGGAGAGGTTGTATGAGGGTTTGCTCAAATGTTACTGGCTATATTTTAATAGTTTTCCAGAATTCAGTAGCCCTTGTCCACCCATATCTGTCTCTCCTTCTGTGCAATCCTGAATGTGGCAGTAGGAAAAATTCTGTGAAGAGGCTTGTAAAGTTCCACAGATTGCATGGGGAATGTTGCAAAAGAACTTGGTAGAAACATGAAGAACATAAAAACCAGGTGAGTATATAAAGGAATGCTATAATGTGTGTGAGAACAAAGCTGTAGTTGAGCTCAATTTGGGGACTGGTGTGGAAAGTGGATGGCAGTTTGGACATATGTTGTCTCAGCAGGGATGGGATGGAATTTCAGAATGCTTAGAAACCCCTTTCTGGGACTGAAAACTCATTTCTATTATATATTGATTTAATTTTACAAATTTTGAAAAAATTCCATGTTGTGATACTTGTGGTTTTCTTTAACCTATTTTTTTGCTCATCTGATTTAGTGTCTGGACATGGTTCAATGCTCTCTGCTCATTCTCTTCTTCTTTAATACCCTGTTTGTAGCTTGCTTCTGTTGAGAAGCACAGATGATTTATTCAAATAGACTCTTCAAGCTTTGAAAGGGGTCTCTGTGCTGCAGTGCGAGGAGATTGGTGGGGGGCAGATGCTCTTGCCCCCCAGCAATGCTCAGCTTCAAGTGTGGCACAGTAAAGGATGGCACATAAGTTCTCTAATGAGTGTGCTCTCCAGTCGTTTTATCTTTTTCTACAGCACCCTGTGCACATGTGTGCCCACTGGCTTGGAAATGTTTCTGTAGAGAAGTGGAAAGAGTGGAGATACGGTTGGAGCAAACAAAGGTCCTTTGTAGGCTCTGGGAAAAGGACAGAGGGGTTGCTTTTTGGTCTCTAAAGCTCCTCATTCCTTCCAATTCATTGAATAGTTAAGGTTGGAAAAGGCCTTTAAGATCAATGAGTCGAACTGTTAACCAAGTACTGCCAAGTACACCCCTAAACTATGTCATTAAGTACAATATCTACGTGCCTTTTGAATACCTCTGGGAATGGTGACTCTGCCACTCCCTGGTCAGTCTGTTCCAATGCTTGACAACCCTTTTGGTGAAATTTTTCCTAGTAAATCTAAACTAGGCCTTCCCATGTGTAACTTGAGACCACTTCCTCTTGTCCTATTGCTTGTTACTTGGAAGAAGAGACTGACCCCCATTTCACTGCAACCTCCCTTCAGGGAGTTGAAATGGTCTCCCCAAGCCTCCTTTTCTCCAGGCTAAACACCCCCAGCTCCCTCAGCTGGTCCTTATTAGACTCGTGCTCCAGAGCCTTCTCCAGCATCATTGCACTTTTCTGGATGTGCTCCAGCACTTCTGTGTCCTTCTTGTAGTGAGGGGCCCAAAACCAGACACAGCACTTGAGGTGTGCTCTCAGTGCTGAGTACAAGGAGACAATCACTGCCCTGCTCCTGCTGGCCACATTGTTGCTGATACAGGCCAGGATGCCACTGGCCTTCTTGACCACCTAGACACACACACCCTGGATCATGTTCAGCTGCTGCTGTCCAGCACCCCCAGGTCCTTTTCTGCTGGGCAGCTTTCCAGCCACTCTTCCCCCAGCCCATAGTGATGCTTGGGGTTATTGCAACCCAAGTACAGGACCTGACACTTCTCCTTGTTGAAACTCATGCAATCAGCCTTGGCCCATGGTCCAGCCTGTCCAGATCCCTCTGCAGAGCCTTCCTGCCCTCCAGCAGATCAATATTCCCACCTAACTTGTCTGCAAGCAACTGAGGTGTGCTTGATCTCCTCATCCAGACTGATAAAGACAATAAACAGGAGCAGGCCCAATACTGAGCCCTGGGAATGACCACTGGTGACCGGCTACCAGCTGGATGTAACTCCAGGCACCACCACTCTCTGGGCTTGGCCATCCAGCTGGTTTTCTATCCAGTGAACAGTGAACTCAAGTGAGCCACGAGCAGCCAGTTTTCCCAGGAGAATGCTGTGGGAAGCCATGTCTAATGCTTTACTGAAGAGGTGGTAGATAACATCCAGAGCCTTTCACTCATCCGCTAAACAGGTCACATCGTCATAGGAGCTTTTTGAGGTGGAAGTTGCTTATCTTCTTTTTTTTGTCCTGCATCTCTGGTCACTTCATTCAGAATGCAGTTTGTGCCTTCACTGGCTTGGCTTCACAGGAAGCAGCTGTCAAATGGGGAACTCTACATGCTCACTTCCTGTTGGGAAAAGAAAAAAAAAGTCAAAACGTCATCTTTCAACTCTCTGTCTGTGTAAACATTTGTGTTAGATCAAGGGTTGGAGTATTGAAGGAAGAAGGGCATTATGCTAAGTCCTACATTTCATCAGTAACATGAAGAGACAGGATCTTGCATTATTTTCACTGCATCCTATTCATGAAAAAGAGACTGCTACAAAAGTTCTTCCTGCAGACAGCTGTGTACCACTCCCTTTGAGAACATGGCATCTCTTGAGCTCCTATTAAGGGTATCCCTTGGAAATATTCACTCACTCTCAACTGACCAAGGATGACAATCAAAT
The DNA here is from genome assembly GCA_013397555.1 of Urocynchramus pylzowi. Classification (NCBI taxonomy): domain Eukaryota; kingdom Metazoa; phylum Chordata; class Aves; order Passeriformes; family Fringillidae; genus Urocynchramus; species Urocynchramus pylzowi. The sequence goes on from VZRH01002618.1 coordinate 553,495, forward strand.
TTTGTGGTAACTCAGCATCATTGTAGCCCAAGGAATCAGGGATGACAGTTTCCTGAGAGTCTTATGCTGTATTTTGAACATGGAGATAGGAAGGTAGATGTTAACCACTGTAGTGCAAAAAGCCCTGTGAGCAAGCGGGACTTAAGAAGTCTGCTGTTCATGCAGCTAAATGTGGAGGGGAGGGATGGGGGGAGTCACTACTATACAAAAATCTCCTTACTCTCTGGTCACTTCCCATGTCTTCTTGTTTCTTTTTCTGCTGTTCATTTGTGGCTTCCCTTCCTCTTCCCCACCACCTACTAGTCCTGCTGTAGCTCTTTCCTGCAGCTCTGTTAACGTTTAACAAATTTCCCTCCAGTTCCTATGTTTCTTTTGGCTGTAGCTCAAGGCAAACTCCCCAGATCCAAAACTAATTTAGGGCTCTGAGCAACAGTAGCATTTAAATGTTGGCTTTGTGCCATCAGGCGGGCAGCCTCTTCACTGAGAAGAAATCTAATTCCAGTGTTTATTAGATTAACAGTGGCCTCAGGACTGGACTTCCTTTTAATGTTGTCCTTTTAAGAATTGTAAGGCTAATACAGGAACTTGGGAACCCCCAGGAGGGTCTCAGGAGCCTGGCTCTGGCCTTTTTTTTTTTGGAAGCAGGACTTGGATCTGACTTAATTTGGGTCAGATGGCATAGGGGAGCAGACTGGTGAGGTAGAGCAGGAGGTGTTGACTTCCCAAGCAGTGTGTGTAAATCCTTCCATGTTTGTGCAATAGTGGCTTTGATTTCCTGCGAGTTTATTTCAATAAGCTCTCTGGGGTAAGAACCTAGGTATAGAAGGGCAAATTGTGCCCTGGTTAAGAGGTGGACTGGGACTGGGTAGGATCTGTTTTAATTTCTCAGTTTGGCCACAGGCTCTTTGGGAAGTCACTTAAGGCTCAGGTTTCCAAGCATGAAGTCTGCCTGTGGTGGGAGGTATGAGTATTTTGTAATATTCAGAGTCAGCTCTAAGTCTCTTAGGCCAGCCCTGTAATGATAGTTAAATGTCTAATTTTCTACTGATTTTAATCGCCTTAGGCAGCCAAATACTCACAGTTCTGTGCTGTTTAGCTTCCATTTTTTTGCTCCTGTATTGAAGATAATACTTCTCAGCTTTTTAAGAGGTGTTAAAATTGTTCATTAGTAGAAAAAGGCAACTTGACACTGTAATAGTAGAGACCACACACATACTTAGAAAGATGTGGTTCTATGACTGGACCATTTTGCTTTTTGTGTGTCTTCCTTTGCCTGCCTCAGTGCTGTTGCTATTATTTAATTGAAAGTGAAACCCAATGTGAACAGTATGAAACTGGCTGTAAGGGATTCTCTGGTGCTTTTCGCTATTGTGGTTAATATTTCTGGGGTGTGAATATAAATGAACTGTGGAACCTGGGGGTTTGTAGAAGCAGCACCTGAGACTTCCAGTTTAAACAGAGGGAGAGTTTGAGGATCATGTTCTAAGTGTTGCAAGTCAGTCTGAAGTCCAGGTGCTGTGGGAGGTGTAGGTAGGTGCTTCATGGGCTGCCCTGAAAGCAAACAAAGGTGGGTGGGCTAAATAGGGGCTGATGTACAGTATAGCTGCCCTGCAGTAACCCCAACACTGCCGTTCTTATTCTTCCTGTTGGCAATTCTGTTAGAAAGAACTTGTCCCACCTGAGCCCCTAATACATATTTGCATTAAACTAGTGTTTTTGAGTGTATGTGTATGTGTGCATATATATATATATATATAAAAAATATCGCTGGTAAAGATTTATTTTTTACTTTTAAGTTAATCCAGTTCTTTGGTAGGGAGCACAGTTGCTGTGATGTCTCTGTGGTTGTGTGGTACCTCTCTCTTTGCCAGACCCAGCTGTGTTCTTCCAGCTCAATATGGCCAGTTAATAATTGCCCCTTTGCCCCTCATCCTCTGAGGGCAACATAATATCATGTGTGGAGTTATTTTTTAGAAAACAACATACAGCACAACTCTCTTTGTCCCAAGATAGCTCTATTTATCTTGTGGTTTGTGCTTTTGAAGTTCTCCTGCCCGTGGGATTGCAAAAATGGGCTCCTGCCTCCTTATTGCCACAAAACCACATTGTGTATCCTATCCCTTCCCTGGAGGACTCCTCTGCTAGGCTGAGCTCTTGTGGTTGGCTTCCCAGTCTCTCGTGTGGCAGAGCTGGAAAGCTACAAAGCTCAGATGCTCCACTGCTGACATGAGGGCCTCTTTATGGAAGACCAAAATAAACTCCTTAACATGATCTCTCTATAAGAAAATGGTTTCTATCTTGTCCAGGAACCTGGTCTTTTTTGTATCATGCTATGCTATAATGATGGGAAGAATCTGACTGCAGCCTGCAAAAGCCAAAATGGTTTTTTTTAGAGCCAGTTGTTCTCTTTGCTCTGTGTGCCTGGACAACTGCAGTCCTATTAGAACCTACAGTTCCTTGAAAAGGAAGACTTTTCAATGCTTTCACTTTTACTTTCTGAAAAGAAGTGTATGGCTATCAGTATTGGTGTGTTCTGGGACTGGACAGAACAGAAGTCTTGAAAAGGTTAAACAAATAAATGAGTTTTCTGGGTTTTGGAGAGAAGTTCTGGAGGGTAGAATGTCCTTACAGCTTGTCCAGTGCCTGGAGCATCTGAAAGATGAAAGAAGCTGGCTGATAATTTTCTGTGGAATTAATTTACTTAGATTAGTTCAGAGAGCCAATGCCAGGTGAAACCTTGAAGACAGAATAAGAATTGCATTGAAATTGTGTTGAGCAAGGTTATGGGTAATTTGTAAATCGAGAGAACGCTGGAGAAGCACTGATGGAGTAATTAACAAAGATCATGAGTGGTGTGGCAGAAGAAGCTAAAAGCTCAAGGAGCTTCTGAATCAAAGGAAAAAGGATTTTCCTGTACACTTTGTGGTAAGGAGGTGGCTGGATTCTGAATTTTCCAAAGCACATTTATCCTTGCAACCCAGATTGAAAAATGCCACTTCTAGTTTTTCTTGGATCCCTGAAGCCTCTGAGCACAACTTCTTAAGCAAAGATGGCAGTGGTGCTTCCTCCTCTTAGCTGCTATCTTTTGACCACTCCATTTTCCTTTTGGTCCACCTCAAGACACCTTAGTTGCTCATGACACTGCAGGTAAATCAGTGCAGTTTACAGCCAGTAGATTAAAACAAATTTGCATTAATTTCGGTTTTTGTTAGTGCTGTGACCTGTAAGTGGTGCCTTAAATAGCCTTTGTCATGGTTGGAAGCCGTTATTGCTCAACACTATGTGCAGACAAGAAGATATATAAGTCTCCTGTATGAAACTGAAAACTGGGTGAAGATTTTTTTTTTTGCTTGTTTTTAGCTCAATTCATATTTAGTTAGTGATGAGATGACAGCTGTGTCTTTCTCAGCTGTGAAGCAAGGAATTCAGGTGAAATCTCAAGGATCCTTGCAGCTTGGAAGAAGAATGGGTGCAGAAGCAGAATAGGTGTTGGAAAAACACTGATTGTTTGCCTTAGAAGTTAATACTTCAGTTATTTAAAATAAGAGAAATGAAGTAGAAGAGGGAGGAATGCATGTATTCAAATTAAATCTTTATTTTCTCATATTGTAGTTATGAGTGACAGATACTAAGCTGGTTTTCATTAGGTCTTGTAGGTTGCTTGCATTCTTCTCCATTTAGTGAAGGGGAAGGATTGCAAAGCTCCAGAATTTCTGCAATAGCTCTGAGATTCTGATTCTTTCAGGTTGTTTCCCAGAAGTGACAGAGCATATCCTTACTGTGACTATAATAAACCTTTGATGCTCCTGTAGCTGAGATAATGTAAGGATCACTTTAGGATAATTACTTAAAGGATAAGCGAAATCTGTCTATGATATAATGGAAAAGATAAAGGAAAGCCCACAGAACTTAAAATGCCAATGTTTTCTGCCTCATAACTGGGAAAACAAAGTCCAGTGTTTCACTTCCATGAACTTTGATATAGCAGAACATTTTCTGGCTGTTCAGTGACCTTCATTCGTGAGTGCTGTCACACTAGTGAAACTCATAGGTAACTGTACTCAGTGAAATACATCAGAAGTATCTTTTTCCTGTGGATTATCTGCTTAAAACAGCAGGTTGCTTCTCTAGCTGGCTCTTAGAAATTGCTTCTCTTGCTGGTGCTTGGTAATTTCGAAAGTCACCTGGTAGTGTTTCTGCTTTTGTGCTATTATTTTCTAAATTTTAGTATAGTGCATGATTCATGATAAATGAACAATAAATTGTTTGCAACCTTTATGGAACAGGAAAGGGTAGAGGTTGTTAGTGTATGGGTTAAAAAAAAACCACACTGAAAGAAATGGAAAGTTATGTGTCTCACATTGCTGAAGTGACTAATTCTTGCAAAGCATGACGTAGGCTTAAGGTAGTATTTTAAAGTGTTTGTCTAGCACGTGTGTGTATTCTGAAAGGGACTGAGTCCTGTGGCTCTGCCTGTCAGGCCCTTGTGGTCCAGCTAAACATTCCCGCAATGTTTTAGGTTGGATGATGATGTCCTTGAGTGATGTTATGCAGTAACAACCTTTTGTCATTCTGTCTATTTCTCAGTGGACAGTATTTCATTTATGTGTTAATGTGCTTGAGTGGAATGATCCTGTGTGAGAAGTAATTTAGTGCTGGGGTAAATCCCTTGGATTCTTTGTTGCAGTTCTCTATTGACAGGCAGTTGCACAGGAGCCTGCAACTATGTAAGAAAATGCTGCTTCATGTTAAAATCAGCAAAGCATGTTTCTTGATGGCATCCTTCAGGTATCACTCTGCACTTCCTAATATGAAATGGATGACATGCTCTCTGCCAAAGAGAGAAAAGCTACAGGTAATGAAATGCCAAGACTGAAGGGATGCTTTTAACAGTAACATGAAAAAAATTTACATGGTGGGAAACAATGTTCCTCCTCTTGGAATCCAGGTAGGAAAAATGACTTAGTACGCAGAGAAAATGTAAGTATGTGGGTTAAAGGCATGTAGGAGGCTCAGTCTCTTCCACTTAGGGCTTTGGAGGTAAGAAACAACATCAGAGGTAGCGTAGCATACTGCAGCTCATGGCTTTCTGAGGTCTTTGCACCTTCATAGATTCTTGGTAAAACAAACAGATGCTCCCACTATCTAATGTTTTTTGTACACTCTTATAGGGAGAGTGGGAGAACCACCATACTGAATTCTGATCTTTTGAAAGGCTCAAAGACTTTTTCAAAATGGCTATTTCTGTTAACATAGGACGTGATGTTTGAAGCAGGCTGATATGGTACTTGGTTTCTTGGATGACAGCAGTGTTTGACAGATGTGTGGAGCTACAGAACAAAACCAGCATTTTCTACTCTCCTGCCAGTTACGAATGTTTGAGGGAACCTTGTAGTTACAGAAGGGGCATTTGCCATTTAATGGCTATTACATATGCAGAATGTATAACTGTATGGTCTCATTTCAGCCAAAATATCTGGAATTAGAGTTGAGGTGTTTTACCAGGTCCTTACAAAGTAGTTTTGCTATTCCCAGGAAGGGGCTGCATAGGATTCTGAAGAGAAGGCTGGGGAAGAAAGTCACAGAATGGGTCAGGTTGGAAGGGACCACATTAGGTATTCTGGTCCAATCCCCTGCTCAAGTAAGGTTATCCTAGATCACATGGCACTGGATTGTACCTCGGTAGTTTTTTAATATCTCCTGTGAGGGAGACTCCGCAACCTCTTCCAGTGCTTGGTCACCTGCACAACAAAGAAGTTCTTACGCTTGAGTGGAACTTCCTGGGCATCAGTTTCTGCCTGTTGCCTCTTGTCCTGTGCTTGGCACCACCGAGCAGAGCCTGGCTCCATTCTCTGACACCCTCCCTTCAGATATTAATAGACATTGATGAGGTCCCCTCTCAGTCGTCTCTTCTCAGAGCTGAACAAGCCCAACTCCCTCAGCCTTTGCTCATAAGAAAGATTCTTCATCCCCTTAATCATCTTCATAACCCTCCACCGGACCCGCTCCAGGAGCTCCATGTCTCTCTGGTGATGAGGAGCTGATAACCAGAGATAGTTCCTGCAGATGTAGTCCCTCAGACACAGCTTTCTCCTGTCTAGCCTCACCTGTTTAAATTCCTCAGTCCATTTGAAATAGTTGTCATTTACCTGATGCTTCATGCCTGCTTTTGGACAAAAACATAAGGCTGAGATTTTGAAGTGTTTAACATGCTTTAGTGGCTGATAGGTTTCTGTTTCTATAACTGAGACTTCATGTGTTGTCCAATGTGAGCTACTTCCATAGGCAACTAAGAAGTTGCTCAGGAAATAATGTTTCCTTTTGAGAAAAAAGCCCTCATAGGATTGGTGGTTGTTGCCTTTTGTCTGATTTCAAGAACTAAATAGTCAGCAGGGAATAAAAATACACCATTTTGGTTCAGGCTTCAAACAGAATGTTTTTGGAGTCTTGAGGGAACTGTGGGCCATAACACACTTTTGATAAACGTTTGGATACTGTGGTTAGAATATGATGCCTAATTTCCCTGTACAAGCCTCAGTATGGACCTTAATCTTACATTTCACTTTTGCAGATGGAGGGAAACTTTCTTCCTCCATGATGTGACATTTATGCAGAATTAGCTTAAAGTATTTTTTTTGGCTGCCGTATTGTGTCATAGCAGAAACCAGTGGCTAGTCTTTTATTGTTGCTCCTTGATTTCTCCCAGGCATTGCTGCATCCCAGCCTTTTCTATTAATTTGTTCAATCTGTTTCAAATTAATTTCCACTAGATGCACTAGTTTAAAAAAATATTTTTTAAAGGTTGAATCTTAATTTCCTGCCCATAATTCTAATCTTCTAAGGTCCCTTCTGTATTATTTCTTTTTCTTCTGTTGTGTTTGGAGCAGAATATTTCCTATTTTGGTATCATTTGCAGGCTCCTTTAACTTGATACTTAGTCTTTCTTCCAGATCATTAATGAAGTTATTTAATGGGACTGGATCTAATGCTGATCCCTATAATACCTACTAGCTATCTCTACCCCCTTCATCTCGACTTGCTGCCATTTCCCATTATCTTTTGTTTATGGTCCTTCAGCTGACTTTTTTGATCTGTTTGCTGGTAACCCAGACAATTTGAATAAGATTTTGAGTAGGATTTCATGGCAATAATAGTGCACCTTCTGTTCAAAGACTCTGTATATGTAGAAACAGATTAAACATTAAGCCTCAGTAGATTGTGGTGGCATAATAGTAGTATACCCACTTGTAGAAGGGAAGAAGTAATTTTGTCAGGTTCTGTAGAAGATATAGATAGAGTTAGGACAAGTATCTAGAGACTTCAGTTATAGTCACATTGATTATTGCAAGGTGTTAATTTATGACTTAAAGAAGGAACTGTAACAATTGCTTCTTAACAATCATTGAGTCTTTTTATGTTCAAATCAAATGCTTCTTCAGTATATTTTTTCAATAGTTGTTTCTGTAAATGCTTTCCTCCTCCCTGGGTGCAGGTAGGAGTTTTCAGTGGGATTGCTGGTCTTTAATTCTGTGGGATCAGAATTGGGATCCAGAGACTCAAGCATGTTTTTAAAGCCTCCTATTTCTCTCCTAAAGCAGTGTTTCTGAAAAGATAGCTTCTGTTCCAGTCTCTAACTCAGTCATACACCCATTGCACCAACACTCAGTCAGTTTGCACTTTGTCATTTAATTGAGAACAAGCTGGTCCAGGATTGAGGTGTCCCTGCTTTTTCAAATTGAAAGGGGAACTTCTAGGACTAGGAAACTTTCATTTTCACTTGGAGACTGTCAAAGTAGGCACCATATTCCATTACCAAAAAGCTGTAACATCTTCAGTCTCTTCTCTGGTTCATGAGGGTTATGGTTTTGGTTTTTTCCCTTAACCTTTCCACTATCACATACTTCCTCAAACAAAACTGTAACAATTCTGTTCAAGGCTTTGAAAACTTTTGGATTGCTCTTCCTAGTGATGTTAACTTTAGTCTAGGCAGGCTTCAACAACTTGAAGACCATGTGGGTACCCAATCAGAACTGCTTCAGATGCTTCTGTAATGGGAGTAGAAAAGAAGAGAAAACTGTTGGCTTCTACCAGTGCATGGTGCCCCTTCTGACATCAGGCTGTTGTGCTGTAATGTTGCGTTTTCTGTGTCTGCCAGCAGAGCTTTGAGTTTAAACAATGGTCAGTAAATCCCTCTTCTAAAGCTGGATTAACTGTACTTTTTCCTTCATTGGAAACTGCTATTTGGGTAAGAGAGGAATCCAAAATTTTCATTTTCCCTCAAGACAGGCAAGCAAATAAAGCCAAGCTTTGCTGTAGGAATTTAGGGAAGTGCTGGATAAAGAAGGAAAGTGTATCATCTGAACTATGCTCAAGACCATCTGACATATCCCCTCATATGGCCTCATCAAGATGTCTGTGTGATGGGAATGCAAAAGTGAGCCTGGCCTGGAAGTGGAGAAAGAAGAATAACTGTTATCTGACACAGACCTTCTAGCAATAGGTGTACAAGGTGTTAAGAAGGCTATTAAAGGCTGTGCTACAGAATTCAGTAATTTTAACCCTAAGTAAACAATCAGATGCTAGTGAGTTCTTAAAATACAGAAGAAAGAAATTCAGTGCATCTTTTGAAGCCACGACAAAATATTCTGATGCATATTCCAGATTTGTTCAGAAATGCATCTGGGGATCCCTTCCATGCTTTCTCTGTGGAAAAAACCCTACAGCCTTATACCTATCACTATTAGGACTTTAGTTCTCTCCTTTCACCTTTAATGCCATTAATCATATTCCATTTCATTTACACAGTCCTGGATTTCTTTTTTTCTCTTTGTCACTCTAAGTGTCAAATGTGTCCTGTATTTTCACCCTCGTTCAATATCCACTTATATCTTCTGCCCTCACAACATTTTTCTGTGGTAGAGTTAAAATTATAAAATACGGTGTTGTCATATTTTTGGTTCTATCTCTTGTAATAATGAGGTTTGCAGAAAGATCTCTGCCTTCCATTGAAGGTCTTCTGTAGGCCAGAATTAGATGCCTGTCCATGGAGGGGGAGAAACCCAGATCCTTATGTTACTCAGTGCTGGACCAAGAGAATGATTGTTCTTTCCTGAGGCTTCTGGTTCTGAGCTGAACAGTCTGCAACTGTAAATAATGCCAAATCTGTTCGTAGTTCTGGCTTTTCTAAAGCTATTGGTGCTGTTTTCCTTGCAGCATAGAAGCACTTAAGGGATACTTAGCCGTGGTTTTAGCTGTGCTATCTGGTGTTACAGGTACATGAGGAATTGGGGGCTGGTACAAACTGATGGCTCTGAACCTCCTACTGCTGATTTTAAAAATAACAGTAAGAGGTTCTGTGTTAGGATCAAAGGGAAAAGATACAATCAACAGGGTGGTGTGGAGTGGGAATCTCTTTTATGTATCTGGTTCTTGATACCTGGATAAAAGAAAATTTGGAAAGGCAGCATAGCATTGACCATTAAAGCCAGATTCTTTTGCAGTTGTTCATTGAGGAAACTTCATCCATATGTGAATATGATAAAATTCTGATAGTGCTAGAATGCTACTAGAGATTGACAGGGATGTGTTCATCTCAACAAAAGATGCTTTTTACAGTGAGTACAATCATGCTACTTCCCCACAGTAGTGACAGAGTCCCCATCACTTGAGGTTCTCAAGATGCAACTGTACCAGCAAGGGTGCTGGATAGTCTCATCCAAGCTCTATTTTTCACAGAAGATTGGAGCAGGTGATCTTTTGAGGTCCCTTCCAAATTGGGCTGTTGCATGATTCCATGTTGTATCAACAGCCTGTCAAAGGTTGAATTGCTGCAAAATAGTGTTAAGAGCTGCCATGTGTCATTATTTTTATTGAAAAGGGAATGGGTTAGAATATTTCTTTTTGGAATAAAGCATGCCTTCAGGACTTAAACCAAACAGTGTTTTCACTCTCCACTAGAAATCTACTGTTTCTGTCAAAGCAACAGCTACAGAGCCCAGTTTGGTAATTATCCTGTCTACTTAAGTTTTCTTTGTAATGTCAATATTTTTATGAATCCGTGGCAAATAAAGGGTTGCTCTGTAATAGCTCTGAGGGTTGCAAGTGACTTTATCAGCAAAATGAAGCTGTGTATATTACTAGGTTTTGCTTTATGGGACTATATTGTTTGTCTGATGAGAGTTGCTGGGAGGTGAGGGAAGCAGAGTAACAACCTACTGTTGAAGCAGCCCTGCTCTTGCTTGCTCCCACCCCCCCAAAAAAAAAAAAAAAAAAAAAAAACAGAAATAACAGGATGATAATTGACTTCTGCTTTTCAGCCAGAAATGACATAACTGCTTTGCCAGCTTTAGACATAAAAATACATAGATCCCCTAACTATTGTTTTAAGAGAGGTGGGGGGCAACTCGCCCTTCCTTAGGAGACATTTAATTTATCAGATAAATATGAGGATGTGGAGGGTATTTGGAAGGAATCTGAAGAAACTGAGCATACCATGCTAAATTTAAGGTGATGGCAGATGTTAAGTATGAGGCCTGAGTTTAGACTGACTTCCTGTTTTTAAAATCTGGAGGTTGTTTGTATACTTTGCTAGAAAACTGTTTGGTTACTGGATCCTGCTGCTCTGCATCTGGAGGGAACCAAATTACAGACAGCGAAGATAATTTTTTGGTTGTTTGTGCCCATGGGCAAGTGAGAGTAGGAAATTTTTTTGCGGTCACATGAGAAATCAGGAGAGGCCATGAAAATTGAGTGATATCAGCTCAGCATGTGGCAATATCTCTGTTTAGTTTTTTTTTTGGTATCGTTTTGTATATATTGCATTGCTAAAATATGTCAGGGTTTTGCCTTCTGCATAAGTGAAGATACTTCTGAATACCAAGTTAGTGAAATGTCCAAGCCTGCAATGTGATGTAAAGTTTCAGGAAAAATATTTGTCATTACTAAGCCCAGAGGTGCCTCTTGTTGTTCCTGCTCCAGAATAATGTATAGAAGTGCAATTAGATATGTCCCCTTTGATTGTTGGTCCAGTTGCCTGAACAGCAAGCACTGATTTCCATCCTGTTCCTGGCCCACTAACTGGGATTGAAACGTGACACTGGAGCTTTGTGTGTGTGTTTGGTCAGCCTTCTGTCTCATGCTCCCAGTGTTTAATGAGAGTTTGAGGTAAGAGAGTAGATCTCCTGCTAAGGCTTCTCACACCAAGTGCACCATTTCCGCTTGGAGGTGGAAAAAACATGCTTCTCATCTTTATCCTTCCTGACCCTCTACTGTTACAGATACAGTTACAGGGTGGTGTGACTGGAGCTCTGAGCACTGGGAAATATTCACAAGACACCAAAGGTGAAATACTATCCACACTGAAATCATTGAGAACATTCCTGCTGCCTTAAGGTGTGCCAGCTTTCATTCACCTTGCTCTTTTTGCTGGGAAAGACTAGCCATCCAGGATTTGCTTCTGAAACTGTTTATAGGTTGAAATCAGTGTGCTTTCCCAACAATCATGTGCATTACTTGACAAGTGCAAAACCAGGGTAGATCATGATTTATAAATGACTGGAAGGTTAGTTCTCCTAAGGGTCACAAATCACAAACCATTAGATCTGCACTGGTTGTAATTTGGAATAGTTGAGCAAAGTATGCTTACATAATAGCACTACAGACACCAGCTAGTGCATATGAGAGAGTGTTGGTATCTGGGTCATAGCATGTCCTTCAGCTTCCAACGGTTTCACTAGCATGGCAAAATCACAAAGCAGAGATGATGGAACATAGCAACTTTAATGAGCTAAGAACAGATTTAGTATATGCGTGCTTATATGTAACCTAATATTAGTAGTGACTTTGAAGAGCACTGTGTGTTTGACAATACAGCAGATTAAGTTACAGTTTGCAGACTGGGACAGCTGCACTAATTCTTTCTTTGCTGTTGCAGAGCTGTACTGCCATGCTGTTCATGGGGAAGGCCAGAAAAGCTGGTGAAAGGAATAAAGATCAAGTCTTCAGAGGAGGGGCTGAAGGAGCTAGGGTTGTTTAGCCTGGAGAAAAGGAGGCTCAGGGAGACCCTATCACTCTCCACAACTGCCTGAAAGGAGGTTGTAGGGAGGTAGGTGTCTTTTCTCCCGGGTACAAAGTGACAGGATGAGCAGAAATGGTCTCTGGTTGTGTCAGAGGAGGTTTAGATTGGATATTAAGGAAAATTTCTTCACCAAAAGGGTTGTCAGTACTGGAGGACAGGCTACCCAGGGAATGGTAGAGTCTCCATTACTGGAGGTATTTAAAAGGCATGTGGATGTGGCACTTGGAGATGCAGTTTAATGGTGGAGCTGGTAGTGTTGGGTTCATGGTTGGACTTGGTGACCTTAGAGATATTTTCCAACCTAAATGATAGTGGTCTTGTGTACTCCCAACAGGAAGGGGAGCTTCAAGTAGCTGAGATGAGTGTTTTGGGGTACTTTTGAGGATAATGGTAGAAAATTGCTTTGGGAAAGGTAGTTTAAACATCATCTACTTTGGTTACAATATACAGCTAGCTCTGCCTTTTTAAAAGGCTGTAGCACCTACAACAGCAGAAGATGGTTTGTCCTGAATTTTCTGTGTTGCCGGTTTGAAGAAGCCTGTTTGATTTTTGTGGGTAGTTGTGGTTCTTCTGAATTGTCATTAGATTATTTCTACTAGTCTGAAATGTTGCATGGATGATGAATTGCTTTTCCTTAGGATTGTCTGTTTCTTGTTTTACCTTCTGGCTACATCACGCACTTGCTGTCCCTTTGAGCCAGCTGTTGCCCTGGCCATACCTGCTAAGTCCTCCGAAAATCTGACCACTCTGGCCTCTTGCATTCCTTATTCACCTTCTGTTCTTTTAGCCTTTATCCCTTGTTACACCAGATGATGGCTGCTTTTCTGTTGTATGCAGTAATACCTTGAGGTGTATGTTATGTACTAAACCTTTCAAAGGTAACTTGTAGTAGACATGAGTGAAAGAATAAAAGGTTTTTGCGCCCATGACAGACTGAGTAGAATTTGTTGGGTGCAGTTTAGCTTGGAAAATAGTTTGTAGTTAAGGCCTTGCAGTGTAGCTTTTGCAAGCAGGCAGCTGAGGCCAGCAGAAATCTCTTGTTCTGAAGTTGGGAAAGGAGGTCTGGGAGGTCCTTAGGCTAACTTTAAGGCTGGAAAAAATATTCTTGTCAGGTTATATATTACTGTTTGGACTGCATTTTCTTTTGGTCAGTTTGTAAAGCTGAAAATCCTCTTGGTCTTATAAATGTCAGTTATGCACAGCCTAATGTAACAGTTTAATGTTTACAGATAAATAATAAAATATATTTTTTCCACTTTCACTGGAGTCTGAAATGTCTAAAATACTGACATGCAAAAGGTTTGCATCCAAAAAGTTTAGGGTTTGGAGAAGACTCTTCAAATAGCAAGGATTCTACTTCAGAGAGTTTTCCCTTGTATTGTGGTGTCAGAACTAAGTGAAGAGCCGCAGCAGTGCTGTGGTCTAGGAGAGGACTGACTTTGTAAAATAAAAGGGGTGTTCTGATACCTGGCATTCCTTGAATGTTTGTGATTAGGGCTGAGATATTTTTCAACTGATTCCCAAGTCTCTTTTTGGCAGATTGCACTTTGCTGTTGCCTTCAAAGGGCCCCTTTCCAAGAAACCATGCATAGTAATTGATCTCCAATTTCAGCGTGTGAGGAGGGTGAATATTTTCCTTTGCAGTCAAGGATGTGTTCATACAAAGTAGTGTGTACACACTCTCTGTGTGTACACAGAGAAAAATTGATGTCACTTTGTATTAAATGTTTACTCTAAAATAGATGGGATCTCTTCAAAACATCTTTCTTTCTTTTTTTCTTCCTTTACAGGTGTTACAAGTAGCACCGAGTGCTCCTGTGGGCGTAATCATTTTACCTGTGCTGTCAGTGCTTTTGGTGAATGCACGTGCATCCCTGCTCAGTGGCAATGCGATGGAGACAATGACTGTGGGGACCACAGTGATGAAGATGGCTGCAGTAAGAATACCATCCTTGACTTGTGTTTGGGAAAATTGAATTTCTTTTTCTCTGCAGGTGCTGCCCTGTTTCACAGGGACATCCTACCAATTGTGTGACAAATGTTTTTGATTGTAGATGACATACTTTTGGCTGACTCGGAGCCGAACAAAGCCATTGTCCACTGATATAAAACACAGTGAAAACCCAACTTCAGCTTTTTTTGCACCTGGTTTAGATGGTGGTTCAACATGGATATGTTAGAGGGACAGGAGGGACAGAGAAGAGTACCTCTCATTTTTCCACCCTTGCAAAAGCACTATCTCTGAATTAAATTACATGATTTTGCTGTAAATATTAATGGGAAATAAACAGTGTGAAGAGTGTTAATGTATTGAGGGTGTCTGCCTTCTTAAAGTAACATCCTAGTTTCTGTTCTTGCTGCCTGGTGAAGGGAGGGAAAGGCAAACACTGAAATAACATTCACTGGTCTTGGGATCTACTGAGAGATGTTACCTTGCAGGTATTGTGTATCTGCATAGTGTTGGCATCTGTGTAGCTGAGCCCAGCTAGGTGAGAACTGATGTGAAATGTCATTCTGAGTGGGTGTAGCATGATAGAGATGAATAGAGAAAGCCTCTTTCCATGGAGAGACACATAAGTTCCTTTTTTACCTCATCTCTTTGGATTCCACAGAGCATATTAGAATTGAAGAGTAGGAAAAAAGGCCTGTACTTATGAAACTCCTAAAAGTTGCCCTAGAGCTGAAAATTTAAGGCTCCTGTCAATGGACATGAGAGAGAAATGTATCTTCCTCTGCTGGATCTTCGTCTAACCTTTCCTGGTTTCTGCTGTTGATTACTGTATGGAAAGGAGCTTTCCTAATCTTTTAAATATTGTCTTAAAGAATCTCTTCTTCCATAGATGTGGGAGATGTCAACCCAGCTTCATGAAAATTTCCTTCCTTCTCACTTCTTGTTTCTTAAAATTTTGCAAGAATTGAGCAACATGGAAGACCTTGAGTCTTGGGGAGGTGAGGCATATCCAATAGCTAGGCTGGTTTTACTGATTTTCTACTAGGCACAGAAGAAAATTGCTTTTCTTGTGGGGTTTTTTTTGCAGGTAGGTGAGGAGATTGGGGGGATGGTGGTGGGATTGTTTTAACTTTTTTTTTTTGGTGGGCTCAGTAACAATTTAGACAAGTGATACTTCTTGATATGATTTTCTTGGTAATTCAACAACTTCCAGCACCAAAAATTGCAAGCTAAGCAGGCATGGTAGGACTTGGGGGTGGGAAAGGTAAGATCTTCCATAGGAACTAGCAGGAGTTGCTAACAAGAGTTGCTTCATACAGTATGTGCTTAAACTGTGAATCTTCTTGCCATAAAACACTGATTCTGAAACTTCAAACATTCTCAAACAGTAATCTGACAAGTTAATGGCTGTATAATCCACTAAGGGCTGTTAAAGATGAATATGCCACCTGTTGTTTGGGAAATCTTTGTATTACAAGTAGAGGCAAATTTTGTGTTTTGAGGAAGAACATTTTTTTTCATACTACTTTCTTCCACTCTTTCCTTGGTGTCTACTGATGCATCATGTCTCTCCCTCTGTGGCCTCAAAGAGAGGAACCTTTTGGTCTTGCACAGTAAGATATAATATATTAAGGAGATACAATATATTAAGGGGATCTGTCCTGTATCTATTCCATTCCATCTGAATGGAAGCTGTGCAAACTAGGAAACAGTACTGAAGTGTGAGCAATCTGCTGATATTCTCAGGCACTGGAGATTGGGAAGAATATAAAATAGAGGTAGACATATGAGACAGAATATAAAGTGATGCAGAGAATGCGGGAACTGGGTTTGACTTCTGCCTTTTTTAATTTACAGTTTCTAAGAATGTTGGCCACTGCAGTTAAAACAACAAAACAAATTTCTATAAATACATTGGCAGCAAAAGGAGGGCTGAGCAGATTCTTCACCCTTATCTGAATGTAGAGGGTAGCATAGTGTCAGGGAAATGAGAAAAAGGCTGAGTTACTTCATGCCTTCTTTGCCTTAGTTTTTAATGCCAAAACCAGTTGTCCTCAGGGTACCCAGTTCCTTGAGCTGAAACTTAGTGACAGAGAGCTGAGTGAAGCCCACATAGTCCAGAAGGAAATAGTTAGTGACCTGCTGTGCTAATTAGACACCCATAAGTCTATGAGCCCAGAAGGGATGCACCTAAAAGTAATGAGGGTGAAAGAACTTGCCAACCACTTTCAGTCATTTAGGAGCAGTCCTGGTTAACTGGAGAAGTTCCAGTTGAATGGAGATTGGCAAATAAAACACCTACCTACAAGAAGAGTTGGAAGGATTGTCCAGGGAACTAAAGGCCTGTCAGCCTGACCTTGGTACTGGGGATGGTCATGGAGCAGATCATTCTAGTGCCATCATACAACATGTGCAGAACAACCAGGGATCAGGCCCAGACAATATGGTTTTACAAAAGGCAGGTCCTGCTTAAACAACCTGATCTCCTTCTATGACAACATGACCCATTTAGTGGATGAGGAAAGGGCTGGGTCGATGGGCTGAGACCAATTGTGCGAGATTCAACCAGGCGAAGTGTCAGATCCTGCCCGTGGATCACAACAAACCAAGGCAGCATTACAGACTGGAAAGCTGTGCAGCAGAAAGGGACCTGGGGGTGCTGGTCAACAGCAGCTGAACATGATCCAGTGTGTGTATCCAGGTGGCCAGGAATGCTAGTGGCATCCTGGCCTGTATCAGTAATAGTGTGGCCAGCAGGACCAGGACAGTGGTTGTCCCCCTGTACTTGGCACTGGTGAGGCCACACCTCAAGTGCTGTGTCTGGTTTTGGGCCCCTCACTATGAAGGACACTGAGGGGCTGGAGGATGTCTACAGAAACACAACTGAGCTGGCAAAGGGTCTAGAAAACATGTATTGGGAGAAGCAGCTGAGGGGACTGGGGTTTAGCCTGGAGAAAAGGAGGCTGGGGAGACCTCATTGCCCTCTACAACTGCCTGAGAGGAGGTTGTAGTCAGGTGGGGGTTGGTCTCTTCCATGTGTCTCAGGTGGAAGGATGGGAGCAAATGGCCCTAAGTTGCACCAGGCAAGGTACAGATTGGACATTAGAAAAGAACTTTTCACTGAAAGAGTGTTCAGGCATTGGAATAAGTTGCCCAGGGAGGTGGTGGAGTCACGGCCTCTCAAAGTGTCTAAGAGGTGTCTGGATGTGGCACTTGAGAATATAGCTTGAGGGTGGTATAGGTTGACTGTTGGACTAGATGTTGTTGAGGGTCTTTTCCAACCTTGATGATTCTGTGATCTTATTGAGGATATAACTTGTGCTGTAGGTCTCTGCAGTTTAGTGATAAAAGAAAGCTAGCATGTACAGAGAAGGACCGTAGGTTTGACAAGCTGAAAGGGGAGATAAGAAGCTCCATTTATACAGAGTACTAAAGTGATTCAAGGGGAAAGGACTAGAATAGGAGGTGCCTTTTTAAGTATTGCATCCTGGTAGAGTAGATACAGAGAGAACTGTTTCAGCTGACAGCCAGCAGTATTTGAAGTACAATTTAGTGGAAAGAAGAAAGCAGAAATAAAAGTTAACATTTCTGTAGCATCCTTTGCCCCATTTCTTAAGTGCATGACTTCAGCACACACATTCAAGGTTGCAGTGGAGGAGCCCAGGGAACTCTTACTCCTTTAAGCCTGTTATAGCTTGCTCTGAGTGGTTGCTCATTATGAATCCAAGTATGATACTATTCTTAGCTTGTAAGAACTAGATCAGCTCTACAGTGTAGGTTTGTGGTAGTTGTCTGTGCTGTTTCATGTCTTGCTTAGTTGTTGTAGCACCGAATCTTTTTGCCAGAACAGTTTGCTTGCTAAATCCCTCCCTTCTGCTTGGCATACAGGAGCCTTTTGAAGGTGTACTTGTTTGTGGGGTTAACCTTCCATTTTCTGTGCTTAAACAGGGCAGCAGGAGTGCAAGAACAGGGCTGGGGCTTGAACCCCTTGAAACAGCAACTTGAACTTTAAATCAATTTAAGCTTCTCATGAATCATCAGTTATGCACACAGTACATGAGAACAATCGGTTCACTAATTTTTTTTTCCTTCCCTGGCTGTTTGTGACATGCATAAAGTTTCCTGGTTGGAGTGAAATTTTGAGCTTCTCTGTTTTGAACTTAATTTATTGTTTTATTTATTGACTGAAATTATTAAATTTCTTTTAATACAAATACTGAGCTAAAGATTTGGACTGTTCTGAAGTCATCCAGCAAGCCCCAGATATACAAAAGGCCTACTTTTAAAATTCCTCAAAAAACATGAGGCTAGTCTTCATGCTGGAGTGGGCCCACTTGTTTTTTCTGACTTATGAACCACAATCTACAACCACTTTATATGGAGTCTTCTGAGATGCTAAAGCTATTTAGATTCTTTTCCAGCAATTGTATGGATGTGCAGATCTGAGTTTTACAGGAATTATAATAATATCAAGTAGACATCTTTGATTGGAAGAGTGGACAGATGTGTAATAATTATAATAATATCAAGTAGACATCTTTGATTGGAAGAGTGCACAGATGTGTTTGCAAGGAATTCCACCTTTCCACTGATCTAGTGGAAAGATCTGCAAGCTAGTTTTAGAGTTACAGGATTTTTTTTTTTCTCCTGTGAATGATCAAACCTTCCAGAGAAATAAATCTACAACCATACCCTTTTAAAGTGTACTTTTCTTCGGTGTATCATGTGCTCATATGTATGCTCTAAGCCAATACAACGAGAAGAATGAGTTCTGTCTACTTCCTTGGGAAGACGAGAGGAAAATGAGAAGACATTGGACTGCTGGACTCTTAATAAAGCAAGAGACTGAAACAGGCTGGAGGTTAAGGTGAAAATTACTTCAGCAAGTCAAGATTCAGTCTTGCACCTGTGTCTATACAGTACTGCATATATGCTTGAGTAGTTGGAGTTTGCTAAATTTTGTATTAATGGAATTTTCTAGCCTTGAATTCGTAATCTGTCATTTTGGTTAAAGAATAACAGCTTGAAATGCAGTGTGTAAAAAAAAAAAGAGAGAGAAAAGAAAGCAAGATACTTGGTAGTGAGTGGAGTTACAACTATGAAAAACAGGAGCAGACCTGGGAAGCCCTCTTTTTGAGAGATGTTTTCAGTTTTGAGATAAATTCCTAAAATATGGCGTGTTTCTTTGTTTGGATTTTTAATATTGTGTTGCACACTATAAAACATACCGCCACTTCTTGAGTTGGTTGTACTAAATTTTTCCTCAACTGTCACTGTTTCTGCACACCCCAGACACTTTACATTTGTATCAGTGTCCTTGGAACGTCTGCCTTTCCACAGGTATTTGCTGTTGGTTTTGGGAGAGCCCTGCCTCTGCTTACCTGTGACAGAAGTTGTTCTCCTTGCAAATTTGAAGCCCTGCTGTGATGGAAGCCAATTATTCCGTGACATGTTTGCTTCCTGCTCTGGATCATGTTTACAAGCCAGAGTGCTGTAGTAATAATAGCAATAAGCAACCTGCCAGCTGTCATGCCAGCTCCATAGACTTTGTCTGGTGTCAGCTCTCTGGCTTGCTGACAGTGTCTGGCTTGGAAGCCCTCGCTGCACATGCACAGAGCAGTTCAGCTGCCTTCCTGCCTTGTGCCAGCAGAGACTGCTTTGGCCTGTCCCTAACGAAAGCCGCATGCAAGAAGAGGAATGGTTTTCATTCTGCTCTCCTGCACGCCCTTTGAAGTCCTCATGGTGTGAATGAGTCTTACTTCCTGTGGCAAGGGTGAAAGGACAACTGAGTAAACTTGGCCTGAGGACTGATACATAGTTCTGTTTCTCATAAGATACACCAAATCTCCCCATAATCATCCTCCCAGAAGAGTTTTCGTGGTCTGAATTTTGAATTTGTATCATACGTAATTATATTGTAAATGTGTTACTTTATGGGGCACAGACTTGCTTGTTTACCTCCGTGCACCATTGTACAATACTTCATTTGAAGGGACTTAAGAAAAATTTACTTTTTACCTTAAAGATTACTGAAAGTGATCTGTTGTTCCCATCTCATGGAGAAATCTACACAGTTCCTGTTGAGCTACAGCTCATTCAAGCCCAGTAAAGGGTCTCTTCCTTGCCAGGCAGGACTATCACTATAACCTGCTCATCAGTCCCACAACAAAAAATTTTAAGGTGAGGTTAGAATGAAAATTTCACAGGTCTTTTATTAAAATTAATGGAAACTTGGAAAGAATAATTTTCCTTCTGCCATTCACTTAATCAGGAGTTCAGATGCAAAGGCTCAGGTGAAGCTTCACTTCTAAACTTCAAGTTTTAAAATCTAGGAGCTCTTGTCAAGAGTTCAGTATTCTGTTGAAAACACACCAGTTCCGTATCTGCAGCTTTGTCATGTTATTGGGCCTGAAGTATGTATGTGTATGTTTCCTTTAAAAGGCACCAGAATTAATGCAATGCCCCCTCAGGCAGAGTGCTTGTGATCAAAGGACTGTGAAAGATTGGATGCTGATAGTCTTTACTTTTTTTTTTCTTTTGACCCACAACATCCTTAAATACAGTTCAGCAGTGCAATAACATTTTATGTTATTATGGAACTAGATTTTCCAAAATGTTTGTTAGTAAAATCCAATGTCTCCTTTTTCTTCCTGAGAGTGGACTAACTTCTTTTATTTTTGTCCCTGGACTTTTTGCCTGCTGCACTGCAGCTCTCAGCAAACAGATGTGTTAGCGGGTATGTGTGTGTTTGTACATATGCACGAGTATGAACATAGCTGGGGGTCAGGCTGCACTTTTCTAATATAGGTAGCATGATTTTTTTTTTTTTGTATTTCTTTTTAAAATTGACTTCTCATTCTTCTGATGAATGAGAGTTTGTCTAATTAAGCAGCCAGTATTGTTCAAGCCTCTATGCGTTCCAGAGCTCTGAACACCAGTTGCTTGCTGTCCTTGGGTACAAAGCAACCTGCTCACCACAGGCAACAGGGATAAAGTGTTCAAAGGACAGTGGGACGTGATTCAGTCTGTGTTTCACCTTATAAACTTCCCTTTTCCCCCGCCCTCCCCCTTCTCCTTCTGCTTGGCAATAAAAGAGTGTCCTGTGTAATAGGAGTTGGGAGAGGGGGAGGAATAGCAGGCTTACGATAGACCTAGCTTTGCTGAAACATTGGATGATGTCCAGTGTGACCATGCAGAGGGATGAGCTCAGGGAAGTGGTTGGAAGTTCAAAGGCCTTTTTGTATTGCTCACTGTCAGTTGACAGATGTGTTCTCTTTAGCTGTTGCTGCCCAGCCTAGTTCTTCCCACTGGCTCCCCTTCCTTGAGTGTGCTCCCCAACCTGCCTCTGGCTCTGCCTGGGGAGGCAAGTTAATACCTATCTGTCTGGGCATTAGCCTGCTTTCAGCTCCATCCTGGGACTTGCCTTTGCTCATCTCTCTTAGGCAAATATTGTTTCTTTGTGTTGATATGGAGAGATCGAGCTGGAATTGAGCAGAGAGTGAGGGTTGAGGCTTAACTGTGTTTACTGTTAGCATAGACTAATCCTGCTGTGAGTACTGGTGAAAGCATCTTACTACAATCTATGATTTCTTTCTTATCAAGGGAAGCAATGCCTATGAAGGACTTGCAGCTATTTCAGAAAGTAATAAATATCCTTCATTTTACAGGTTGGAGAAGGGGACAAAAGAGGCAGAACTGTCCCAGGGTCATGCATCAAAATCAAGCTGGGATGGGAATATGGGGATTCAGTTTCTAGTCTTCTTGATGCTAATCCAGCTTGTCATCCATCAAGATGAAGAGGTCTTGTTTCACCTCTGTCAGTGAAAAGACTTCTTGCTGCTTCATTTGTATTGCGTGCACCTATCTTCTGACTATGGCTGTTAAATTTAGCTATATGAGTAAAAGCAGCACACTTACCAGACTGTATAGCTGCTCCATTATGTCAGAACAAGACATAGAGGTGGTTGTTTGAGTGTCCTAAGTGTGACCTCCTAACTTTTGAATTTCCTCTTAACTTAAAATTTCCAAACACTTTAGATGTATTTACAGCAGTACTAAACATTCACTGTGGGCTAGTGATGTGGCCTTGGCTTTAACTCTATGGAAATAAAACTCATCAAAATACGAAGTGAAAAATGGCCAACAGAATAGCTGATTAGTAACAACCCTAGAGCAAAGGGCTGTGCAGTGGAACTGGAGCCTGATGTGCTTAGAACAAATAGAAGGAAACTGGAATGTTTCTGTGTAAGCAGTGTGCTTTTTAGTGGGAAGAAGAGATTGGGAGGGCAGAGCTAGGAAGAGGAGGATTAGGAAGAGATTGCCCCCATGTGAAAGCTGCTCCCAGAATTTCTTGCATTTTCTTTTGAAGCATCTGTTTCTGACCATTATTAGATTCAGGTTACACGTTTATGTGGATCCCTGCCCTGATCCCATTGGCAGTTCCTCTGCTCTATGAGACATCAGCCCTCATTCATTAGTTTGGGTTTTTTGGTCTTAAGTGGGTTTGTGGTTTTTCTTCCTCCTTTAAAGAAGAGCTCCTGTAGAAGGAGATTTAATCCCACCCTGCCCCCACCCCAGTGTTGTCTGGGCTAGCACACACTTGCTCTCTGCTGGGTTAGGGAATTTGGTCCTCCTTTGTATATGGCAGTTTGTGTTTTGCTCTCTTCCCCTGTGCTTGAAGCTTGATTTTTATATCTAGGGGGAGTATGAAATTGGCTGAACTGCTCCCTGTAGGGGTGGAATTTCATTTTGTTAGCTCATGAGGGGATGCAGCAGTTCAGTGGGATAATGGTATCTGCTCTGAACCAGTGCTAATGGCTTAACCCTCTGGGAGCCTGAAGAATTCTCCCCTGGAGAGTGAGCATGCAAATTCCCTTCCAGGTGGCTTCTGTGCAGTCCTTTGGTGATTAGTCATGCTAAAGCATATGCTGGGAGGATGGTCTTAGTCCTGAAATTGCAGCTGAGGCCAGGGAAGGTTTTTCTCAGCGTGCAGTGTTTGGAAATTGTTCTTGAGAGAGAGAGGTCTGGTCTGTGGGACTGATCGTCTGAGTCCAAAGCTGTCTTAGTTTTTTTTTTGGAAGCAGAGTTTGGAAAGTGGAGAGTTTTCTACTTCTACCTGCCCTGAGGAAGAAGACGGAACTCCTTCTTCAGTTTGCTGCAGCAACCCAGAGAAAGTGAAATATAAGGAAAGGGGTCAGCTATTGGAAGATCAGGATGCTGTCAAACTTGTAGAGGGAAAATACAGATTTTTGTGCTTCCCTCTCCTTCATACCCTTCTGGAGCCTAGAAGTAGCTTGATATAAGATGGATATCTCAGTGTACATGGGGGAGCCTGTACATGATGGGAAGCACCTTTTCACAAGGGTCAATGCTAAATTCTTTGAATGTTGAGAGCAATTACATCTGCAGTGATGATCTCAGATGCAGAAATGCCTGCCACACTGCTGGAACAGCTGAGAAGATGATCTGAATTTGTGGGTAGAAAAATGGATGTTAGAGAAAGTCTGAATTTATCTGCCCTAATATATTCTTACAGAACGGGGCTTTTAGGGCAGGCCCTCGGTGGGAAATGTTGGAGGACTTGCTATGGAGAGCAGTGAATGATTTAGTATGTATAATCCATACTTCTTTAATAGGACACTGGTGGCAGTACTGGGCCAAGGGGAAATAGAGGATTGAGAAGGCTGGAAAGACTGAAAATATGACTATTTGTTCTCCTTGTTAAATTATCCTCCTTTTGTGTGTGGCTGCTGTCTTCACCTTCCTTTTTTACCCACCTCCCTCCACTCTCACTCCTACCTCCAGGATAATGTTGGCAGGAAAGGGAGTAGCAGCATAGCAGAAAAGGGCTGGCCTGCCTGGTGACAGATGGGAGTTGCTGTCGGCAGGCTGGGCTGGGATGAAAGGCTTTCAGGCAGTAGCCTTTCTAGCCCTCGCCCCATCACATCGCCGAGCAAATGCTGTTCTTTGGAGAACACACCTGTCAGGAACAGTCTTGTGCAGCCCCTTGCCTACCACAGTTGGCAGCACTTAAAAGCATGAATCTCTCAGAGTTGAGTGTTCCTCTCATCTGTGGGGGAAAGAGCAAGAATGATGTTCCCCCTTGAATTCCAGCTTTGTGGCTCCAGGCCTCTTCAGACACTGTGGATTTGGGGTTCCACTCCATTGCAAACAGACTCCTGTGTAGGCAGGCATCATCCCATGTCTGTCCCCTTCTTTCATCCTTTCTGGATGGAAACCTCGAGCAAGCTTTGGACTCTGTTGTCCACGCCTAAGGTACAGAAAATTATCCCCAGCAGTGGATTCCTGTTTCTCAGCTTCTCCTTGCAGATTTCTTAGGCAAAAAAACCTGACAGAGTCCCCATGCTGAAACACCGTAGCACATTACTTCGTAAAGTCAAAACATTGTTTCTGATAGTTCTCACTCTGAGGAACTTGCTGTGTAATAGAAACAGGATGGACTGCCCTGGGAAGCATGCAGGAAAGATGTTGATAGTCTAACTTTGCTTGTTATAAAACAAGTGCAGTTATGGGAGGACAGCAGGCTCAAGGATGAAAGAGATAAAAGGAACTCAATGGGGGAATTGCAACAGCTACTTTATTGTGGAAAGGTCAGTGTTTCTCTGGGGAAGAGAGATTGCCAAGCTACAGACCTACCCTGACCACCCCTCTATGAACAGCTCTTCCTGATGACTTGAAATTTTGTCTTTTGTTTCTAAGAGATTTAGCTCTGCTCCCTCAGGAGGGAAGGAACTTGTTTTCAGGAAGGAAGCTGGCTGCAGCTCCACGAGGTGTTTCTTTGCTCTTTCAGTGCTGCCCACATGCTCCCCCTTGGACTTCCACTGTGACAATGGAAAATGCATCCGCCGGTCGTGGGTCTGCGACGGAGACAATGACTGTGAGGATGACTCTGATGAGCAGGACTGCCGTAAGTCACCTGTCTGAGGGAAGAGGGTGGGTGCAGTGCCTGCCTGCTGTGACTGGGGAAAGTTGACCCTTATTATTACAGGATTGTAAGAGTCTATCCACTGAATTGGACCGTTGGCTTGTAATAAGCTGTATTCTGCCTGTGACAGTGGTGTGTACCTGTAAGCCCTGCTGCCTTGGCACCTGGCTTGCTGTTCAGCTGCCTGTCTTGGGGGAGGGGATGTTTCTCCATCCAGCTGTAGAACCGTTTATGCCCTACAGCCTTGCTAGTTAATGTCCCATGAAGCACTTCCCTGAGCTGGGCTCTTCATGCCCTCCCTTCTTAGTGGAAACACCTAACCCCTGCCAAATCCTACTGAACTGCCTGTCTGGCTGACTTCCTGTGGCCTCAGGTTCCACTGTCTGACTTTTCTGCTGTGCTGGCCTGTCACCAGCATCCTGTCACTTCAAACAGGGCTCCTTGAGGAGAGGGAGGTACTGTAGGGATACTGCCTACACAGAGTTGTGTGCATGGTGCTCCAGAGTGACTCTGTTGGAGGAACCCCATCTGAAGAAATGTAGAAATAAAGCTCTTGACTGTAAAGTATTCCATGTCCACTGTATGCATGAAGTTAGTTCACCTTCTGATCAGTATATCCCTGATCTTTGCCTGCCTTTTTGGGCAAAGAACTGGGAAGCAAAGTTCAGGGGTTGAGATCCTGTGTGATGCTCTGGAATGCAGGACTAAGCTCAGTTTTCCAGTCCATTCAAATATATTCATGAAGGAAAAGATATGTAGGTCTGGGTCTCTTTGGTTTTCTGTTTTTCATAAAAGGTTGAAATGCCTTCATATCTAAGACAACAGTGGAGAAAGGTGTGATCAAAAGATTAGGAGACCAATGAAAGGAGGAAGACAAGATTCTGCGCATGAGAGATTCCTGGGGGGTTATTCAGGCTAGCAGTAACCGTAGGAGGGTTTCTGTTGGACTGGAGTCCTCAGGTGCTAAATTTGCAGTCCCTTTCCTTTCCTTACTCATCTGCAGACAAGCTTCCTTAGGAGACTGGCAAGGAGAGTGGAATGAAGCTGCAAATACTGAGGTGTTCGCAAGAGGAAATTCAGATTTTCTCTCTCCATCTTCAGAGAACATGTCCTTTGCTTTGAAGACAGCTTTGATATTGTTGTGAAAAGAAGGTGGAAATACAACACTGCTAGCAGTTATCTGTTAGATAATGGTAGAGACTATTAAATCACTTTAAAAGAGGCTTGGATTACCTTTTTTCTGTGAGGGGTTATCTTGAGTCTGGCTTGGGACAGTGCTAGAATAGTACCAGCATAGGATGCGTGGCTTCATCTCTCCGTTCCAGCTGCTTCCTTCAACCTAAACCTCAAGTTTTAGAGCCTGCTGTACTGTTGGTGTGTGAACGGAGTGGAAAAGAGACACTCAAGAAATCTCCCAGTGGCTCTCCTGGTATTTGTTAGGAGAATCAGCTCTCCAGCATCACTGTATCTTTGGAGGATGATGTTGCTTGACTTGTAACATGTCACACATTTGGTGTTCTGCAAGCTAAATCTTCTTGTGTTGCCCTCACCTTATCCCTGTTGTGTCCTTGCAGCTCCAAGGGAGTGTGAGGAAGATGAGTTCTCATGTCAGAATGGATACTGCATTCGCAGCCTGTGGCACTGTGATGGTGACAACGACTGTGGGGACAACAGTGATGAGCAGTGTGGTAAGTAATGTAAATACTGCCCTCACAGTACTTTAAAAGGAGTTGTCCAGCCTGTGCAATTCTAGGATTCCCTAGAATCCTAGAATTAACCCTGAACATGGCTAAGGCTCCCAGCCGGCTTTTCTGGGCTGAACTTGTGGGATATTCCATTCCAAGGGCTGGCTGCTAAGGATCTTGGGCTATGGGGGTTACCTGCCAGGCAAAAAAAGTCACTTGAGATCTTTCATTCCTTGGCATGGCATTGTGAAGTCCCCTTGGATTCCTGTTGAATCCAGCACTCTGTGTCAGTTCAGTGAACAATGATGGTTTTGCTCAGGCCCTGCCTGACATGGGTATGTAAGGTTTAGTGAGCAATCTTATTTGTGGATGCCCTAGGAGCTTCAGGAGGATGGTGTGGGGTTTTCCTGGGTCCTCTGAGAAAAGCCAAGGCTTTGTTTGCATTGCTGTCCCTGCAGATATGAGAAAGTGCTCAGAGAAGGAGTTCCGTTGCAGTGACGGCAGCTGCATAGCTGAGCACTGGTTCTGTGATGGGGACACAGACTGCAAGGATGGCTCAGATGAAGAGAATTGCCGTAAGTGCTTTTCTTTGTAATCACCGGAAATAGCCCTTTGGTCCTGCTCTTGCCTTGGGTTTTGGCATGTTTTCTGCAGCAGAGATCAAAAACAAGTTAGTTCTGCCTGTACTGGCAGCTATGCTACCTTCTGCTGCCTACCCCAGAGGGCACAAAAGAATGGTGTCTCTCTTGTGTTACCTCACAGGCATCTGTGCCTTGCTGCTTCTCTTTCTTTCCATAGCTGTGACCTTGAGTCAGAGCAGGAGGTTTATGCTTTACTGAATAGAGCTCTCTATAAAACTGGAGGAATTGAAGGGCAGCTGGAAGGCAAGAATACTATTCCCTTCTGTTTCCTCTTGTCTGATTCCAGACTGAAATTTTGGAAGTGGAGGGGTACTCTGCTTATTGAAACCACGCTCAGATACTGCACACTGAAGACACCTCCTACCTGCCCAGTCTCTCTTCACATAAATGCTTTTTGCAGGATGTTGCCCAACAAGTGACCGATGCTGAAGGAGGGGGGTGGTTTTGGGGCATGAGAACCCACAACAGTTGTTTCCTTCTTCACCTTCACCTTGGGCATGTAGCAAGTGGGACCGGAGTTTGTGTCCCTTCCTAACCCACACTGCCTCTCTCCTGAGTCTGTCAGCACTGTCCATGTCTCTGGAACTTGCAGTGGTCCCTTCCCCCTCCCTGCTCTCAAAGGCATTTTGCAGAATTTGTTCTAGATAGCAGGAAACTTCAAAAGGCTCTGGGAGGGGGATGAGGGCCGCCAGCTCCTGAAGGGCAGGGGGAGTGGATGCATGGGGGAGTTGTCTTTTATCTTTCCAGATAATGAGACTTGGCAGAAAGCCAGGGGCTGCAAACATTTCTGAGCCAGGAAAGGACTCTAAGAGGAAGCCAGCCTCTCTCCCTCTCCTTTTGCTCTCTGCCTTTCTCGTTCCTTTGCCTGTCACTTCACTGAAGGCCATGAATAGACCCTCAGGAAGGGAAGAGAGATGTTCCAACGTTGCCTCCTGTGGGAGTGGAGGGGCACCCAGAAGTGGTGTCCCTGTTTCTCTGAGCTGAAACGCTATTTCAGTCCTTGCTGGAAGTTGTCTCTATAAGACATTTTAAGTAACTTGCTAAGAAGTTCAGTTTGGCTACCTCCTGTTCTTTTATCTTCATCCATGTGGTTGTCATCTTTTTCTTATCTACAGTCATGTTTGTCATTCTTCTGGGACAAGGCAGGATTACACTCTTCTTTTTTGCCTGGGTTTTTTTTTTTTTCTTTTCTTTTTGTTTCTTTTGGGGATATGTATGTGTTATAATTGAATCACACAGCATGATAATTTAAGTCA
The DNA here is from genome assembly GCA_013397555.1 of Urocynchramus pylzowi. Taxonomy (NCBI): domain Eukaryota; kingdom Metazoa; phylum Chordata; class Aves; order Passeriformes; family Fringillidae; genus Urocynchramus; species Urocynchramus pylzowi. The sequence continues at coordinate 582,049 of VZRH01002618.1, forward strand.
CTGATTTAATTTTTTCAAGGAAACTGAAACACTCAGGCTCTTTTGGTGAGGGGCACATTAACACACATTTTCATATCCAGCCACTGACACTCACTGAATTAAAGCCCTTAGCTCATGCTTTCAGGCTGTGCCCATTTCTTCAAGTTGGAGAGGCAGGGTAGTTCACTTCCTAGACTACTCTTTCTTTTCAGTCTTTCTTTTCCTTTTTTTTTTTATAGATTTATATTCACAACTCCTCAGTTGGGTGACTTGTATATCTGAAACGTACAGTGCATTCTCCAAACAGTATGAAAAGAGGTGTCAAATTCTGTTGTGTGGGACTCAAAATATTTTTCATGGCTTCCCACTTAGTGTACTGTTGAACAGAGAGCAGTAGGCAAATCCTTGACTATTAGTTTGTTTGGCTTTGCCCAGGGTCATCTCTCTGGCAGTGCTCCTAACTGAATAGGCATGGTTGTTTTGGCCAGAGCTTGAGAGGAAAGGGAGGGGGAAATCCTCAAAGGTCAGGTGCTGGCCTGGACACCCTGCTGCTTGCTTGCTTCCTTTGGTCTTGAAGTGCTTATTTTGGTTAAAATTTTAAAGGAATCATTCCCTGGTTTAACCTTGCATTCTGACATGCCACAGTCCTTAATATGGAGCTATTCCTAAGGTTTCTTTATTTTTCTGTTTTTCTATCTACCTTTTTTCAGATTTATTGAACAATTTAAACACTTTTTTGGCACTAAGACATAGTGTTTCAAGCATAAGATAGAAAGTGACACTCTTGGATCCTTTCTGAGGCTTTCCCATCAATTCTTCCTTCATATCTTTTTGCTTCTCTGGAATTTAACAGCTCTTGAAAAGTTCCATCTTTATAGCCTAATATCCTATGTAACTTTTTTTAAAATAGTATTTACTGGATCATCTGCATGAGTTTAACCTGCTTTTCAATGAAGCAAAACCAGCATTCCTCTCTGTAATACAAATCATACAGAGATAAACAGCAATGAATACTTGCCAATCCATTATGGGACTGTGAAGGTTGCCTCTAAACTAGACTGTGCCTTGTCACCTCACATATTTTTTCTTTGATTCCCTTGTTAGCATCAGATGTTCCAGCTGCCACCTGCAGCTTGGAGGAGTTCCAGTGTGCATATGGACGCTGCATCTTGGACATCTACCACTGTGATGGTGATGATGACTGTGGGGACTGGTCTGATGAATCTGACTGCTGTAAGTTAGCACAGGGTGACGTCCTTGTCCAGGAATCAGAGTTGAAAACCTAAATGCATTTTGCATTGGTTGGAGAAGGGGTTACAGTGTAGATGGCAATCTAATTGTTCACACATAAGCTGGCTCCTTCATTATTAGAGGTTTTGTTTAAATCTGGAAAGTAAAAATAGTGATGAGAACTGTGTAGTCAGTGCACTCCTGCTTACAAGAATTACTACAGTTTCCAGAAGAAATCTACTCAGGACCAAGTTCCTTAATAATGGGGTTGGTAAGGGTGGTACTGAGGAGCCGTGGGGATTGTTAACATTGGTCTGAGTTTGCTCTTTTTGTGTTTTATCATCTCTGCAGCATCTCACCAACCTTGTCGCTCTGGAGAGTTCATGTGCAACAGTGGCTTGTGCATTAATGCTGGCTGGAGGTGTGATGGCGACTTCGACTGTGATGACCAGTCAGATGAGAGGAACTGCAGTGAGTGCTGGGAACTGCTGGAAACATTGTTTCTGTGGATGCAAAAGAGTGTTTAGGACAGTTAGCTTTGGAATTGGGTCTCTTCTGATCCTTCTTGCTCGTCTGATGTTCCTTTTTTGGGCCCTCAGCTACGTCTATGTGCACAGCTGACCAGTTCCGCTGCAAGTCAGGACGCTGTGTCCGTCTGTCCTGGCGTTGTGATGGGGAAGATGACTGCTCTGACAACAGTGACGAGGAGAACTGTGAGAACACAGGTTTGACCTGCTACCTTGCTGCTTAGTAGCTAATTAAGTTTCCATGCTGATGGTAGTAGGTAGTAAAGTCTCTTTTGTATTGCTTAGGGACTTCAGCCTAGAGTTTCTGTCCTTCCCAGAGAATGGGATCTGTAGGCTGTCTTATGTGCTTGCCAACTTGTGCAGGCCTGTGTGCTTAAACTAACTTAGGTGAAGGTGTTTTCTGGTCAAGTATCCTCAAACAAACGCTAGTGTTATGGCAGGATTCTAGAATCTTCTCTTTTCCTTAAAGTCTTCAGGATGCTTACAGGTTTTGTTGAGGACTAGAGTGTGCTGGTCCGTGAATTCATCCTAGTGAGTGGAGACCAGCTATGTGTACTGATTCTTCTGCATCAGTGTATTCTAAACAGTGTTTTAAGGGGTGACAAAAATGGATTTGTGAAACTGTACCTCTTGTTTTGGGGCTGTTGAGGAGTGGAGAGTGGCTGTAATATGAGGACAGCTGAGCTCAGAGGACCTGGAGAGAGGCACACCTTGTAGTCATTTGAGAGCAGCTGCTCTCAATTGGTCAGCTGTTGTGAGCATCAGTGTGGTGATCCTGGAAAAAGCAATTGTACTTAAAGACAAGCTGGTAACCCTGCTTCCTCATCCTGATAACAAAGGTATTTAGGGGTACTGAAAGAAGCCAAGTCAAACTTCCAGAGCCATTGAAATTCACTATCTCCATATCAAACCAAACACAAGGTACAGTTACTGTAAGGCTAGTTGTGCATTTCTACATTAGGTCTATGGTGACAGTGAAAGGTCTATGGTGAAAATTAAACTGGTTTTTTTAAACTCGTTCATCTAAGCGACATAGTGTGGTGTCCCAATGTCTGTAGCAAGAGTTAAAATCCTCTTGGCTTTAGAGCAGAGTTATATTTTTATTGGCCATAGAGAAGATTCCTAAAATACTAGGCAATCAGCTGGTGTAAGGATCTTTATGTTCGATGTGACAAATGAAGTCCAAGTTTCAGAATCCTTCATATACAGTATTCCTGCACTCTGAAAAGTGAATCTGCATGTTGTCTGGTTTTATGTTCCCACTTGGTGTGTCTGTGGTTCTTAACTGTACTTGTTAATCTCACAACTACACTTTTCCACACTGTTTACAGGCTGTCTGCCAATCTGATTGTTTCTCTGCTGGCAACTGTATTGTCCTGTTATCTTTGTAAAATTATCAGAGGGTGATGATTTAGGGACCGCTAATCAAGTTAGCTCAAGAGGTACAAGAAGTAAGAGGCAACAGGACAGTGTAATCATTGCTGAAGAAATAATCAGATTGGCAAAGTCCCTACAAACAGTATTACTTTGCTTACAAGAATTCTGTACAGTCTTCTTGCCAACAGCAGAAGTTGAAGCGTGTAGGTCATGTGAAATCCTCTTGCCTGAGCTCAGATTTCAGGGATGCGTGTACATCTCATTCCAAGTCCATCAAAGTACAGTTAGGGCTAGACAAGACGTTCCTTCCTAGGCAGGCTTAAGATCCATAGCTGTGCTGGTGTGACAGATCAGATTATTAAAGTGAGGAACTGACTCCTCCTTTGCACATGCTGAGTAGGGTTGTGGATTCTGGAACCAAAGGGAGCTAAGCCAGGACCTTCCAGTGATTCCAAGAGAAACTAGTCAGATAAACTTCACAGTAAAGCAGCAGTGGACTCAGACTGGTGGAGAGTTTGCAGACCTCCAAATCAGCATAAAAATATGCAGAGCAGTAAGGACTGCTAGATGAGCTGAATTCTAGGGAAGAGGAAGTAATGGATTTGTGCTCATATGAAAAGTTCGTAACAAATCTTGGAAAATGTTCTGTATTCTTCTCTTCACCATGACTATTATTCCATCAGTAAGTTGTGATGTGCTACTTTTTCCTTCTTCTATTGCAGGCACCCCTCAGTGTGCCCCAGACCAGTTCCTGTGTGGGAATGGGCGTTGTATTGGCCAGAGGAAGCTGTGCAACGGAGCAAATGATTGTGGAGATGGCAGTGATGAGAGCCCACATCAGAACTGCCGTAAGTCCTCCCAAGTTCAGTCTTAGACATAAATGGGGGCCCATCAGTGTGTGGGAGTCTATCTGGTGTCACTGAAGGATTTGTGTAGGAAAGGAAGTCTGAGCTGTGATAATGGGAGCGAGTTAAAGATTGAGGAAAAAAACCTTGTTGGTTTTGCCAATTAAAGACTGCACATGAGGAATGATGGGGAAAAGATTATGATCTCAGATATCACCATTTGTCTGCAGAGACACTGAATCCTAGAGACATGTTAATCTGAGCTCTGTTGTCCTGTTCAGTTGTGGCCTGCAGAGGAGAGCTCTGGCTGCAAAGAGGAAGATTCCAGCACAGCTTGTATCCTCCCCCTCTTGTTCAGCCTGCTTTGAAGGGTGACTGCTGCCTAACAGCTGAAGGCAAGAGCAGCTGCCTTGTGGTTTCTGCTCAGTTATCTTCACATGTTTCTTCCACAGGTCCAAGAACAGGGGAGGAGAATTGCAATGTCAACAATGGTGGGTGTGCTCAGAAATGCCAGATGGTACGAGGGATGGTGCAGTGCACTTGCCACACGGGTTACAGGCTCCTGGAAGATGGCCGATCATGCCAAGGTGGGTTTTTGGAGCAGTAGGCTCCTTCCTGCTGCTTTGATATGTATGAAATTGATGGCTATGATAGGATGAAAATCAGAGTATGAAAGCAGATGCAGTCTATCAGTGAGATTTTCGGGTTTGTTGATGATCTATCTAAAGGTAACTTTCTCTGTAACATGCAGATGTGAATGAATGTGCTGAGGAAGGCTACTGCAGCCAAGGCTGTACCAACAGTGAAGGAGGCTTCCAGTGCTGGTGTGAACAAGGCTACGAGCTGCGACCTGACAAACGTAGCTGCAAAGCTCTAGGTAAAGGGGAGTTCAACCTAACAACACAACTGGTGTGTGTCTGTTGGTCCAGTTCTCATAATTATGTCTTTAGTGCTTCACTGGCAGCATTGTGCTATTCACCAAACATGTGAACGAAAGGAGGTACCTGGATTTGGTTAGATGTGCCTACGCTGTTGATAAATGTCTGTGAAAGTTTTGTGTGATTTTGACCATGGAGAGAGGTACTACACTGTTTCCTTTCCCTGCCAGGGACACAGCCCTTGTCTTTTCTTCCTAGTCCTTTGTCATTCCTTGTGACTCAGAACCTGGGACAAAATGAGCTTTCTGTCTCTGTTCAGGAAGTGTCTTAGCCTTTCCAATGAGTGAGGTTGTATCACAATTCCTTATGGCTTGACCCTTGATGCTGGTCACCAATCCCGAATGCTGTGAATGGCTGTTGTATGGAGATCTGCTGGGTTTTTTTAAAGATATCTATACACTTCCTTAACTTTATTCCTCATCTAATGTAGGAGCTGAGGAATTAGAAATTACACTTTGAGACTTTAGATTTCATTAGGAATTCCCCTAGTGATATCCATAAAGGATGTTGATATTTTGGGGATGGTTTTTTGCAGTGGAAGTACCTGCTCAGTTTATATCTGGCTGAGGGAGATTTCAACTGTGTCCTGTCTGTAGTAGAAGGTGTAGTAGAGCATGTGTGTTTGCATGGCTAGGAAATGCATACAGGAAAAAGAAACTCTAGTCCAGCTGCCAGGTGGCTGTCTAGTGATACGGTTTCAGAGGCTGAGGTGAGGTAGGCTTAGGTAGGACTTGGAATGATTGCTTCTTGCTGAGTTAATGTTTGCCAGAAGGTTTAAAACTGCTCATCTTAGAGTTAGGACTGTGTATAGAGGATGTAAAAACAGCTTTCTGAAGTGGTTTGCGCTTGAGGGTTGATTTCTGCTGCCAGTGCTGTAAAACTCTGTTTTGGGACTTGGTGCAGACCCAGTCAAATGCTGTCAAATATTCCAATGCTGTCTTCCTGTATATTCTTAGGGCCAGAGCCTGTGCTGCTCTTTGCCAATCGAATTGATATCCGACAAGTGTTGCCTCATCGCTCTGAGTATACACTACTTCTGAACAACCTGGAAAATGCCATTGCCCTTGATTTCCACCACAGCAAGGAGCTGGTGTTCTGGTCTGATGTCACGCTTGATCGCATCATGAGGGCCAATCTGAATGGTAGCAATGTGGAAGAGGTGGTTTCCACAGGGCTGGAGAGCCCAGGTGCGTCACCGCAAAAAAGGCAGTGGTATAGGGTGGGTGAGTGGAGGAAAGTGGGGACCCAGCATTCAGAACAAACTGCATCTCCCTGAGGAAGGGTGTGGGTTGGATGGAATGGGTGTTAGGTGAGTGTCGCCCTGGAGTTAATCTTGGCTGGCAGGAGAAGAAACAGGGCCTCTTCCGAGGTGGACAGAGAAATGGAATTATTGTTCTGTTCAGATCCATGGTTTCATTCTGTGCTTAACTGTCTTGTACATAGGTGGACTTGCTGTTGATTGGATCCATGACAAATTATACTGGACGGACTCTGGGACATCTCGAATTGAGGTAGCAAACTTGGATGGCACTCACAGGAAAGTGCTTTTGTGGCAGAACCTGGAGAAGCCCCGAGCAATTGCCCTACATCCTATGGAGGGGTGAGTGAAAATATGGGAAACCCCAGTGAGCACTCCATGAACATGCTTTTTGTTGAACATTGAAAACCCCATTCTTGGTCACAAAGGTTACTTTGGGGCTCAAGACTTGAGTTGGCGCTGACAGTTTGGGGAACCTGGCAATGCTGGGACCCTTCAGAGCCTTAAACCTGCTCTGCAGTTTTCAGCAGGCTGGGTGTTACTTTTCACTTCTCCCATGGCCGTGACCCGGTCTCATGCTCAAGGTCACAGGACTGATATTGCTTTGCCCTGATAGGGTGTGATGTTGGGTGCAATATGTGGGCCACAAGTTTTCTAGCTGTCTCTCTGCCTCCTCCAGTACTATCTATTGGACTGACTGGGGCAACACTCCCCGCATTGAGTATTCCAACATGGATGGCTCTAATCGGCGCATCATTGCGGATACACACCTCTTCTGGCCCAATGGACTGACCATTGACTATGCAGGACATCGAATGTACTGGGTGGATGCCAAACATCACGTCATTGAGAGAGCTGACCTTGATGGACGCAATAGGAAGGCTGTTATTAGCCAAGGTATGTAACAGGCTTTCTCCAGGGAGCGATTTCTGCAGTAAAGACCACAGAGTAGCACGGTGCTGATCTGAGTTTGAGACACTGGCTCCTGCATCTGTGCTTGTCTCCTGTTCTTTCACTGTGGAATGAATTCTGTCACTACTGAGGGATAGAGTTTGCTTTCCAGTCATCAGTGGCTGCATCAAAAGCAGGTTGAGGGAGGTGAGTCTGCTCTTGTGAGACTCCACCTGGAATGCTACATCCATCTGTGGGGCTCCAAATATAAGAAGAAGATGGAACTGTTGGAGGAAGAGGAGGGCCACAAAGTTGATAAGAGGATTGGTGCACTCCCCTACAAAGGCTGGAAAGAAAGCTGGGCCTGTTCAACCTGGAGAGGAGAAGGTTGTGTGGAGACTTCATTGCAACCTTCCAGTGTGTGAAGGGAATCTTCCAGGAAGCAGGAAAGGGACTCTTCACCAGGAACTGTAGTGTCAGGACAAGGAGTACTGGATACAAATTAAAAGAGGGGAAATTCAGGTTAGTTATTAGGAAGACATTTTTTACTGTGAGGATGGTGAAGTGGTGGAACAGGTTGCCCAGGGAGGTTGCGAATGCCGCAGCCCTGGCACTGTTCAAAGCCAGGTTGGATAAAGCCTTGAGCAACCTGGTCTAGTGGGAGGTGTCCCTGCCTGTGGTGGGGGGATTGGGACTAGATGATCTTTAAAGTCCATTCGAGCCCCCTAATGTTCTATCTATGATTATAGGACAGCAGAGAGGAATTGTCTGTTAAATTAGTGTAGAATGTATTGGAGCAGGTTGAGTGTGATAAAGCCTAAGGGGCAGTGAAAAGAGCATTCCCTTGTCTCCCTGCTAGCCTGAGTCGTGTTAGACGTGATCATATTCCTGTATTGGATATCTGTTGCAGGGCTCCCACACCCATTTGCTATCACTGTGTTTGAGGACAGTCTGTACTGGACAGACTGGCACACCAAGAGCATCAACAGTGCCAACAAATTCACAGGCAAGAACCAGGAGATCATCCGCAACAAACTCCACTTCCCTATGGACATCCACACGCTGCATCCTCAGCGTCAGCCAGCAGGTAACTGCAGAGCAGGTAGAGACTCATTTGAGCCAGTAGAAGACCCAGAGCCACCCACTCCCTGTAAAGCCGAGAGACGACATCCTGAACCCAGCATGTGGACACACCCTCGCCTGTGCCCGGGGCTGTGGCAGAACTTGCTCCACCACCCTCGTGTTGAGGTTGCTTGGCAGGCACCTCGGAGTTGGGTGTTACAGCAGCTCCCCCTGCTGACACCGGGGGTGGAGACCTTTCAGTAGGAAATATTTGGGGCTTGTTTATACCGGAGATGTTTTGGGATGGGGAAAAATCATGAGTGGGCATTGTAATGACTGACACCTCCCTTACTCCTCTTCAATTGCCATTATCTGCTCTCGAAGTGCATTGAGTTAAAAAGTTAATTTTAAAAGTTAAGAGTTCATTTTAAAATTGAGCCCTAGAAATGCAGTCAGTGCTTTAGTTTATATGTTTCCTTATTTTCAATTAATGTCTGGGTTGGGAAGTTAGACCCATGTGGTCTTGACACCTCAACTAGTGTTTTTCCTCATTTCTTTACTCTTTGCTTTATGTGTGGTTGCTCTTGTCTTTGGCTACTTGAGCAGGGAGAAACCGTTGTGGGGACAACAATGGAGGCTGCACTCACCTGTGCCTGCCAAGCAGCAAGGATTACACCTGTGCCTGCCCCACGGGCTTCCGCAAGACCAGCAGTCATGCCTGTGCCCAGAGTAAGTGAGGTGGGACCACGTGCTCAGATGTTCAGTGGGTGGCAGAGGGATGGCAGTGGGATTAAGCATCAGCAGTACTTGCTTCCAAGGAAATGTAGATGGATAGACTGAGTTAGAAGTATTAAGGGTCCTGCCAGAGGATGCTTCACCTTTTTGATGCATTCCCCTGTTGTGTATTCTCACTGCCCTCACTAAGCTTCATGGGTGGCGATGCAGACAAATTCCAACCTTGTTCCTTATTTCAGGGCTGCTGTTTGGACCATGTTACCTGGCACAGCTGATTGTTTCCCTGAAATTCCCATAATGGCTGTGTTGGTGATGAACAAAAAATTCAGTCCTCATCATTGCCACATTTCTCTTAGTTTGCAACTATGTGAAAGAATTTGACCAATTATCTCCCAGATTCTCAAGAGCTATTTTAAAATAGCTGTTTGATTTGGAGGGACGTCTATGCCATCTTTTGAAGAATATGTTTGCCCTTGTTCCCTCATCATAGGTTACACCCCGGGAGAGAGCTTACAACCACTCTGACCCCCCCTTGCCCATCCTCTCCCAGTGATATTTTGCTTCCAATAAAAAAAAAAGACCAAAGACCTGCCAGTAAGAGATTATGTAGGTGGTTAAGGCTGTGGATATAGCAGGGAAATGTCTGTCTATCACTGTATTGTTGAACTTAGAGAAATTAAAAGAAGACCTTTCGACCTTTGATCAGGTCTTGACAAGTTCCTGCTTTTTGCCCGAAGGATGGACATCCGTCGGATCAGCTTTGACACAGATGACCTGTCAGATGATGTCATCCCCCTTGCTGATGTTCGCAGTGCTGTGGCTCTAGATTGGGACTCAAAGGATGACTATGTCTACTGGACAGATGTTAGCACTGACTCAATCAGCCGAGCAAAATGGGATGGATCAAACCAGGAGGTACAGTGTTCACTGTGTGTGGAGGTCATCTGGCCAGGAGACTCCTTGAACATCAGATTTGAAGCCACTGGGATACGAATAGCTATTTTTTAAGGCTCTGCAGTTCATGGTGGATCTTTTGTTCATTAGTTTGCCTAGTTCTTACAAACTAATGAGATCACTGGACACTTCATAAACAATTGGGTGTATGGAGAGCCTTGAATGGAGACATGAAGCATGATGATTTGTGGGCTGTGGTCAATTCCTTTGTTGTAGCCCTAGAATCTGAAAGGAAGAAGTATTAAATTCTCTGTTACGTTCTACATTTGGAATGAGAGTCATGCTCTTTGGGAATGCTTTTTGCACACACTCCTAGGCTGATGGTACTATAAATGAGGTAAAGAGAGTTCAAAGTTTGGATTTGCGGTTTGAACAGGCACAAAAAAAATACATGTTTCTCCAAATAAAAGCCTTATTTGGACTTCTAAGTCCTTAATGTTCTCTCTTGTATGGCATTGCTCTGCTCAGGCTTTTGCCTTTTGAAAGTTAGCATTGTTTGTGAATGGGTAGTGCATTGGAGAAGTACTTTCTCCCTAAGGTCTAATTTCACTAAGGATTTTTTTATTTTTGTTTTAATTTAGGTTGTGGTGGACACCAGCCTGGAAAGTCCAGCTGGACTTGCAATTGACTGGGTCACCAACAAATTATACTGGACTGATGCAGGTACTGGGATTCTCTGCTTTACATAAACTTCTGTCTTCCTTAGTCTTCCTTATTAGTCATGAAAACTGAAAATCCTCTGGATAGTTCTGTCTGTTTCATTCCAAATTTGTCTTAATTTCTATGTAGCAGAAAGATGGAGTTTCATGTCATGTGCTTCTGAGTGTGAATTGAGGCACAACCCTTAGTTTCATTCTCTTTGCAGTATCCCTGGTACTAATTCTTTAAAAATATGTGTCTCTGTTGTCTTGCTGCCGAGCTTGTGATTTGTGCATTTATGTATCTTCCAACAGTGTATCTTGGGCTGCAGCAGGTCATACTTGGAGCATGTTCCCTGCTAGAGTTCCCTGTCATAGTTAAGAGAAATGTAAGGAAGATTATTCTTTTCTAGCTGTTCTCTCATGGCATGAGGGCTTAGGTAAGAGGTGGATTATATACAGGACTCCACATCAGTGGCAGCCACAGAGGTGACTTGAGGGGATGGAAAGTGACACTTTGAGCCCGATTTCTTACCTTTCTTCCAGCTAAGAACGCAGATGGCTATAGAGGAAGAATACACTGTTGTATGGAGGTGTTTTTGCCTTAGCTCTTGCAATTCCAGTTTGATCTCTGTTATTTTCTTTCTTGACTTTTGTAGGAACAGATCGGATAGAGGTCTCCAATACAGATGGGACTATGAGAACTGTTCTAATATGGGAGAACCTAGACAGACCTAGAGATATTGTGGTGGACCCTGTTGGAGGGTAAGAGATTCTTTCTTCTGGGATGACATAACAATTCTTGCATGTCTAAAGACTTTCTGGTTCTTTGGTTTTGTACAATTTTCTTTCTCATTGGTGCCATTGTTTTACAACCTGCTAGTGACTGAAACTAGAGACATGTGTTTAGATGCTAATAGAACAAGATAAGCAGAGGTAATTGCCTGTAGTGCTATGGAGCTTGCAGGAGCTGGCCGGTGTTTTCATTTGTTTATCCTGGGGATGCAATAACTAAAAGTGTGGTACAAAAATGTTGAGAATGGGGCCATGTAGATGTTTTCTAATTCTCTGTTTCACATATATGTTGAATTTGTATTCGAGCTTCCTGCTTATCAACTAGAGTTTCATTCAGAAGTATGTTCTCAGACCTTGTGGAGGTGGGGATAGGGTGGACAGGAAAAAGCTTGCCAGCCATTGCTTTAGAAGAGTTGAATGTCTTATTATTAAAGAGTGCTATTCTTTCCTTAAGTGGATTACTGGAAGACAAATGCAGCAAGAATGTAAAGGGCTAGTGGTGTACATTGGTAAATAATCGGTTAATTTTTAGACCTTGACCTATTTTTTTGAGCTTTTTCTTACACATTGTAATTAGGCCAGCCCATGAGCAGTAGAAGGTATATAAATTTGAGTATGATCTTAGCTACGTTACAAGAACCCAAGGCTGGACATAAGTACACTAATACTTTAATGCTTCTTCCTGCTAGGGCCTGAAGGCACCAGACTCCCTTGCTTCTCTGGCAGTGAAAAAGTGTGGGCATTCACTTCTGTGTGGGCTTCTTCTTAGGTTCATGTACTGGACTGACTGGGGAGCTAACCCAAAAATTGAACGTGCTGGGATGGATGCCTCAAATCGCTTGGTGATCATTTCCTCCAACCTGACATGGCCCAATGGCTTGGCTATTGACTACGAGTCACAGCGCTTGTACTGGGCAGACGCAGGCATGAAGACCATCGAGTATGCCAGTCTGGATGGAAGCCACAGGAGGGTAAGGAAGGTGTCTTTGAGGAGCGGGTCTGGGAGTCTGAACACAGAGTGATGATGGTTCCTGCCTCTTTTTCCAATGGAAAGGGAAATTTACAAATCAAAGTACTCAGTGGCTTTCACTGAGAGAAAAGAGCTCCCTTTCAATTTGGACTTGTGTGAGGGAAGTTTGAGGGCTAAGGTTGCCCCATCATTCTCCTTTTGCTGTGATTGTATGTTACGATGTTGAGGTAGCAAGGGAAGCCTCCTCTCCTTAGTGACTTCATAGTCATTAATACATATAAAATATATAAAAGTAAATATATGCATAAAATGTATTTTAAAATAATTTAATTTGTATTATATTTTTCTTTGGGTGATGGGGGTAATCTGAGCAGGTGCTGATTGGGAACAATCTGCCTCATCCCTTTGGACTTACTCTTTATGGCGAGAGAATCTACTGGACAGACTGGCAGGCCAAAAGCATCCAGAGCGCAGATAGGAGGACTGGGCAGTCTCGGGAAACACTGCAGGACAATCTGGAGAATCTTATGGATATTCATGTTTTCCACCGGCACAGGCCACCAGGTACAAAGCTCACGCCCAAGCCCCACTGAGCTGAGAGCTTGCTCAGGCTCTGCCATGTGGCATGTCTTTTCTGCAAGGAGCTGACCTGTCAGCCCTCATTGTCTTAAGTGTCTGGGTGGAGTATGACAGCGTGAGAATTAACTCTTGACTTGGTATTTGAGGGCATTCTAGAATGGGTTTCTATAGCTGCTGCATCCCTTTTTTGTGCCAGTGCTATTGGCTCATGGATTTCTCATCCTCTTTTCCATAGTACACACAGCATGCAAAGTTAACAATGGAGGCTGCAGTCACCTGTGCCTTTTGGCACCTCTTCCAAAAGGTTACAGCTGTACTTGCCCTACAGGGATCAATCTGCAATCTGATGGCAAGACCTGCTCCCCTGGTGAGTGTTCTCTGTAGAATCCTCATTGCAGTTTTGTATCAGAGCTACATTTTGCCTCTGCCATGTTAGAGAACAAATTTCACTTTTATGTGCTTACCTGCTTTACGCCTTGAAAAACCTGTTTGGTGCCTGTACCTTCAATTTGAGTGGGAATTACTATGAAGAAGCTTACTGATATGTGGATTGATAGAGACATTTTTCTTGAAATTATGTTGGCCAAGTAAACCAAACGTCACATTTTTTCCCCATACTTTTGCCCTAATATTGAGGTGAATTCTTAAACTACAAGGTGATACATTCTTTAATAGGTCTGTACACACTCCTCCTGTGGACCCTCTTCTGAAGATGGTGGAAGGCACTTGGCTTGAGGCCATGGTACAGCCACTTTTCCTCCCTAGCAGGAAAAAAGTGCCTCCTAATTTCCATTTCCCACACATATTAGCAGAAGTAACTCTTCTATGAGTGTTATGATTTTCAACTTGAATGTAAAGAAGCACTAAGTGATGCTCAGTAAAGTATACAGACTGTCCAAGATCTGTCTGCGACACTTTCCCTTTTCCATTGAAGTGGATGTAAACTGTAGAATACTTGATGAGTGATGCCTACAGTTGGCTGAACTTGTTCCTCACTAATACCTGTCCATTGTCCACTCTGCAGGAATGACCAGCTTTCTGATCTTTGCCAGAAGGACTGACATCCGGATGGTCTCTCTGGATATCCCCTACTTTGCAGATGTTGTTGTCTCGGTCAATGTCACCATGAAGAACACCATTGCAATTGGAGTGGATCCTCATGAAGGTCTGAGCTTCTTACTGTATCTGACTGTGTTCAAAAGGCAGCAAGTAACTTCCTATCTAAATGTCTGGGTAAAGACCCAGGCACAGATCTTACTGTAGGCTGTGGATTTGTGTAGGTTTTTATTTTCCTTGTATTTCCAGATAATTTGTTTCCAGTGAGGAAAGGAATATCCTTACAGGAAGGCAGAGAACCCAAACTATACGGAAAAAAACTGCCTGCAATATTGAGTGGGGTCCCTGTGCATTTTGGATTTAAGAAAGTTCCTCTTGCTGAGACCTTTTACAACAGTAGAGCTGAGATGCTGGTTGCTCATGTATTGTAAACATCTGATGTTGTGCTGGATGTAAACACTGTTGCGCTGTAAGGTAGATGATGTCATTTTGAGAAGTGAGATGTAGAGCTCTACTACTAGCTGATGGTATTAGGTGTTCTCTGTCCCTGTGTGAAGGTCAGACCTTGTGTAAATGTCCTACATATTTTGAGAAGAATTGGAACAAGAAAATTTGCACTGTTTTATCACTCTAGCTTAATAATCTTGTGCTGTTATTATTCCTATACAATCAGATCCAGTTTGAATGGTGTAGCAGGTAGTCAGACACCTGGATCTGTTTTTTAAGGATTTTGCTGTTTGGTTGTTGGGGTTTGGTTTGGTTTTGTTCTGGGCTTTTTCAAGTTTCTCTTTCTTCTTCAACCCAGGAAAGGTTTACTGGTCAGACAGCACATTGCGGAAAATCAGTCGCGCTGCCCTTGATGGCTCACAATTTGAGGACATCATCACTACAGGTGAGGGAGATTTTGATCTGAGAGCCTCTTGCTTCTTTGCAGTATGAAAAAAGAGATTCTCTGATAACCTGTTAGAATACATTTTTGGTGGAAAGGCAAGCAAAGCCTAAAGCAGTTGCCTACGAGATGGACAAGAGAAATACTAGAAATTCCTGACTAAATTGGAAGAAAATGCAGTGACCAGAATGTTTTGCTATTTTCTCAGGTCTGTTGACTACAGATGGGCTGGCTGTGGATGCTATCGGCAGGAAGATATATTGGACAGATACAGGAACAAACCGGATTGAAGTGGGCAACCTCGATGGCTCTATGAGGAAAGTCTTGGTCTGGCAGAACCTGGACAGCCCTCGGGCAATAGCTTTATACCATGAAATGGGGTTAGTGTTGTCAAGAGATTGTCTAGGAATTACACAGGACTTCTGATCTTCTTTTCCGTAATACTTGCTGACTTTTTCCCAGGTATATGTACTGGACCGACTGGGGTGAGAATGCCAAGTTGGAACGCGCTGGGATGGATGGCTCTGGACGTGTGGTGTTGATCAGCAACAACTTGGGCTGGCCTAATGGACTGGCAGTGGATAAGGCTGGGTCCCAGCTGCTCTGGGCTGATGCACACACTGAGGTGTGATTCTGTTCTTTAGTGTTGTTTGTCATTGGGTATTTGGTATCCTGGAGGCTGTTTTGAAGCTCTTGAGTAAGTAGTCGAAAGAGCAAGGAGAATGTAAGCTTTTCTGAGAGTATGGGCTATGGAGGAAGGGTGAACCTGAATAACACCACTCACCAAGACTGTTTCCCACTTGCTACAGTAAGTGCTAGCAAGAGGAGAAGTGTTTTGAGTGCGGGCTGATGTTCTGCTTCTTCCTGTAGCGGATCGAGGCTGCGGATCTCCATGGCGCGAACCGCCGCACCCTGCTGTCTCCAGTGCAGCATCCCTACGGCCTCACTTTGCTGGACTCTTTCATCTACTGGACTGACTGGCAAACTCGCAGCATTCACAGGGCTGACAAGGACACTGGTGCTAATGTCATCTTGGTGAGGGCAAACCTGCCTGGCCTCATGGATATTCAAGCTGTTGACAGGGCACGGCCCCTGGGTAAGTTGCTCCCCAGTTGGTGGGTGTCGGTGGTGGCAAGGGGAGTCCTTCGGGGCTGTCATTGGAAACAGTCCTTTGGTGTAAAGCAGGAGTGGTAGAGTGACTGCTCAAAAATCAGCTTTTCTTCTCATGCCTTCTTTTAAGGCATCACTTCTTCCCTCTTTAACTATTTTTGCACTCCTCCCTGTATCCAACTCTGTAGGTCTGGTGTTGATTACTGCATGCTTTTTGACCCCTTTGTCCCACTTCCTTAATTGGATTGCACTGACAGCCTCATTCTCGCACACAGCAGAGCCACTTTCTTAGCAGAACTGAACAAGTCATTTCTTATTAGGCTTCACCAGACTGATATCGGAGAATTTCCTTTTTTTAACTCCAAAAGACTAATTCTTCTTATACCAGTTGCTGAAATATTATTTCAAGTTCTAGTATTATTTCCCAATCATTGCAGGCTTCATCTTCTTGTCTGCCTCTTTGCTCTGCAAAATCTCTGCTGCTTTAGTTGCTGTTAATATATCATGTCGTCCAACTATTCTGTGCCAGAGTCAATTCTTTGTTACTCTTTGGAGATCCTCTAACACCCCATCTTGCTTCCTTGCTTTTCAGTGGAAGTTGTTGCTTTGTGCTGTGGTTTTATTTTGGTAGAATGTCCCAATACATACTTCTACAGAAAACTGTGCTGCTTTTCCTGTGGTTGCTAACAGCAGAACATCACTCTTGACTGCATAACTTGGCAGTATAACTTAAAGCTGACCAAAAGTCTAGCCATCATATCCACATTGTCTTCTTCCTACTCCCTGCACCTGTCTCTTGGGCTTATTCCCTCCTAGTAAATGTATGCTGGGTTCTTTACAATTAAAAAAAAAAATTATATGACCCTAATACGTCAGGCACTTCCAGCAGGCTTCTCTGATGCCTTTGTTTACTTGCCACTGTGTGCAGCTAAGTTGAAACAGAAGCTTCTTTGTCAGGCTGGCCTCTGGTGCATTGTCACACTATTTTCCCTACAGGGGTTGGATCTTTCTGTCAGCATTACCATTTGCAGCAGTAATAAAGTTAAACTGCAGTTGCATAAATCTGTGAGCATGTGGCTGTTTCTTTTTCCATGGGAAAACTATGATTAGCAAGGAATGCAGGTTAAGGTTTTTCTTCTAATGATCCCTCTTCTTATGGACCCTCCTGTTCTCCTTGCCAATCATGCCCATACCTACTGTGAATCTTGTGGAGGAGGGAGAGTGTCTCTGTACAAAGGGCTTGTAGATTCCCAGCAAGGCTGGGATGGTACAGATGAACTCAGCTGCTAGCAAGTTGTGCACATATGTAGCCTTTAAAGTAAAGCTTTGGTCTGTCAGATCCTAAAACCATGCTTTCCCTGTTTCTAAAGGCTTCAATAAATGTGGAGTTCGTAATGGTGGCTGCTCCCACCTTTGCTTACCTCACCCCACTGGTTTCTCCTGTGCCTGCCCCACTGGCATCCAGCTGAAGAGAGATGAGCAGACATGTGACTCTTCTCCAGAGACCTACCTACTTTTCTCTAGCCGTGCTTCCATCCGTCGTATCTCGCTGGACACCAGTGACCACACAGATGTGCACATACCTGTCCCTGAGCTGAACAATGTCATTTCTCTGGACTATGATAGTGTGGATGGCAAGATTTACTACACAGATGTATTTCTTGATGTTATCAGGTAGGTGCCAGTCAGCTGCTTGGCTGGTGCCCAGGTCACCCAGTGACTTGTGCTGAGTGTACCAGTAAACTGGGGAGACTGAGCACTACATCAGTAGTTACACCTTGTCTTTGGTACACACCATCATGTGATCAGTGAACTCATGCTGAAGGTGTGTTTAACCTGCTGGAGACGGGGGGCAAAAAGTATTTGGGAGGTATTAGTATGCAGTGGCCCTGTGATTGATGGAGATCCAGCTTTCCAGGAACTACCTGTTCCTCACTGCCCTTTGTCATTGATTTTGATCCAGGCGGGCTGATCTGAATGGCAGCAACATGGAAACTGTTATTGGTCAGGGTTTGAAGACTACGGATGGCCTGGCAGTGGACTGGGTTGCCAGGAACCTCTACTGGACAGACACAGGACGCAATACCATCGAAGTGGCTAGACTGGATGGAAGCTCCAGGAAAGTGCTGATCAATAACAGCCTGGATGAACCTCGAGCCATTGCTGTCTTTCCCAAGAAGGGGTAGGTATGGGGTTATTGGTGGGGCAGAGGGAGGGGCTGCACGGAGGCAGGCTGGAAGAGGAAGTTGTGGGAGGAAGAGATGTGCCATGTGAATCTGCAAGTACCAGTAAGGGGTTGACTCTGAGTGACTCTGAGTAGTAGTCAGGTAGGCAGTGAATTTGAAGGTTGGGCAGATAGCTCTGAGAAGCAGGCTACAGACCATATTATCTTTTTTGAACCTGGAGAATCTGGCAGTTTCATTCATAACTAAAACTTTCCTTAGGCCAAATGAAATGGTCTTTCTTCTTACACTTGCCTTTTATCTCTTCAGGTATCTCTTCTGGACAGATTGGGGTCACATTGCTAAAATTGAACGAGCAAACTTGGATGGCTCTGAACGTAAAATCCTGATTAACACTGACCTAGGATGGCCCAATGGATTGACTTTGGATTATGACACCAGGAGGTCAGTGAAAGATTTTCTTATACTCACATAGGGTTAAGGGATACAATGAATTTTTTAGCCCTCTTAGTTTCATTTATTGGAGTAGCAGTGTGGGTTTGGGTTTGGTTTTGGAGTGTTTTTGGGCTTTCTTCTTTAGTTTTTATTTCCTGATCTATCCTATTATTCCATGATCTTGGTCAGTAAATGACTAGAAAGTAAAGAGAGGTTGTACAGATGGAAGCTCACCTCTTTCCCTGTGCCTTCAGGATATACTGGGTGGATGCTCACCTTGATCGCATAGAGAGTTGTGACCTCAATGGGAAGCTACGACAAGTGTTGGTCAGCCAGGTGTCGCATCCCTTTGCTCTGACACAGGTGAGAAGATTTTCCTGCTGCCACCATTCTCCCTGGTGTGTTGATGAGTTTGTACAGTGGAGTTTAGGAAAAGGGAAGTATTACAGTCTGAGGAAACCGAGATGGCTTAGGGGATAGTACTTAAATTTTCTCGGGAGATAACAAAGGAAGTTTATCTGAACTGTAGGGTGTAGACAGTCATCTTCTTTACAATAAGAGGGTAAGGGTTTGAAAAGGCCTTTGTTTTGGGCCTTCTGCCACTGGGATATGTTTTTTATGGGTACCCTCTGTCTATGTGACTAAACATGCTAATAATGTCTGTGATTTTTCTTTGCTGTCTCCCTGAGTAGCAGGACAGATGGATATACTGGACTGACTGGCAAACGAAATCTATCCAGAGAGTGGACAAATATTCTGGGCGGAACAAAGAGACGGTCCTAGCCAATGTTGAGGGATTGATGGATATCATTGTAGTTTCTCCTCAGAGACAGACAGGTAAATAGAAGAACCTTGATTCAGGCAAGTTCTAATTGTAGAGCAAAAGAACTCTGGAACCACTGCACTATTGTGGATTTCAAGTAAGGATGACATCCTTTTTTATGCTCAAACTATTTACGCATCTTCCCTTAGCTCATCCCTTGTCTGCCTGTGACTTTTCAGTCAGATATATCTTAATGGTGTTCTGTTAAAGCTTTGATAAGCAATTGTCACTTCCTTGTTGTTCAACCAACATTGTGTTAAAACAGAAGAATGTGAGGTTTTGGGGTTTTTTTATCTCTGCAACTGTGTTGTCTGGGCTTCTGTCTAAAGATTTCCAGTCCCTTCCTTTCAAGACTTCCCTAATCCAATTCAGTGTTTGGCTATTGTCATCACTTTCTTAGCAATCAGATGACGGGCATATGCCAAAAACATAATAACTTGCCGGATTTCTAAGAAGTATTTCTGGGCTGAGCAGCAAAGAAGGTTGTTGCTCTGAGCCCCTTTTTGTTCAGATGTAACATATTTAGAAAATTGTTTGTTCCTTCCAGGTAGTAATGCTTGTGGAGTGAACAATGGAGGCTGCACTCACCTCTGCTTTGCCAGGGCTTCTGACTTTGTCTGCGCGTGTCCGGATGAGCCAGATGGGCGGCCCTGTTCTATGAGTGAGTTTACTGAGTGTTACTTGGGTAGCAGCTTCCATAAGTGAGCCACTGCTACTGCTTACGCAGTGGCAACCAGAGCAGCTGAGGCTCTCCAGTGTATAGATCTTACGCAGTCATATATTGAAACTGAGGCCAGTGGTTGTGAGTGACAGCCTTCTTGTTCTTTCTACTGACAGACTGGGTTTGAGATGGGAAGGCTGCTCATATAAGCTATAGAGTTTTGGAAATGGTCTATCAGACTTGTTTAGCTGTCCCACAAAGTTGGAGTCCTGCTTATTTTTCTCTGTTGTTCTAGTTCCTGGTGTGGTGCCCCCTGGTCCGGAACCAACCAGTGTAAGTGAGAGAAGTCAAACCCTGCCTGGCAGACTAGGTACTTCAACAACCAAACCTCTCACATCTCTGGAAACAGTGGAAGGAAAGTAAGTGTTCTTGTTCTCTTGGAATTCTTGGGGTGTGAAAGTCCCAGCTTTTGCAAGGTGCCACATGCAAGCCCTCTCTGGTTACAGTCATCCGAATATACCTATCCCTAGCCAAAAGAGGATACTCCGGCTCCAGATTTCACGTTCTTAATGAATGAAACTATTATTACAAAGATGCAGTTGAGATGGCAAAGATCCATTGTTGAGATGGCAAGAAACAGCTGGAGATCCTTTTTGTCCATTTTGTTGAAATGTGTGTGTAGGCTGACTGTACTGAAGTGTTAAAATCTGCCTTTAGCTCATGTGTCATTCATTTGATTGATTTTTGAATCTCCCAATTTTGAGAACCTATTTCTAAGAGGAGGACAGAGGAGTCTGTTGCTTCAATTCACTGAAACATCTCAGACTAAACCCACACAGCTGAGGAAATGGTTCTGCCCTGGAAAGGGGATAGCTTGCTTGGGGCAGAACAGACTCTTGCAGCTCTAACATTTAAGTTACAATGCAGGTAGTTAAGAGACTCTTTTCTGCTAATTTCCTACAGCTTGCTATTTATACAGCTCAGCAAAAGAGTGGCTCTATAGTAGATGGTTGAGTAATTTACAGAGCAAAACTTGCACTTTGTTGAGTATGTAAATAAAACAGATTTATTTGACAGAAATGTCTTTGTGCTGATTCTGAGACATTTTGATTTTTGCTTCAGCACTGATGCTGAAATTTGTTTCCTGAAAGATATGAGTACACCTGTGTACCTGAGAGGCAAATCTAGAATGAATTGGATATAAAGATACTGCAGACCAATAATTGATATATCCATGCACACCCCCCTGTATATATGTATGTATATGGTTGTCTCTTCTCAGGAGGCAGAATACTGAAGAAGAAAAAGGAAGACTTGTGGTTTTTAACTGGAAAGGGAAGGGATAGCAGTGCTAGCCCATTCCATCCTGTTTTTTGATACCTTTGTTACTGTTGATTCTACTTTCAGTAAATAACTGTCCTTCTGTCATTCAGCTGCTCTGACAAAGATGCTAGGCAAGGCTTGTGTACTCGGGCCAATGAGGCAGTGTTGGCCACCATGGGTGAGTTGCTTTTCTTTAACTCTTCTCCATCTGGTTGTTCCTCCAGATGTACTCAGGGCATTCCAGTTCAGAGTGACTGAAACTGAAATTTTTGAAACTCAGACTTGAATTACTCAAATGCCCTCTGAGACATTCATTAACCTAAATTTCCAAGTGACTCTTTGGTCTGAAGAATAGTTCTGTTTTCTTTCATCGTATACCTCATCCACTGGGCTCTTCCCATTAATAGTACTCTATGTCACTGTCCCCTTTGTGTTTAGTTGAAGATGGTTGACTGTAGTAATTGCTTCCCAATGCAGGAGTAACCTGTCAGCAAGGGGGTCTAACTTCTCCATTACAACCCCATTACAAAGATCTTGACACTTCTTGGTTTGTTGGGGCCTGGGTGAGAAGAAAGTTTACTGTATGTTTGTTTCATATGAAGCCAAACAAAACCCTCTGCTAAACATTAATATGCTGACATTTTAGTTTACATACTTCTGTATGGGTGAAGCCCCAGCATCAGGCATTACACCAAGGTCAGTATCATCCAGTGAAATACAAAATCAATGCATAAATTCCTCTTGGTATTCACTTTCAGGAGAAGGACTGCACGTCAGCTACATTATTGGAGGTCTTCTCAGCATCTTGTTTATTTTGCTGCTTATTGCTGCTTTAATTATATATAGGTAAGTGATCTTTTTTTCCCTCTCCTGGCCAATTGTAAACTCTTGGGTTATAGGAGAAGAAAGTCCCTGAAAGCACTAAATCTTTCTTCATTGTCATTTACAGTCCTTTTTTTCCTCCACTGGAAAGAATACTTGATGATTTTATTTGCAAGGTTTGAGTCCTGTGCCTCTAAAGTGTTGGTCATGCAGTTCTACTGTTTGAAACCCTATTGGCTAAATTTTCTGCAGAGAGCTTATGAGTTATGGACAGGAATGTGAGATAATTCGTATCTCAGTAAATGTGTGAGCTCATGTGCTTTCTGACAGATAACTTCACCAGTTACTGCCATGATAGCTTTTGTGGTTACATGGCAGTTCCTTGCTGTACAAGTAGCTAGTAAATGGACACATAGCTGAAGAGCCAGATGAAGCCAAAATTCTCTCTTTGAGGGACAGTGGAGATGGCTGAAGCCATCCACTTGCTGACCACTCAGGAACTTTGGATCCTGGCACTGGGTTCCTGTGACTTTTCTGACAGCTCTCTCCCTCTAGGCATAATAAGTCCAAGTTTACGGAGCCTGGCTTGGGGAACCTGACCTACAGTAATCCTTCATATCGGACATCTACCCAGGAGGTGAAGATTGAATCGATTCCCAAACCAACCATGTACAATCAGCTGTGCTACAAGAAAGAGGTAAGAGCTGGTACTAAGGACATAGGAGCCTAGCTCCAGCTGCTGTTGAGTATTACAGGCCTCACTAGGTGGAAGATTGCAACTTGTGAGCATTTACTTCTAGGACATAGAAGGACAGCTTCACTGAATTTTTCAGACTGCTATGGACATCAGCCAGCAGCACTTCTTTCCCAGTGAGCTGTAGTAAATTTGACCTGTCTTTAGTTCTCTGATTCTTACCCACTCCCACAGTGTCTTGTATTTCATTGGCATTGGGTCTGGCCCTCAAAAGTGCATGAGCCAATTGGAATAGTCTTCCTTAGATACAGGTCCCTTTTAGTGACTGTTGCACCAAGATTGCTTTGGACAGTCACCAGGGGAACCAGACAGCCAGAAGGGCTTTCTTGATAACAAGAAAGTGGCTCCTGGTTGTGCATGGCCTGGAAAGGGGGGATAGGGGGAAAAAAAAGAGTCCTTATTAAATAGAGCATTTTAAAGCCCTTCGCAGGTCCGTACTTTGTGCACATGATGGAGAGAGTTTAATATGATATCTTGCAGCACTTAGTTTCTCCTCTCTTTTCTCTTCAGAAGCTTTCTTATCACTCAGATAGCTTCTCAGCTTCCCTCTTCTGATTTCCATCCACATCCTCACGTCAGGTATCACTACTCTGTGTGTTTGATCCTGCCTCCCTCACTCAAACTCTGCTGTGTGGCTCAAGCGCTGTCCGTACTAATTGCTCTTTCTTGGTTTCCCTCCTCCCCCGCTTTTATGTCCTTAAACTAGCTCTACTGTCTGTCAGGAATGTATAAGTAATTTTCTCTGGCAGATTCTTTGGTCTGGGCTTTGGCTACTCATACTCACTGATATTTTAAAAAGGCAGTTTCTGTTAGGACTATTTATGATTATCTGTTAGATTGCTTAGTTCCTCTGTCAGGGATCACAGACTTCTGCAGGGGTGAGTTTTCCCTTACTGTTTTTCAAAGAAGCTATCCAATAGATTCCCCAAATCTTCAAGCCATTTTAGCCTTATCTATTAAGGATAAGCCAGGATTATTTCCTGGAAATCTAAATCCTTTCCGCTTTTTTCTTAATTCCAATGCTCCTTGATATACACAGATGTATATTTCCCCACCGCCTCCACTTTCTCCTCAGGGATAGATCAGGTGCTCTGTATTTCTCAATGAGCCAAGTTCAATTTCACTATTTTAATCTCAGTGTGGTCCCTTTTGTCTCTGATCATTTTTATTGTTTCCCTATAATCTCCTTCCCCTGTGCTGCTCTGAGACTTGGACTCAACAGTGGTATTCCAGCTGTGCTTTGCTGAGAGGTGAATCTAGAATGACTCAGATGTAAAGGTTTGCAAAACTAGAATTGATCTCCTGCCTACTTTTACCATGAGGTTTTCTGTCTGTTTTGCTTCCCATTTTATTTGGTGGGGTTTTTTTCCTTCCTTTTTAGGCTCAGTGTTCTTACTCTCTTCTATCAGGGAATATGTATAGTTGAATGAGAAGAGCAGCTTCATCCTCGTTCCGCTTCCACAAGTGAAGAATCACGGAGTTTGGAATGAAAGCTCTTGCAGGGAGGACTCGTCTGGGGGTGGTAAAGAACTAAAGGAAGCTTAAAATGGGTTCTGTCATTGTGGCAGTTAAAGCCAGTGGCTGTTTACGTGGAGGTCCAGCTTTTTGTCTGCTTCCCTGTCTTCATTCCAGCTCTGCATTGCTCTTTGCCATATTTTTCCATAGATGTATTTTTTTCATTCATCTGTCTTCTCCCTAGACTGGTCCTGACCACAGCTACACTAAGGAGAAGATCAAGATTGTGGAGGGAATATGCCTTTTATCCAGTGATGATTCCGAATGGGATGACCTGAAGCAGATTCGGAGCTCCCGTGGAGGGATCCTCCGGGACCACGTCTGCATGAAGACGGATACGGTCTCTATCCAGGCCAGTTCTGGTTCACTGGATGACACCGAAACTGAGCAGCTGCTACAGGAAGAACAGTCTGAATGCAGCAGTGTTAACACAGCAGCAGCCACTCCTGAGCGGCGGGGCTCACTCCCAGACACAGGCTGGAAACACCAACGCAAGCCCTCCACAGAGAGTGAGGTCTAAAGTACACGTGACTTTGGAAACAGTCGTACCCTCCCTACCCTCTGCTCTGCACAAAAAAGACAGGACTCTGCCTGCCTGGCAAGGAGGGTGCAGAGACCAGCCTCTCTTGCAAGGGGCCTGAGACTGGGACTGCCTTTCAGCATGGAGCCTGGGCAGCTGTGTTGTTGTGTTTGGAGAAGGAGGATGGGTGGGTTGGTTGGAACCCAGAGACCCTTTTGACTCATTTTCACTGTCTGTGGTTTATTTATATGTTCCCTTTTCCTGGAAGTTGCCACGTTAACTTTTGCAGTGACTCGTCTGGCCTGAATCTGGTTCAGAGTCTCTGTTCCCTGGCAACCTGCAAGTCCTGTGCCATCCAGCTCACGGTCAATGCCCATGAAGAGAGCAGAGCTGCCTCATTGCTGGCTCCTGGTCACAGAAGTACCCCTAGTCATTCCAGCACTAGCAGCACTCTTAGAGGCTTTGTGTTGAGGGGTCTCTGACATGAGAGAGGTCTTGGTCTAGATGGGATATACTTTGGGGCTCAAGAGGATACTGACACAGCATCAGGTCACCTTGTAAAAGCATAAAGAGGATAACTACAGTTGCCAAGACTCAACTTCATGACACCAACACTGCTTACTTTCATATCTGCTACTAAAAACTTTAAGGAATGCTCAAATTGGAGCACTGTGTCTGTTGCTGGCAGTGGACACTGCTCCTGTTCTCCCCTTTCCTGTTAAAACATGTTTCTACTCTCGAAAAACAAGAGTCAGCAAATGCCCTTTTCAGAACTGTTCCCTGTGGGTACTGGAGTCTGAGTGCTGAACTTGAGACAAGAAGAAATTGATATTTTACTTAGCTCTACAGAGCTAATGGGGGGAAATGGATCTCAGCAAGACCTAAATTTTACTGATCTTTGCATAACTGATATATAAAAAAAGAAAATGAAAATTTGCTAGGTCCCCACTAGTCCCAATTCTGCAAGGTCCCAATTATTTTGGCCTTTAGGACCTTTGATTACCATAATAAGGGAAAAGAGAGAATTCCTAGGTCGAGTCTTTCCCAGGGGAATGCTCAGTGCTGACAGTTAGGAACTGCTTTAATACTAGGCTGAGCCCATTTGACCTAGAATGGGAGGCAATAATCAGGGAGCTGCAAGGGCCATTTTAAGTAGTTATTTATCAGATAGAATTGCACTTTAAGTTCTTCTGTTACCACTAAATAGCTCTCCTTGCCAAATAATTTTTCCCATTGGCTGCATGAGCTTCTGTTGTTCTCTGATCTGATCTCCAAGACTCTTACTCTTTAGGGAATGTCATCCTACCCTTGCAGCCAAAACCCAGCAGCGTTTGGAGCTGGGCCTTGCATGCTCCCAAGGACTATTGCCACTTCTTCATACTCTCTTGTCATCTGTTTGTTCAAAAAGAAAAAAGAGAAAATATTGCTTAACACTTCTTCAAAAATGAAATTTATATTAACCCTTCAAATCACATGGTAAAATATTAAGCAGTAAGCCAGATCCTTGGAAGCAGAAGTTCCCAGTGAAGAATTTCTCACTGCAAACTTTGTAACATCGTTTATCGCATGGAAAGAGGTCAAGTACATTCCCTTCCATGGTGTAAAGAGAACAAAACCTACACTGGGGTATGGTTCAGAGGTAGGGGGAGGGTACATCTCCCATGCAATATTTTTTTCAGCTGATTAAAAAGGAGAATCATCCTACTCTGATCGAACCTTGTTTATATGCTAACAGGCCTGCTGCCCCTGAAAAACACAACAGTTGCCAGTAGTTTGCCTGTACTTTTCACAACAGAGGTAGCTTTGTAGATAGGGGAAGGTTGCAGCTTTGACCTGGCTAGGTGGCTTGAGACTCTGTCCCTAACTGCACCATTGGGCTGACTGGTGTATATTCCTGTGGAAAATGAACTGGAGCTAAGGCTTGGATTTCCCTGTGTTAATGTGGGACTTTTCCCTACTCCCAGAGGGATTTATTTTTATTTTTTTTTAATTAGATTTTTATTTAATTATTTATTTGTTTGACTCCAGCCTTGGAAGCATTGATTTTGTTGGGCAGAGGCACTTTTGGATTGAGGTGTGGACTTGCCTGGGAACTGAGAAAGGAGTGCATATCACTGACATGGACCCTGCCCATCTAAGCCACTTCACGCAGGGACAACTCCAGAGGGCTCAAGCATAAGCAGAAGAATCACTTTGAGCAGAAACCACGTGTAGGGGCATCATGGCTGGGAGTGGGGAGATGGGGGAGGAAGGCTCTGACATGTAGGAGAGCAGGGTTTCTTTGGGTTTTGGAATGGGTTGTTCTTTTTTTTCCCAGTAGCTTATGTGACCATGCACCAAAATCCTGAGGGTGGGACAGGGGTGAAGGGAAACATTTGCCCAGACCTGTCACTTAAGATTAAGTCAGCCTGTCAGAGTAATTGCTGTCCAAGTCACAAGTGTGGAATGGAAAGGAAAAACACAGTCTTTTCAACAACTCATGGTGTTTGTGATCTCCACGTCAATCAATATTCTCTGCTGCTTCTTAGGAGAGACCCTGCACACTCCAGCCTAACAACCATTCCTAACTGCTCTCTGCTCCCTTCCTGGAATGATAATGGTGAAAAGGAGCAATAAAATACCACACAGCCTCCTCTACCAGTGAGGTGGGCAGAAATTTGTGTCTGTTTTCTAGAGACAGCCCCAGTGAGATGCTGCCTTGGGGATGCATCGTGGTTCCCCGTTCTGGGGAAGAGAAGACCCTTGTTGCACTTAGAATGTTAAGAATGTAGAAAGGCTACTGGAGGATGATCTCTTGAGCACTGATTTACTATGTAAAAAGCAAACCTCTCTCCTGTCTGTCCCAAGCTAACGTCAGTGATTTCCGTGTGTTCCTGTGTAATGGTTTTAACGTTACTCACTGGAGACATTGGATTTTCTGGAGTTATTTAACCACTGTGTTCAATATTTTAGGGGTTGATGATAATTTAATATAAATTTAGCTTTTCTTAACCACTCTGCCTGGCTTTTGGTTGTGAATCATGCATGTTATTTGGACTCTTGTTTAAATGAGGAACTCCCAAACCTGTTCAGACAGAACCTCAACTTTGCTTCATTTGAGAGGAGCAAGAAGGTAGGAACAGATTTGGGTTCTTAGAAACCTGATTGTAGCACACACTGTACCCCTTCTGATTTGGAATCAAGAGCTCAATATCTACATTCACTTCTGCAGATTCTTTCACACACATAATATCTCTCACTCTGCCCCACCTTGCTTTTTACCCCCCTCTTTAACATGGCAACAGCAGAAGGGGCTGTTTGTTTTGGCATGTACCAGGACTGTAGAGATCTCGAGCCTCTGCTGAGTGGAAAATAAAGTTCTGAAGAAGTGCTGCTTTTTCTTTCTGTAGGGGGGTTTTGTTTAAGCTCTTGTTGCCTTTTTTTTATAACCAAGAGTTTAAACAGTGCAAAAGTCTGAGTAATGAATGAAACACCTACTAATAACTGACACTGCAGTACTGGTGACAATCTTGTAACACATTCTGTCACTTTCTGATGAAAGTACTACCTAAAACGTTTAAAACAACGATATTTCTGCTCATTTCACAATTGAAGCACAGTGCAGAAGCCATTTCAGTCAGGTCATGAAAAAATTGCCTCACTTCCAAAAAACTGATGGTGCTCACATGGCATGGTGGGGAGAGGGCAGTATAAGATTAATTGCAGTTGTGTGCATGGCATTCTGGTGTCCCTTGTCTTCTATTCTGATCACCCATAAAAATTTTTCAAATTTTTAAGCTGAAGTGAAGAAACAAAGGAGGGAAAACACACTGTGCTCCAAAAACAATTCACAGAATAGGTCAGGGTGGAGAGGACACTGTGGACAGCTGAGCCAACCTCCCTGATCAAGCAGGGTCACCCCAGAGCACATGGCACAGGACAGTGTCCAGACAAATCCTGTGATCTCCAGTGAGGAAGATTCTACAACTTCTCTGGGCCATCTTCCAGTGCATGGTCACCCACACAGTAAAGAAGTTCCTCCTATTCACGTGGAATTTCCCGTGCATCAGTTTCTGCCCGTTTCCTCTTACCATATTGCTGGGCACCACCGAGCGGAGCCTGGCACCATCCTCTGACAGCCTCCCTTCAGATACTGACAGACATTGAGGAGGTCCCCTCTCAGTCGTTTCTTGAGTTGCTGCTTTGCAAACTCACTGACCGTAGCAAAGACCCACTCCTCTGTAATAGGACCTTCCCCAACGCCGAACGCATCAGCTCCGAGATGCTTTAGCCCTTAGCCAGCGGGTCCTGCAGCCTGACCCGGCTGCCTTAGGACCTGCGCCTCTCGCTAGGCGATGCTCCGGCCTAGAGGGCCGGGCAGTCCCCTCCTGCACCCTCCCTGGGGACACGGCGGCGGCCGAGAGAGCGGACGGGAACGTCTCGATAGTTCCCGAGCGGGGTGGGGTGGGGTGGGGTGAAGTGAAGTGAAGTGAAGTGAGGTGAGGCCGGGCCGGGCCGGTGCCGCTGGAGGCCGCCCGTGCCGATGCGCGCTCCCGCGGCGGCTCCGCGGCGCTGCCGCCGTCTCGGGAGCGAGCAAAGAGCACGCGCTGCGGCTGCCGGATTCAAACGGGCCAATAAGGGGCGCGGGCGCGAGCGCGGGCGGGGCCGGTAGCGGCCAATGGGCGCCGCGGACACTGGGAGGTGCGGGCGGTGCTGGCGATTTCAAACCCCGCCGAGCAGCGGCCGGGCCGTCACCGGCCCGCCCCGCCGGGCCCAGG
>VZRH01002618.1:615806-683692 GCA_013397555.1 Urocynchramus pylzowi
GGCGGGCGGGCGGCCTGCTCCCCGTGCCCGGCCGCGGCCTGCGGCCAGACACCCGCGGAGTGGGAAACGTCGCCGGGCTGCGGGGACGTCTCTGGGGTTGCGGGCACAAGTGGAGGAGGTGTTCTTCTGGAAGGTGCTGGGGATGGTGGGGGCGCCGCTAGTTGCAGAGGGAAGCCGTGCTGGAGGGAGCTTCCCTTGGAGAAGGAGGGAGCTAGTGATGTCTCCGCGGGAGCTTTCCTTCATCAGCAGTTCAGGCCGTCCTTTTAAAGAAAATCACATGAGCCTTTTCATGCCTGAGCATTGTAAAACCTCTTGAGGGGTGGCGGGCTTTGCAGCTTACAAGCGCAGTCCCACTGACATCTTTCACTCCCAGCTATCCACCCTTAGAATTATGTCAGTGCATGCCTGTGCACTTGCCCGTGTGTTGCCCTTTTCCCTTTTGCCCTTCTCGGCTCCCTAAGACTGGCTTTACTCCAGGCTTACCCCTGCAGTTACAAATTGCTTTTGGTCTTAGCTGTAAAAGAAGGTCAGTTTTATTTTGCATTGTCTCTCACTTTCAGATGAATGGAAAGTAACGGCCCTGGTTACTTTCACAGGCCATATATTAATTCCTCTGGAAAAATACTTTTTAAGTATTTCTGTATCTTACCAGTAGCTTGTCATTTGTGCTATTAAAATTTCACTGAGGTGAGTTAGGACATACAAGTTAAAGCAGGCAAAGAGAATTTAATGCTGTTTGTTCTTGAATGCCATTTCATTGCTGCTGAAACAGTAGCTTCCCTTTAGCATGCATTTTTCCTTTTCCTTTTTGTTATTCTGAAGTCTTTCTATTTTTTTCATCAAGAGTCTGTGTATCTTGCAACTTATAATTCATCAACCAATTGAAAATACCAGCCTTTAAAATTCTATAAAATTTTTATTGCCTATTGTGTTATGATTACTTGAGCCTTCATCATTTTTTTAAGAGCTACTTTATGTTGTGTCTAATGGGAAGGTTTGTCTGGCAAATACAAAAAAAACCTGTGTTGGGCTAAACTTCTAAGAAAGCGAAACTTTGTCATTTCAGAGCCAAAGAGCAAATGTGACCCAAAACTCCCATTAAACAAATAAACAAACAATTCTTTCTGCTGCGAAAACAGTGGCTGCACTACCCAAGATCTGTTTGCCAAGAAGTATTGTTTTATTTGAAATGTGACATCCAACTATATACAAATTAGTGCCCTGCTGTATAGGAACATTTGAAATGGATTCTTCCTTTAAAAAGACCTGTCTTGATTTCTCTGAACTTAGTAGTCAGTAATGCTTTTGAGAACCTTTCAAAATATGAAAATATTTGATGTCCTTGTGCAACAGTAATATTCAGTAGGTGAAGGTAAGTAGGGAGAAATGGACAATAAGTATCAGTAAACAGCTGGGTTTGTTTAGTATAAAATGGCTTCCTAGTTTGCCATTGTACATCTTCTGTAGAAAATGGTCTGGAACCTGACACTTCACAATAAAATACAGTGATATTTGATGAATATATGCTTCAAAAGAAATCACATTTTAGAATGTTAATGATGTAAAGACTTTTCCTTTGCAATACTCCATGCTATAAGCTATGATGTTAATCCAATTCATCTCTCCAAATTGTAGCAGGAAAAGCATTTATTTAGAAGTTGAGAAAGAGCTGTTCAGAGTAGAGCATATTGAATCCAAACTTTGGTGTTTTCATACTTTCTCACAATCTTTTAATGTGTTGATACACTTGTTTCCCAAACTTACATGTATTCATTTGGGAATTCTCACTTTTACGATTGAAATTTTTGCATTTGTGCTGCCCTGTAAATGCTTTCCACTCTTCCACTCATTTTGCATGATCTTCCTTCAAAAGATCCTGTTCTTTCCTTGATGGTCTTAATTTTCTAACTGTTCTGTAATATAAAGCTGCCCTGCCAAGAACTGTCAGGAAAGATTTGTTATTCATCTCCACTACTGATTTCTCGGGTGACTTGCTTTTGGAAATGTTGCATTGACCACTTTTATGACAAGTGTCTCTCACAAAACTTACTTTGTCAGTTCAGTTGCTTCAGAGGTCTTGTTTTGTGCATTTTACCAAAATGAATTTTGTTCCTGAAAGACTTAATTCTGTTTATTCTGTTTGTTCCAAGTTGTGGCAGCAAAAAAAATCTATGTAGGTCAAACACTTCATTGCTGCAATTTCACCAGTAATAATGGAATTTAGCTGTGTTATCATATAATGAGGCCACTTGCTATTTGGTTGTCAAAAAGTAATGACTTGAGGTTTACATGTCTTTGCAAAGAAGCTTTTAAGAAAAACCTTTTTGTGAAATGCGGGATATTCTATGATCACACAGAACCCAGTGACTTAATTGAGAAGAGAAACAATTATCTTTTATTCTGGTAAATGCAAGATGTAGACAGTACAAAATCTTGGCATTAGGACAGACATGAGCAGTGATGAAGCTAGAAAGACTAGATGTTTAAGAAGGAGCTTTCCCTCTGTGACCGTGGAATACTTTCTGAGAAATTCTGTTCTAAAGGGATTTGTAAATTACCAGGGGGAGTATAATTTTATCACTATTTTTAGACGGCAGATTCAGTGCAGAAGGTAACTTAACCCATTTTGTAATTGAAGTATCGATTTAGATGTTAATGACTAAAAATAGTGGAGGAACTCAGTTGACCAGACTGAAAAAAAAATAGGTGAAACACTGTTTCATGGTCATTCAACTCCCTGTGTGATTCCCCCCAAGTTAAGTATGTTGTGATGTGGGAAGGGAAAGTCTAGATGCTGTAGTGTATCACTATTGTACAAGCAAGAGGTTGTACTTTGTGTCAGTGAAATGTTGTATATGTGTAAGGATAAAAATAATTGTAAATCAGTATCAGTCTGGTAATGGACAAGCCTTTTTAATAGAGTTGCTATTGACTTTAGGGTTTGAACTGAATTGAGATTTGTAGTATTTGATTGAGGACTGTCCTACAGTAAGACTTCTTTCCTTGGCAGAACAGATCTCTGGAGAAAAATAAATGTTTCTTTTTATTGTTGAAGTAGGAAGTTCATGCTGTTGTCAGTTTTCTAAAAAAAAGCTGTGTAGCTGTCTAGTACAGGTGCCAAGATTTTATCCTGGTGTTTCTGTTGCTAGCATGTGTGTTCATGCTTTCTTCCCCTTTTTGTTTTTGTTCGGAATAACTATTATCCATGTATTGGTTCCTTATGTGTTCTTCAACAAAAAGGTATAAAGAGGCAATAGCTTGAATTAGTTCCAGGTTTCTGATGAAGAATCAGAGCTACCAAATTTTCTATGAAGTTCATTCTGCTTGTTCTTCGCAAAGGCATACGTGACTTTGGGAAGTCCCCTGCATCTATTTATGTTGTCTGCGTCCACACTGAGGAAGTACTCCATTATTTCTATATTGGTGCATTCAAATGAAGATATTCCTAATGCCAGCTCAGTTTGTACTGGCAAAGCTGTCTTTGCTGATGGCACTTGGCTGCAGAACTAATGTGATGAGGGATGGGGAATTTTACTGCTGGAAATTGTTCACGATAGGGCATGCCTGTATCCATTGCTAGGTGGGCTGTTTGGAAAGTGAATTCAGTGTGAATTCAGTCATTGCCTTCAGAGAGTTAGCTGTGTTTTACCCCCCACTTCTGTATTTGCCATGAGCATCTTGCTTTTGGGTGCAGGGTGATGCTTTTTGTGTTGTTTCAGTGTGCATGTTTGGTTTCTTTTTTTAATGGGTTTGGTGGGGGTTTTTGTTGTTTTTTTAATAGGTAAAATGCATTGAGTTTGAATCAGGAGTTTGTTGATTTCTATTTCATTTTGAACTCTTTCAGTAGGCTGAAGGAGGGATAGGAGAACAAATGAGAGGTTGGGGCAGAGAAAATATCAGCAGGAATTTAAGCAGATGAAAGCAGGTCCATTGCAAAAAGCTGATGGGGTTTGGGTGCAGTAACTCACTTGCCCTTTGCACCTCGTATGATTGTTTGGGATTGGTATGGCCTTTGATTTCTCATTATAAATTTTAATTTGGAGTACCTTTTTTTGTCAGTTCCTGACATGGAGGAATGCTGTGACTAGGGCTTTGTTTTGTTTTTTAGTAAGTTGAACAATAAAAAAGATAGTGAAGCAGAATTAACAGTTCAGTAGAATGTTCAGTTTTAGGTAGACTCACTTCTGAGTACTTTGCTTCTTACATAATAAGCAGATCTTTTAATTCTCAGTGGTTTACAGTTCTTTGGTCCTCCCCAAAAAAAGTGTGCTTCTTTAGAAGCACACTTGGTACCACTGTGCTGATGTCAAGAAAAAATATCCATATTGTTGTTATTTGGTGAGAAACTGAATGAGAAGGACAAACCATAATAATGCTTGGATACACTTGCTTATGTGTGTAGTCAGCTTGTGTTCTGACATTGACTCTTGTTTTATTGCCATTGGGCAAATTAATAGTTTATGCAATTATAGTGAGAACAGTATTAACATCCATAGGAACTTGTAAATATTTAAGGCAAGCTTAGTGTAATTTGCTGAGGGGCTGTGTGTATCAGTGACAGTAGGGGTTTTGGAGTTTTATGTGCTTATGGTTTTTCTTTTTTTATTATTGGGAGGTTGGATTGTTACTCAAGTATCTTCTAACTTATCCAGGAAGGAGTGAAAAAGATTGTTTTTACTGTATGCTGTTGCTAGCCTAATTTTGCTATCAGGTTAGCTGTATGTGTTAGTGTTGTGTGGCTGACAAAAGGCTTTGAAGTCCTTGCTTATATTAATTTATGTCAGTGAAACTATACCCCTAATTCAAGGGATTAATTTTCTACAGAGAACTTCTGAGTGAATTAGGTGAATACTTTGTAGGCCCAAGGCTGAGTTTCTGTTAGGAGCATTCTGCTGGTGTTGTGTACTCATATGCCTGTAGTGATAAATTGTTGTGTATGGCTGGGTTATAGAGTTTTTGGCTTGGTCTATGAATTCAGACTGGTGTGTTGAAATGTGTTACTCCCTCTCTGGTTTGATTTTGTGCTTATAAATAACACTGGGAGCCGTTTCTACTGCTGCTGCTATTTTCATTTTGCTGACCTCTCTGCATCAGACTGGTTCTCTCATTATTTTCTGAGCAGTAAGATTAGTTGTATAATAAGTCTGAGGTGGGCATTGAGCCTAAGATCTCATCTGTCATACCCTAATAGTCAGTGTTCTTATTTTAATCTAAAGGAAAGGGAGAAGGGGAAAACCACTAAAACTTGAATGGCTAAGGATTTAAACCCTACACGTGGCAAGAAATTGATCTCTTGTTGACAGTTGCTGACGCTGGCTACATTAGAATTAGGGCAAAAATGGGTTTTGTTCTTCTTGATAACTCTTCATTTCAGTTGTGCTGTTTGTAAAGTTGTTAAAATGACTGTCCTTACACTTGCATCTGATTATTTTTTGACACTGATTCATGGCACCTGTTGCTAAAAGTACTTGTCAGTAAGAGCCAGTTTTTAGTGTTGATGGGAACTCATTTTGGTTTAGTGCCTTAGCTGTAGTACATTCTTCCTCAAGCTTAGGTGAGGTTATATTCCACATGCCTTTTCAGCTTAATAAAAGTTTCACCTATTGAGACTTGTAGTGTGAGAAATACTACAAATTGCACTGCTCTCTAATCTTTAATGGCTTCTGGTAATTTTCTAGAGTAAAAAAAAAATAGTGGTCTGGTCTTCAAAGTGTGCATCTAAATATAATTACAACCTCGGATTGCATATTAGCAATGAGATTTGCTACAGAACTGGGGGGTGTTTTGGGTCTTTTGGTGTTGTTTTGGGTTTTTCTTTGTTAGCTTTTGTTGTGGTTTTTGGGGTGTTTTTTTTGCATTTGTTTTGTTGTGGTTTTTTTGATGTGGTTTGGTTTTATGTTTTTGGTTTTTTAGGTATATGTATGTATACACCCAACATGTATTTTTCTGTTTTCTAACTTGTCCTTATCTCCACAGAAATTAATTTAGTTATAGAGAGAGCCTGATTTACAATGGGGGACGACAGTGAGTGGATGAAATTGCCCATTGATCAGAAATGTGAACATAAGGTAGGCAATCATGGATTTGGCTTGCTGTGTATCTCTGCTCGTGATGATTCTGTAGTGTTTTTGTATCTAAATACACTGTAATTGGGTAATCTTGACAGCTGCATGGTGTGAGTATTAACAGATCTGAAACTGCATCAGCTCTATCCAACCTAGAGGCTGAATAACCTCTATTAAGCAGATTTTAGTAGCGTTATATGGCATAAGCTTGTGTGCTGACAGATAAGTACGCTCATTCACATGGAGAAATTACTCATCTGTAGCTGAAACTGTTGCTGGGCTCCCACCTCCTCGTTGGTGGTTGCTAGAACTTATGAAGAGCAGGGGGGAGTACTGGCATGTCTCTATCCAGATCATTCTTGGTGGGAGAAAAACAAATATTTTGTCCTGTTGCACGTTATTTATATAGACATTGAAGAGAAATGTACAGATGCCAGCTTGCTGAGCATACTTTCAAATATGATTGAATAGCTTTGTGAGATTGGTGAGTTAAGGTTGTAATAGCACAACATTTAAATGTCCAATTTGTGGTTCCAGCTATGGAAAGCCAGATTAAACGGTTATGAAGAAGCCCTTAAGCTCTTCCAGAAGATAGATGATGAGAAGAGTCCTGAATGGTCCAAGTATCTTGGGTTGATAAAGAAATTTGTGACTGACTCCAATGCAGTGGCTCAGCTGAAAGGACTGGAAGCAGCGCTTGCTTATGTTGAAAATGCTCACGTAGCTGGGAAGTAAGTAGCCTTTTCTTGCTGCTCTTAGGCTGTTAGGATGGTTTTA
Organism: Urocynchramus pylzowi; assembly: GCA_013397555.1. Lineage (NCBI taxonomy): Eukaryota > Metazoa > Chordata > Aves > Passeriformes > Fringillidae > Urocynchramus > Urocynchramus pylzowi. The sequence goes on from VZRH01002618.1 coordinate 622,649, forward strand.
TGTGCCTCTCTGAGAAAGGCTACAGCTGAATGTAAATTGTGCAGTGGCCACTATCAATTCTGATCTCTACTGTTAATAGCAGAACTTGCTTTCTAATCTAGAGAACTTGCTGAAGGGCAGGCATTCCTTGTGGATGGCCTCCACGTGCATATTAACTTAGCACAACTTGCTTGCAAGTGCTGTGAATTGGAATCTCTGTTCTTGTTTGATTGAAACAGTCTTATCTGTACAGGAGGGAGCCTTTTTTCAAGCAGGATAGTCGTGTAATTCATACATGAAATAAAATACAGTTATGCTTATGTGACATTGCATCCAGCATAACCAATATGAATCTTCATACCTGCCAATTTCTTCACTGGATGTGTTTTAGTACTTCTGTGTTGTCTAGCCCATAAAGTAGACCATACTCCTGAGGGTGAAATAAAACCTCTTAACAGGCCAGGTTAGTGCTTTGGTCCACTGACTTTGTGACCTGATGAAATGAATAAAGGTCTTAGTTAAAAACAGGTAAACAAACCCAAAGCTTTGTTTAAAAAAATCTAACAACCTTGTACACACCTTGATTTTAAAGTGGTGTCAGTTTATATGAAGCTTGGAAGTATATGTGAAATACTGTGCTGGGATTATGTACTGATCCACTTAACATATTGCAACATGTATAATTCCAGGACATGACATTTATTTGTGGACCTCAACAAAAGAGTGTTAATACATTCTCAAGAATATCTACTATTCACTGGTATAGACTGGTATTGGAATAATATTAACTATGATCTGTGTTCTTTTATAAAACTAGATGATGATGCCATCCCTTAGAAAAGGTTATTTCCTTCAAGGTTATCTTAGGATGTAGTCCCTTTTATGTGAAGATTTGTTGGGTCTTAATCCGGATTTGGTGCTGTGTATGGTTTTTTTCCTGTGGATAATGATGTAGAGCATTTAATTCACATAAATGTTCCAAAACTAATACTCTCTCATCTTTCAGGACAACAGGAGAAGTAGCATCAGGAGTTGTAAATAAAGTGTTCAATCAGCCAAAGGCCAGAGCAAAAGAGCTGGGTGAAGATATATGTCTAATGTATATAGAAATTGAGAAAGGAGAGGCAATACAAGAAGAATTATTAAAGGGTCTGGACAACAAAAACCCAAAAGTTATAGTAGCATGTATAGAGACACTGAGGAAAGCACTAAGGTAAGCTTTTAGTTCATGGTATTTTCTTGGCTTTTTCCTCACCCCAGCAATATTTGGAGTCTATTGCTGTCTTTAGCAGGCCCTTGTTATTGTTGAGTAGAATGCACCTTTCCTGAATTGGTGTTTTTTGACAGCAACATTTGACAACATCATGGGATTTGTTAGATGTGAGGGCTGTCTGTGTTGTACTAGTCTCATCTGGATCTCTTTCATTCATAGTAACTGTTTACCAACCTTCCATTCTCTCAGCCTCTGAGCGAACAGCAAGATGAGTGTGTCGTGTTCCAGACTGTGAAGCTTCTCTGTAATAAACTCACTGATGTGAAAACTAAAACATAGTTTAGTTTTTCGGGTTTTTTTTTTAAACCACTGTTTCCCTCTCTGATGTGAGCATATTGAATTAGGTACACAGTCTGTGTTTTTAGAAGAAAGAAAAAAAAAAAAAAACACAAGCTCATTGCATGGTAAGCTTCTATTGTCCATATAGTAATTCCTTTATTGAAAAGGAGAGCTGCTAGTGCTCCCTAAAAATCAAATCCAATTTAAGAGGATGTAGTAGGTCCCAGTATTAGATTATTTTTCAGTTCCACATCAAGTTTGTTTGCTGCCTTGAGTGAAAAATACTGGGGCTTTATAAAATTCTTATACTTGTTGTGTATATAATTTACTGGGTATTAGGGGTTTTTTTTAAAGGAAACAAAATTTTGAAATTAATGGACAAAACACTTCTTTCTGAGTAAAGTAGCTCATGTGAAAACTGTATAATGTATGTGTAGAGTGCCTTATGTTATATATCTTTTAGAGAACTTGCTGAGGCATGCATCCTTGTTAAACTGATTGTTTCAAGCTTCAGTAATAACAAAATAAAGCTTTGGGCTTAACACATTACCTATGCTTCTGCTAAGTGAAACTACTGTGCTATATTTAAGAATATATTTTATCTGTTTTAAATTGCTTATCCGGTTAAATGTCCTTTTAATAGTGCAGTGTAATTAGTAACCTGCATAACCTTCCTCAATATCTTTCAATTAATTCCTTCTGTAAAATGTGCCACATACGTTTTCTTTCTTACGTGAAGTATTTTATTATCTTTGTGATGTTAAGATCAAATACTCACGTGCAGCCCTGTTGGCTTAAAACTCCATCTTCTGCTTCTGAGCTCTGCTGCTACTTAAATTTTTCTTATGCTTTGGTAGACTTCCTGCATTTGATAACAAAATTTGTCTGTGTTGTACCTAGGGTAGCTTGAATGCATAAGTAGTTTAATTTCTGGTATTTTCTATCTTGTGCTAAGGTTTCTATTCTTTCTTGTTATATAAATTAGGTAAGAATAAGCTTGCATAGCCATTTCTCCAAATATGCTCTCTTTTTAAGTCATGATAGAAAAATGGAATTCTTGGGCAACTCATTTGTTCACATAATTAAATCATGTTACTTCCAAGACCTGTTTTGAAGGTTTTTATACTTAGTATTTTTTAAAATTGATGTGGAAATAAAATGTTGTGCACTAGAATTTCTAGAAAGTGAGACATGTACATTTTAGTTCTTGAGCAGCCTTTTTTGCTAGCTTTTTTATGTGGGACTTGAATTGGAAGGAACCATAAGAAAAAGTGTGATTGGTAGATAGGTTAATTCAGAATTAAGAAGAAATGTTTCTGAAGAAAAAAAAATTATTGCTTTTGAGGTGATTTATATATGATGCCTTAGTAACTACAGCAGTTAACTTTACTGTGAGTTTGAAAAGTAAGTTCTTGTGTTCTCATTCATCAGTGATTGAAATAGAAAGCTTTGTGTATTAAGTGCAACAGCCTGTAAAATCTTTTGTCAAGGAAGGGTGGTTGGCTGGGGAAACTTGTTTTATGTGTTCCTTCAGTGGCACATATTTCCGCACATATGTTTTCTGTGAAGATGACCCAAGCTCACTATAATTATCTGGTCCAGCAAGTGGAAAAGTGACTAATGCTTTTACTGCAGTTTGTTTCGAAGGATAGACAAAGGAGATTCTATTCTGATTAAAAAAAAAAAAAAGTAGGTCATACAAATTTTGGTCTAAGGACAGCTTCTTTCTTTCTTCTCTCTTGTCTTCTTTTCCCCCCTGGCAAGGGAGCCGATTTAAACACTGGATTGGATTAAGTGCTTTGAAGTAATTTGAGGCCTGATTTTGTAATTCCAAGCTGGGTGTGGAGGTTAATTTTGATAGGGCATATATTCTTTAAGTTTTATGGTAGCATCTCAAAATAATGTCTAGCATAATGGTTTGAGTAGATGAGAAAATCACTAAATGTGCACTGGAAGACTTTCATAGATTGTTTTTTAAAAAATGAGTTATTTGTGGATCACTCCCTGTTCATGGGCACTGATGCTGTTCTCTGTGTTTCACTGTCAGTGAATTTGGTTCAAAGATAATCTCACTGAAGCCAATCATCAAAGTATTGCCAAAACTTTTTGAATCTCGAGAAAAGGCTGTTCGAGACGAAGCTAAGCTTCTTGCTGTGGAAATCTACCGTTGGATAAGGGATGCTTTGAGACCTCCATTGCAGAACATAAATTCTGTTCAGGTAGGCAGGAAGTGTTTCTGTATTTCCAAATATTTGATGCTCATCCACTCCCCGATTCTGTGATGTTGGACATTCTTAAAGCCAAAATTGGAATGTATTTTTTTAGCTCTGTTTAACTTTACCCAAAACGTTGGTCACTCCTAGTCGTTTGTAAGGAAATCAAAACAACGTTTGATTACTCGGAATATACATGCAGTTGTGGGGTGAAGCTTCATATTGGAACTGAGAATAACAATTGAGCAGTAGAATGTAGCAGAATGGTTGCCCGTATAAAAGACCCTTGCACTGAAAGTCTTTAAGTCAATAATTTTCATTCTCAGTTGTCGGAATCCAAGACATTCCTCTCCGTGCCCCAAACCCCGGACAAGGATCTGGGCAGCCCTGGCAGGAAGCCAAAAACACTTGGGGCTTTGATTTCTGCCCATGGAACAAATTACCAAGCTTATATGAGGAATCACAAGTCACAAAAGTTTAGACAACACAGTAGCAGTAGTTAGAGGGTGAAAGGAAAAAATTTGGGATTTGGTACAGGGGGGTTTAAAACCCTAAGATGGAGGGATAGGGGCGTGCCCTATCCTTCTTCCTTCTTCTTCCTAACATCCATCTTTTAGGTGATGCTGGCATTTTTAGACTGGTTCAGAGTAGAAAGTCACTGTCTAACATAGGTGTTAGGGATTGGACACAATTGTAAATATCTAATACGTAGTTCATAGTATAAAAGAGAGCACCAGCCCTCTTGGGGGGCAGTGCACCTTGGACTGACCTGCTAACCAGAGCTCGGCGGGTCAGACAGAAAATATTTTAGATAAGAAACAATAAACATCACTGAGAACACGAGCAGAAGACTCCTGACTCCTTGGACAGCTGGGTTGGGAAAAGCGGCTTCCACCAACATCTGGGGTGATCTCAAGTAGAGAAGACCCTGACACTCAGTTTTCTTTTTTCCTGAATTTTTTTTCCTCTGTGCATCCCTTCATACCTATTCTGATGATTCTCAGAATGTGACTGTTTCCCTTCAGGAAGTGGCATTGCATTATGATAGATAGAATATTTCATAATTTTAAAACTTTATAAATTATGCATCCTTTCCTCCTACCCACTTGAGTTAATTATGTTCAGGTGGAAAGCAGTAGCTTGCTTTAAAAGGGCATGGTTAAAAAAAACCAAACTGTTTCATCAAATGTAGCTCAGCATGTTTGTTTCATCTTAGTTTTAGTGTGTAATAATAGCATGGCTGTAAAGGAGAGCTTCCTTCATGCTCAGCCATTTTTATTTCAAAGTGTCTACAGAGGGGTCGCACCATTCTGACTGTTATACTACTTGTTCTTATGCAAATGCTTTGCAATAATATTCTCTTCTGTGGATATACTTAGTCAAACACTTCTGAACAGTGAATATGAAGTCATTCCTTCAGTGGCAAAAAAAGATAGTACTGAAAGGTTGTGCTGTCTTAGCTTTGAGATAGGGAAACTGTAATGGCTTGTTTGTCTTGGAGTATGTCCATAATGTCTCTGATGATTCTTTTCCCTTTTGGCAGCTTAAAGAACTGGAAGAAGAATGGATCAAAGTGTCATCAGCTGCTCCTAAGCAGACCAGGTTCCTGCGTTCCCAACAGGAGCTGAAAGCAAAATTTGAGCAGCAGCAGGGACTTGGAGGAGATGCAGATGGAGGTAAACTATTTAATCTCTGAACTCTCTTGGTGAGTATATTGTATAGAGTTGGTGAAGGAATGCATTAAATTGTAAAGGAGCTTTTACTCAAGATGGTGCAAAACATGGAGTGCACTGCACAAGAAGAAAATGTGTCTAAGGCAGAAACTTTATGTGAAAGAGTATCTGTCTTTTGAAATAGCAAATTCACAGCTGCTGATAGCACTTTCTAAGCTAGGTGATGCTCTAGTCAAAATTTTGTGTCACTCTGCTTACATATTTCTCTCTCCTGGTTGCAGGAGATGATGATGAGGAAGAGGTGGTACCACAAGTAGATGCATATGAATTGCTTGAAGCTGTAGAAATTCTCTCCAAGCTTCCCAAAGACTTCTATGAGAAAATAGTAAGCACCAACTTAAATACTACCTGTTAGTTCTTTGTATAGCTGATGAGTCTTAAGACTTATGGGCAATTCTGCAATGTGTGCTTTAGAGCTGTGTGGATAATAAAAAACTAGTGTTAATAACATATGGGCTATCATATATAAGTTTTAAAGTTGGATTTAGCAGCAAGAAAGCTGTAATTTTAAGGGGTATGTCCTTGGAATGCACTGTATTCCATATTTCACTGCAGTTACTGAAACTGTAGGGAGACTGTGGTTTTCTCAGGATGGAATAAAGGGTTTTAATCTAAGGTCTGTGGCAAGTATGCTTCTCTAGAACTGTTTCTGTTTATAGATTAATATAAATTATTTGCTCTGCAGGAAGCAAAAAAGTGGCAAGAAAGGAAAGAGGCTCTAGAGGCTGTTGAACTACTAGTAAAAAATCCCAAGCTGGAATCAGGAGACTATGCAGACTTGGTGAAAGCTCTCAAAAAGGTAGCAAATAAAATTCAGAATGCACATATAATTTAATGTTTTTATAATTTATTTGTATGATAGTTTAAAAGTTAAATTGATATAATACTCACGACTAGAAAATTACTAGCTGGAACATTTGTGGAAATAACTCAATCTGTGGTCCACTGATTATTGTAAGAAATTGTTCCATTTCTCTGAAACTGATTTTCTCTTCAGGTTGTTGGAAAGGATACAAATGTTATGTTAGTTGCTTTGGCTGCCAAATGCCTTGCTGGACTAGCTACAGGCCTCCGAAAGAAATTTGGACAGTATGCAGGGCATGTAAGTAAGAGTATGCACTCTTTTCCTGATTTTATTCATGCTGGACACGTTTTTTCCCTTTCCCTTTTCCCTGTCAAACCTTGGTATTTATCGAAGGCATTCTTTGTACAATTATGAATGCTTACCAACCCCTTAAAAGAGTAAGCATTGAAATACTTGCCTAGATCTTGGTAGCTTATATTGGCATTCATATTCAGCAACATGAAACTTTCTGTTGCAATATAAGTCTTCTGTACTAAGAAAATTGAATTGTTCTGCCATTAAATGAACTTTATTTACATTACCTTGTCCTAGAGATACCCCTACAGGAATGCATTTGTAGGCCACAGTGGAAAAAACAGCTTCTAAATCAGAGTTCTGCTTAGCACCTCCATGGTGTATGTTCTATGTTAGTTGAGTTTTTTGAATGTTGGAGGATGGTAGGTGGTGGGTGTTCTGTTTCCTTGTTGCCTGGGTTTTGTGGGGGGTTTTGTCTGCTTCAAATAGCAAAAACTTCTGAGATTTTTGGTACCAAAATGTTCTCGTGCTCCAGTTAAGTGCTGTTTGTTCTTTCCTATGGTGCTCTTCTCTTACCAGTAGCTAATATCAGGGAATACAGGGAAGCTTAACCAGTATGTGTAAGCAAAGAGAGCTTTTAATAAGTTGCCGTTCTCACTTGTTTCTCAAGCTTGTGTCACTGTGTTCTTTAAGCTGCTCAGTCAAATTTTTCGTGTGATACGCAAGAGTAATGGGGTTAGAGAACTGATGTGCCTGGCTGCTGGTAATGTTGTCTCTGGTTTGGGAAGTTGCTGAATCTCACTGCTTCAGAAACATTCAAGTCTCCTGAACTCTGAACAAAAGTTTGGACAGTCACTTTCATTCTGAAAGCTGTCTGTAGTTATAAAAATAATTCTGGCATCTGTTTTATAACTGATTTCTGAAGATTAACCCTTATAGCTACGGAATTAGTGTTGAAAAAGCCAAGCTTCTAAAACAAGGGTGTAGCTCTGTGGTTGCCAAGCAGATGGCATTGAGAAGATGACTTTTTCAATAGTGTAATGGCAGCTCTGAATTGCATAATCTCAGTATTCATTTTAGCAGTCCACTTGATTTGTTTGCTGGATTTATTTACTTGTGAGGAAGATGTAGACTTCTCCTGAGAGTGGGCATTGAAGTGTTATAAAACAGAATTGTTGCTAGAATTGCATGATTATAAACTGTTACTTAAATAATAGGACTGCAATGCTAGTCTGCAATCTGTGTTCTAACAAGAGTAGTGAAATCATGCACAGAATCATATTCCTCACTATAATTGAGTACATGTGTGCCAGCTTCACCTCTGACTGCATTTGTACCTCTGGACTAATTTTTCTTCTTTCTCTCTCACATGGGCTACGGGTTCTAACTTCCATCTTAAAATATTGCTCATTTTGTCTGTTAGTATTTTCTAAAACAGAGGCTTAATGATTTTTAGTATCTTCTCCTTATGACTTTGTTCTCTGTGGGGTGTAGGGGTATCTAACACCTGCAATAGCATGTATGATGGTCTTCGTGGTGCCATCTGTATTATTTGAAGGTTTTTTGAGTGTTGAAGTCTGTGAACTGGGAATTTGGAGGTTGCAGCCCAAGATATCACCTGAGCCTAGGTCACAGTACATCACAAGGGGTTGGGATCCCATAGTCAGCTTCTGAGTAGAAAGCAAATCTATTATTTTGTTACACAAGAGCATATAACTTTCTGTAAAAGCATCTGACTGCTTCCAAACTATGAACTGTTATGTTTATGAAAATCTTGAGAATAGCCTGCTTTCTACAGTAAAGATCTGCATGTTTCTGGCTCAGTGACAGAAGTCCTTACTCTTACAGAGCCCATACTAAAATTGACTGTTCATATTACTGGCACATCTGCTGTGTAGTTATTTTTACTTTTTTTTTTTCCCTTGAATATTTAATTTATTTGTTTTTTTAGCAGTGACTGTCTGAGCCCCTAGACTAGATAGAAATTGCTGTCGAATTCCAGTATGGCATAGTTTACTGTCAGATGTGGTTTTTCAAGGTGGCAGATCTGAAAAATATTTCTGTGGAGAGGATTCCAGTTGCTTTAGAATCATGATCTTGTCAGCTGTGGATCAGATGAGGACTTCTTAATGAGCCATTCTTGTCAGAAAGCTGGGAAAGAGGGGACAGCTTAAATGCCTTCTTGGATTCTTAGAACACACCAGCACAGCATCCTTTATGTTGTGAAATTGTTCGTTTCCATTCTATTGCTCTGTATTCCAGCATAATTCCATTATCTGTAATTATGTGAACTTGCAGGTCTGCCTTTTGTTATGAAATTGTTTAAAAATCTATATTTAATATAGATTAATTATAGAGTGACTGGAATGAGTTTAATATTGGAAAACAGCAAGAATAAACTAGTTCCGATTGCTTTTGTGTACTTCTGGAGGGTTGCAGCGGAGATGTTTGAATTACTGGCTTCTCTGCAAAGTACCATGGGGTAGACTATCAGGCTTTCCAGTTATACTAGTGAAGAGGGATTTGACATTTTTTGTTCCCTTCTCCATAGGTTGTTCCAACAATCCTGGAGAAATTCAAAGAGAAGAAGCCTCAGGTAGTGCAGGCACTGCAGGAGGCCATTGATGCAATCTTTCTTACAGTAAGTAAGAGTGAAAATTTCCCCGTTGTCTGAGAATTGGTCTTGAACTTTGATTTGCTTTTCTCTTTACTGAAATAATGACTTTTATTATTCAACACTGTAGACCACATTGCAGAACATAAGTGAAGATATTTTGGCAGTCATGGACAACAAAAACCCAACAATTAAGCAACAAACATCCCTTTTCATTGCAAGAAGCTTCCGACACTGCACACCTTCTACTCTGCCAAAAAGCCTGTTAAAACCTTTCTGTGCTGCACTTCTCAAGGTAAAGCAGGAGTTGATACTTCTCTGGCATTGACTTGAGCACTGTTGTTGTGAAACCTTGGATTGTTTGTGGAGAAAGACCTGAAGGTAGTGCAGAGACCAAAGAGTTCTTGTGTGGTATGTAGCCCTCAGAGTCAGTTTTGGCTGACGTCGAATTTGAAGGTGACTGTCAGTCAGGGGAGCAATTTGGTTTCCTTTATCTTAGCTTTTTTGAAGCTGTAGACTCACTAAGTTTGTAATAGATTAAGACAATGATTTACAACTATCAGCCCATACACTACCACTTGCATCTTGCACACATCTCCAAGTTTTTGTCGGAATGCTGTTGTTTACTATGAGTAAAAGAAAACCATCATTGATTCACACATGGCTGTGATACTAGAGCATTTACAAGTGTAAATGATAATGATGTATACTTTTTTCTTATTGCAAACAGCCCTTTCCTTGCTATAGGCAATATCTCTGGCTTAAAAAATGGAGATTACAACAAGATTACAGAACTTTAAACTCTTTATAAACTTTCTTGATGTTTAAAGCATGAATGTTCAACCTCTTCTTGTGGGAAAAAAAAGATGAGAAAATGGCTGTATCTGAGAAAAAGTAGACTTGGTCAGTACATAGGAAAACAGAAGTGTGAAACAACCTTTTTTTTCTGCAGTGGAATGCCAAGGATTACTCTGTAATAGATTTAGATTTTAAATAAGCGGAGGTGATTTGTAAAGAAGATGTTCAGATACGAGCCACAAGTCACATGACATAAATTGTCTTTCTTTGCAGCATATCAATGATTCTGCTCCTGAAGTAAGAGATGCTGGATTTGAAGCATTAGGCACTGCCTTGAAAGTAGCTGGAGAGAAAGCTGTGAATCCGTTTCTAGCAGATGTGGACAAACTAAAGCTTGATCGTGTGAGTATTGTTATAAATGTAAAAAAGGTTCCATTTAAGATGCATCTTAGGCTAGAGAAGGTGAATGATGATGCTTTAGCATAGTTAATTTCAGCACAGATTTTTGAAGATGTATTTTTTACTTAAATGATGTTGCAGGGAATCTGAAAATCTTTGTTCTTACATAAAGTATCTGGCTGTATTATCTGTGAGGTGGGTTGTGAGATTTAGTTGTGGATTTGGTTGATGGTATATGGAGTTTTGTTTGTTTCTTAATATTCCATTGTCTGAAACAAGCTTTTAGGTCACAACCATATGGTCTAATTTTGTATTACTAGATAGAATTTGGTATTAAAGACTTACTTCCCAACAATGAAGTTGTTATATTTTTGCATAAGCTGGCAGGTATGTTGACTGAATGAAAATTTTATAATTTGAGGTGCTCAGACTTAGTCTTTGAGCATCTATGAGTATCAGTAGGATGTCAATGTTTTCTTAGTATATAAATGCACTTCATTTTGAACTAGGAGAATTATTTTGGCAATACGGTGATGGTTGATCTCACTGACTGGTTAACCTTACTATTGAAGGAACACCAATTAACAAAATCTTGGAAAGTAAACAGCTTAAACTCTTGACATTTTTTTCCATGGGAGTCAAGTTTGAGCCACTGCTGGTAAAGAGACACTGCACATCCAATTGTGGTAGCTAAACAGCTTCTTTCTACCCCCACCTTTTTTTTTCCCCGCTTCTTGGCAGATTAAAGAGTGCGCTGAAAAGGTAGAATTGGTTTATGGTAAAAAAGCAGGAGGAGCAGCTGAGAAAAAAGAAGGCAAGCCTATTACTGGAAAGACCACTGCTCTTCCGGGGCCTGCAGGAGATAAAGAAACTAAAGATGCAGCAGCCAAACCAGGACCACTGAAAAAAGCATCTGCAGTGAAGGTGAGAGGTTGTCTGACAATCAGTTGTCTATGATTGCATCAAATAGTTACTGCAGATCAAAGGTGGTCTGTTGAACATTTGCTTCCACTGAGCTATCACTGTCCTTTTGGAGGAGTAGGTGAACCTAACAGCAAAAGGAATCTGTGACTTTCTGGGAATATAATGAAATCTCAGCCTTTAATGTACGAACTGTCTTGTCACTTATGTCTTAATATCAGATTTTGATTTTGAAATAGTGATGAAAGACTGGAGGCATTCAGAGGAGTCTCAGATGTTGTAACATTGATGTGTTCTATACTTGGCTGAAGTCAACGTTTCTTGTAACTAGCAAGGTTACTAATTACGTATGGGGTAATGTAGTTTTTGTTCATTTGTATATTCTGAAGTAATTTGAACTATTAGCCTGTATTTCTTTAATATTATTATTTGGATTATAAAAATTGACTGCAGTAAATGGTCTTTGTAATATGCTACTTAGTTCTTCAGGTGGGATACCTGGAAGTACGGAAGAATAGATAAGTAGAATTTAGTAGAATAATAGATAAGTATAGAAGAATAGATAAAATTTTTGAAATCTATTGGTACTCAGATAACCTGAGAAAGAGACACCAGTCACAAGTTTAGTATCTAACCAGTATCCATAGGAAAGCATGCAGATTAAGTAATTATTTCCTGAACTTTCACAAATATATAATTCTTTCCTTTTTCGTCTTCCCTTGTCCTGTTATGTTTTGTAAAACCTGTAGTATAAAAGCAATATATTAATTAAATAAGCTCTGGCTTATCTCTGCCTGTAATTGTTATGCTATCAGAGATACGTATTTTTCTGACATTAGAATATAGAAGTGTAGTATAGGCAGTATAGCAGTTCTTTTGATATCTGAGCTAGAGACCTATTTGATCTTGGCTAACTTGTCCATTTACTTTCTAGGCTGGGGTCCCACCGAAGAAAGGCAAACCAGCTACAGCTGCAGGCACAGGAGGTGCTGGGCCTAAAGGCAAGAAGGGACCTGAGACCAAAGAAATCTTTGAGTCAGAGCTCTCTGTGAGTATTCTGCTATTCTCTGAAATACAAAGCCCTCTGTAACCAAAGATTGCAGCTTTGATTAGTCAGTTCTTCAGGCACTTCAGTTCTTCAGGCACTACAGAGTTTTTCATAGAGGTTTTCTGGTTTTGTTAGGAGAAGGGAAAGCAGTATGTATAAATTTGTAACTGGTGAAATGGGACTTTGGTAAATACACCTGTTCTTCAGGCTGTTGTTGGCACCAGGCCATTTAAGACAGTAAGCAATAAATCATGCTTTTACCCTTATAACAGGGTATATTGTTGTCCCTGAAGTAGGGAGAGATGAAAAAAACAGTGATACTTTGTGTGTAATTTAGGACACCTGATTTGCTGAAGAATTCTGGTATTAAAAGCCTGAGAATACATGATTCTGGAGTTTACATTGAAATCTGAAGCGAAATAAAGTAACAATTAAATGAACTAGTATGTTTTGTGCTGTTCATATTAAGTTACATTTCAAAAAAATTACTGAATTCTGCATGTTAGCTGACCATCTACCTACCTTCTTGGTAGGGAACCAGGTAAACTCAGGTATCTGTGGGTCAAACAGTAACGAAAAATCTATTAAAGCTTTGCTAGATGTATCTGCTAGCTTTTTGGACTGTCAATCCAAACCATAGTTATATTTGGAGTGTTGCTTAGAGTGAATAATTTCTATTGTGTATCCAGCTTATATTGTTATTTATACAGTAGAAAATGAGAATACAGTCCCTGAAGGTAATGTAGACACCAGTGAAACAAGGGAAGTTTTTATCACTAAATAACTTTCGTTTTCCATTTTGCTAAAATGGAGACGGAAGATAAGTCTTCTCCTGTCTGCCCTCATCAACTTCTGATTTGTTGTTGTCAGTGTTTATTCAGGCTTAATCCAAGATTACTTTGCAAATTTTAGGTTACTTCTGCTTGATTCTTTAAGCAGATAGTTGGTATTCAAGATTATTTTTTACTGTCTGCACAGTTTCTCATACTTTCCAGAGATTACTTTTCTGTTGCAGTGCAATTTAGCAACTTCCTAAACCCATAAGACCCCTAAACCACAATCCATACTAAAATCTTTCAATCTACAACAGAATCCTTTTCCTATTTTGTCAATGCACCACAGTAGAGGGGTCAGTCCAGTATATTACCTGTCCTTAAGGTTTCTGCCCTCCTCTGAAGGGACCCAGTGGAGTGTTAACCTTGTTCTGATCTGGCTGCAGATAGAAGTATGTGAAGAGAAAGCTGCTGCTGTCCTTCCAGCTTCTTGTATCCAGCAGTTGGACAGTGGTAACTGGAAAGAGAGGCTTGCCTGCATGGAGGAGTTTCAGAAGGTATGTTTGGAACAGTTGATAAGAGAGACAGTAGTGAAAGAGAAAACAAGTAATAATTTCTTTAGCTCTTTAGGCCTGATAAGTCACCTGAAATACTTACTATTAGTTGTATGTCAGCACTTCAGATGGATTAAGCAATACTTGAAAAAGCCAAATGGCTTATATGGTTTAAATTCCATACTAGTGGTGGAGTAAGTATTTTACCTTAATACAGATAGTTGCTTTTGTCAAAAATACTTGTATTTTGATTAAGGATACTGAGAGGTATTTTTAAAACTCCAAGTAATTGTAAAGCTTGGTCTCAAAGATAGCTAGATTTAAACAAAAGGTTTTGCAGCACCTAGACCAGATCTATTGCAAAAATGTTCCTGCTGTTTGTGTGTTAGGCAGCAATTGATTATAATCAACAATTTGCCAGTTGAATTTTTTATGTTTAGAGGCTTATACAGTGCTAGCAGTCTTCACAGCTAATGGAAAGTGCTTCATGTGGTCACAAACAAAAAACAGCTTCAACTGTGGATGTACAAGTAGTTCATACCATGACAGCAGTACAGTAATGACTGAGCTTTTAGTATTTTAGTGGGAAAAGTTAGTAACTTCAGTTGGGAAATGGTGACTGGCTGCATTGAAATGCTGCTGCAGAAGCCTGCTTTATTAAAATGTTGTCATTTCAATTGAATGATTAAGCCTAAAAACAGCTAAACCCCAGTAATTTAGATCATATTCAGGCTTAATCTCTGCTGTGTAGTCCACATTCCAACGTGAAAGCTGCGTAATATACTTCATCTTAATAACTAAAGCAGCTTTTTGAGAGGCAGGTGGGCTGTTCATGGATTTTGTTTTTTTGTTTTTAATTAAGTGTAAAAGTCCTAGGGTTGGAATGGCCAACAATGATTGTTAAGGACATTTGTTAAAGAACATTAAAGGAATAGTGATGTGAATTTGTAGGTTAAATGTTGGTTCAATACCTCAGACTCCTTGTAAAAATGGCTCTTCAGGTAAATTAGTATGCTGAAAATTTCTCTAATTTAATTCAGTTTTAAGAAAATAGTTTGAGGACAGTTGAATATTTGTTTGAGTTTTGTATAATTGTGACCCACTGGCTAACTTAATGTTTATCTTTTAGGCTGTTGAGCTTATGGAAAGAAGTGAAATGCCTTGCCAAGCCCTAGTAAGAATGCTGGCCAAGAAACCTGGTTGGAAGGAAACAAATTTTCAGGTAATACATTATCCTTTAGTAACTAAATAGTCCATTTTTGTTAATGTAAAGCAATTTTCAGCTAAAAGGCTGTAAATGCATATGTCACTGTGGCAACAGTTCTGTCTGTAATCAATGAGAAAATAAACTCTCAAATTGGATTTTATTTCTGTTGAGAGTTAAGACTCTAGATGTCATCTAAGGTATCTAACGATTGTCTTTAGATGTATATCATGTATACATGTGCATATACGTAAGCGTGTGTGTGTATAAGTTCTAAAAGTAGGTAATGGCAGCCCAGTATTAATGGTTGTGTGTGTGTATATACATAATAGTTTGTATTTGTGTGTACACACTTTTTGTGTATAGTCAGACAAAACACCTGTGTGTACAAAATATCTGTGTGCATAAATACTTTTACATATTCAAATGTGTACATATATACACAAATACAAATTTTGTGCATATGTTAGTATTTACCCACAAATCCATATAATTACTGTATGTATCTATAGATATATAGAACGAGAAAAATTAGTCTAAAATACACGAAGACATGAGTAACTTTCTTGCTTTTTTGGACATTGCAGGTGATGCAGATGAAACTGCATATAGTTGCATTAATTGCACAGAAAGGAAACTTCTCCAAAACTTCAGCACAGGTTGTGCTGGATGGTCTTGTAGACAAGGTTGGTGATGTGAAATGTGGAACTAATGCAAAAGAGGCCATGACAGCAATAGCAGAAGCATGTCAGCTGCCATGGACTGCTGAGCAGGTGAGTGAGCAGTAAAGGTATTCTTTCAGTTAATAAAATCAGAAATAATATGTAGGGTATCCTTTCAGTCTGAGGAGTAAATCCTAAATCTTTGTTGCATGAATGTGATTTGTTTGCTCTCAAGATGCTTCCCGAGGCAGAAGTTGAATATATATTTCTCTAAAGTTGAAAATAGAATTATAGAATGGTTTGCGTTGGAAGGGACCTAAAAGATCATCTAGGTCCTCCCCCCACACCATAGGCAGGGATACCTTCTGCTAGATCAGGGTTCTCAAGGCCCCATCCACCCTGGCCTTGAACATTTCCAGGGATGGGGCAGCCACAACTCCTCTTTCAGTTCAGACTATTCCTCTTTGTCCAACCACTGTATGCCCTTTTCAAAACTTTTCTTGGAGGCGTCCTTCAAATACTCAAGGGCCACAAGAAGATGACCCTAGAGCCTTATCCAGGCTAAAAAATTCTAATTCTGTCAGCCTTCCCTCATAGGAGAGGTGCTCCATACTTTAAATCATGGTGGCCCTGCTCTGTACTCATTCCAACAGATCCATGTCCTTCCTGTACTGAATGCCCCAGAATTGGGTGCAGCACTGCTGGTGGGATCTCACAAGAGCAGAGCAGATCCCCTGAGAATCCCTCCCCTCACCCTGCTGGCCACACTGCTTTTGGTGCAGCCCAGAACACAGTTGGCTTTCTGGCTGTGAGTGCACATGGCTGGGTCATGTCCAGCCTCCTTGGAGGAGCTGGATGCTCTCTCTTGTGCACACTCTCTCCATTGATCCCCCAGCCTGTGTTGACACCGGGTGTTGCCCTGACCCAGGTGCAACACCTTGGCTTGTTGAATCTCTTCAGGTTCCCATGGGCTCACATCTCAAGCTTGTCTAGGTCTGTCTGGATGGCCTCCTGTCCTTCAGGTGTGTTAACTCCACCACTCAGCTTGTTTCATCTCAAACTTGCCCTCAGGAAGCCCTCAATCCTTTTGCCTGTCATTTTTGACATTAAGTAGCACTGGTCCTAATATGGAACCCTGAGGGGTGCTGCCTGTCATTAATGTCCATCAGGACTCTGAGCCATNGGCTTGTTGAATCTCTTCAGGTTCCCATGGGCTCACATCTCAAGCTTGTCTAGGTCTGTCTGGATGGCCTCCTGTCCTTCAGGTGTGTTAACTCCACCACTCAGCTTGTTTCATCTCAAACTTGCCCTCAGGAAGCCCTCAATCCTTTTGCCTGTCATTTTTGACATTAAGTAGCACTGGTCCTAATATGGAACCCTGAGGGGTGCTGCCTGTCATTAATGTCCATCAGGACTCTGAGCCATTAACCACTACCCTCTGGATGTGATCATTCCACCAGTTCCTTACTCACAAGAGTCCACCCATGAAATCTATGTCTCTCCGATTTAGAGAGTAAGATGTTCTGTTAAAGGCCTGACAGAAGTCCAGATATATGGTATCTGTAACTGCACTGATATAGTTGCTCTATCATAAAAGGCCAGGGAGGATTGGTCAGGGAGGACTTGCCCTTGGTGAAGGGCTTGCTGTCTCAGTCGCCTCCCTGTCCTCCATGTGGTTCAGCACAGCTTCTAGCAGGATCTCCTTCATGATCTTCCAAGGCACAGTAATAATGAATAATTATCTAATGTGGTTTTTTTTAAAAGCAGGTATGAATCCATAATAAAGGTGTCTCTGACTGCCTCTAAGTATTTCAGGAACTTCTTGTTCGCTTCAGTTCCAGTTGTATCCTGCTACAGTGACGCAGTTGCTTTTTCCTTTTCTGCTACCCCAGCTTTTTCTGTTCACTTGTCCTGTGTTTTTTGCAGGTGTCTTCACTTGTTTATTACAGTGCTTTGTTACCTGGTTTGCCAGTGAAAGTTTACACTTAACTCTATTCTATTCCAGGTTGTGGCTATGGCTTTCTCTCAGAAGAATCCTAAAAACCAGTCAGAAACTTTGAACTGGCTTTCAAATGCAATTAAAGAGTTTGGCTTTTCTGGGTAAGTCTTTTAAGTAAATTGCTAAGAGAAACTTGAATGAAAAGTTTCTAATCTGGAACTAAGGTTCTGTTCATCTGAACTCTAGTTCCTTAAACTCTGATGTTAGCCATATTCTTCTAGCTCTTATATAACTGAAAGTATCTGCCATTACTTGTACGATAGGGTGTGATTACACTACTAGCTACTTTGCTCATCACTTGATCTTCTCTGAAGAGCATTTGTCTTAAGGTACTTGTAGGTGTGGGCTGGGCGCAGATCTGTGGCATTGCATGTCTGTTATACTCTTGCTTGGATACACTTGCACCCAGGTAGACCACTATACATTTTGTAGTTGAAAAGAAAAAAACACACCACCTGAATCTGACAACCTACTGGAGAGTACGTAACCAGCATGCCTGTTAATCTCCTTGGGAGACATTTTGAGGTTGATGACAGGTGGATGAAGTTTTAGCCAACAAAATAGCTGTTACTGTGTCTGGCATTGTGAGTGTGAGAAATCATTTCTCCATCAGAACCAGCGATAGCTTGCCTTAATTTTTAATCACTAGTCTTTTAACTGAATGTGGTCAAGCATATATAATAGAGTTTAGTCCTGAGAAAAAAACATCTCTAAGCAGGGAAAACTTCAAGTATCACTTTATTTGACTACTTGGGCAGTTACTGTGCCTGTCTTAAGACATTTTGTGGCTTTTAAATGGATAATGACATTAAGTCTGGGAAATAAACTCTTCTTTAGTTAATTCCACCAAAAATACATATTTGCAGCATGGAATGTGTATAGATGTGTTACTAGGACTTACTAGGACAGCAGTGTTTGAGGCTGCACAGATAATATAGAAGATTCAGGAATTTAAACCTTCCTTTATTTCTCTTGTAAATAGCCTTTTGAAAATTGTGCCTTTTTCTGGAAGATCATGAGACTACCTAACAAAATTTTTTTTAAAAGACCCACTGAAACAGTAACATACTCTCAACCTTTATTGTGTAGTCATGTTTCAGGTACTTAAAATGTTTCTAGATTCATTCCTCAATATTTCAGTCCTAGCTGTCACATAGATTATGTAGTTTAAGAAACTTTGCAGCTGTGATAATAGTAGGCTTTTGTATAAATTGTTTACTGATTAATTTTCACAGTAGGCTGTTCTCCTGACTGATCTTTCAGTGGTTATTTAAGCAGCTACTATCTACACTGTACCTGTGATAATATTTTATGAGTATACATGTCTTCTGCATCTAAGTTAGTTGTGTAAATCTTTAGAGATATCTAGGGGTACCTTTTTTATTTAATATACTGTGATGATTTTGTTTGTTGGTGCTGTTTCCTGTGTTGTGTTTTATTTATGGGCGACATCTTTTTTCCACAGATTGAATGTCAAAGCTTTCATCAGTAATGTGAAGACAGCTCTTGCTGCAACTAACCCAGTGAGTAAATTTAGAATCTTAATCCTGAATTATTATCAGTCCTTGATTTGAAGACTGAGTGCTTTTTTCTGTTTCTGGCAGGCTGTGAGGACTTCTGCTATTACATTGCTGGGAGTAATGTATCTTTATGTGGGACCTTCTCTGCGAATGTTTTTTGAAGACGAGAAGCCAGCCCTTCTTTCCCAGATAGATGCAGAATTTGAAAAGGTATGAAGTGGAGCTCTCTTGCTACCAAATGTCATTAAAGCTACTTTGAAACTTCAGTAGCTGGAGTTTGTAGTAATATTGTGGTCTAACCCTTGGGCTTGTAATTGAACCAGACTTATAAGACAGTGCAAAAAGGCTACAAATTCATTGTGTAGCTATCTCAATAGTAATCTTTTTCATTATGAACTTTAAAAGTTCCTGGGTTTGTTTGAATAGTGTAATGGTTTAGAAGTCTGCTGTCCTGATCCAAGGTATTCATATCATACAAGTGGTTTTATTTTTAATGTGAAATGAAAAATTGTAAAATTGTTATTTCTGATTTTGTGTTGCTTGTAGATGCAAGGACAGACAGCACCAGCTCCAACTCGTGGCATTTCCAGGCACAGCGTGGGAGGTGGGGATGATGGTGAAGAAGAAGAACAGGAGGAGGTTGGGAATGATGTTGTAGATCTCTTGCCAAGAACAGATATTGGGTAGGTTTGGATTCTAGCACCTGAAGATACGCTGCCACTGCAATTCAAAACTTGGCATTTTTAACTGCTTTCTAAGCAGAAATCTGTAGGGTTAAAGCACTCAAATACTAATAGAGGTATTACTAAGTAAACGGACACTTTACCTGTTTTTCTCTTGCAGTGATAAGATCACAGCAGAACTAGTGTCTAAGATTGGGGATAAAAATTGGAAGATCAGAAAGGAAGGTCTAGATGAAGTGACAAGCATAATAAATGAGGCAAAATTCATACAGCCAAACATAGGAGAACTTCCAGCTGCTCTGAAGGGTCGTCTCAATGACTCTAATAAAATCTTGGTATGTTTTTCAAAATCCTGTTTCAGTTTTTTTCCAGCTTGAAACTTAAGATAGTCATGATTTCTGAACCTTGGTTATTACTGTGTGGTCTCTTTCAATGTCATTAAATCAACACTCGTAAAATAGTGAACTGTGTGTTTCCAAATCATATATTTGCCTATTTTAATTAATATTTGCCTTTTTTTCATTTAAAAATACTTCAAAAGAAAGGAAAAACTACCTTTACTCTGAATGTAGTATAAGGAAATCTTAAAAAGAATTTGACTAATTGCTTCATTTGTGACAAAAGTGAATTGTCCCTTGTTTGAAGATATTTTTACTTGAAATTTAATTTGCTCAGAATATGGAAGTATTTTTTTGTTTTTCAGTGTGATGAATTTGAAGGCTGGAATAGGTTTCATTGAGCAGCCATTCTAAAGTAAAAGCTTAATATATAGCAATATCTCTTTTCCCTGTATAACTTTTGCGAGCTTTTGCTCAAATGCTTTTTACACTTTTATTTAAAGCTTTTTTTTCCTTATGTGCAGGTGCAACAAACACTGAGCATTCTTCAGCAGCTAGCAACAGCAATGGGCCCCAATATCAAACAGTATGTGAAAAATTTGGGGATTCCTGTCATTACAGTCCTAGGAGATAGTAAGGTAGGACAGACATCAAGATCTCTTTGGTTTTTGTGTATCTAAGCTATGCCTGAAAGGTGGTTGGTAGCTAAAACTTCTTGGAAGCTAACCAATTTTTTAAAATAAGTTCTTGCCTGAATGACAGCTTAATATTCAAGTACAAATATGTGCCTGAATGTATATTCAGATGTATTTCCTCCTTGTAACTTGTAAACCCAGTGAAACAATCTGACTATATGCATATTTCTGCTGCTGAAAGTACAGTATTTTAGACACTGAACAGGTTTGCTTGGTGAAGTTTCTTGTAGAATTTCTAGTGTATCGCTGTGGATTCCAGTATACATTGTTGTTGTCTTTGTCACTGTGTAGGAGACCTTTGGACTGTAGGTAGACACAGGACATTCACAACTGACACTGAAACTTGTGTAAATAACATCAGAGTTGAGATTGCCAGGTTGCTGTGTCAAAATCAAGCTTAGGACCATGGGAAAGAGTTATTTGAAGCAATGGGTAAAGAGGCTTGGGAAGTTGCCAATATCTTGTGCCAGAAGTCATGGGCAGTTATCAAAGATAGCATACTTCAGCTGCTTGGAATGTGAGCAGGAAGAAGAGCAGAAGCTGGATCTACCTATCTCAAATAGTAGAAAGATTTGGACTGATTCTAGGGCTAGATGAAAATCTCCTGGTTCAAATTGTTTTCTCTTAAAGAAAGTCTTCAAGATCTGAGATTTTATGTGACTGTTAAATTCTTTTAACTCCCCAATTATCCTGAGGTAACAGCAAGCTTTTGTAGAGTCATAGAACTTTTTAGGTTTGAAGGGAACCCTACAGGCCATCTAGTTCCAACCCCACTGCCATAGGCAGGAACACTTTCCACTAGACCAGGTTGCTCAGAGCCCCAGCATGGTAGGAGAGTTGCAAGTATTTGGTTTAAGGATAAGACCAATTGTGATTAACTTACACTGTTACTAAAATGCATAATACTGACATAACTTGTAAGCAATATAATGCTGACAGAAGATTGTATCCTTGTTTGAACACTCTTACAGTGATAATTTTTTTTGAGTACTTCAAGTGCAAGATTTAACTAGTTTATCAAATTTGTCAGGTTTTTGAAGATGAGGATGGTCCATTTTGGGTTGTACTTCAGTATGTTTATAGTGGACCCACTGAATAATTGAGGAAAATAATCAGCTTGAAGTTAACAAGCTGATTTAACAAGTTAAACTTGGGTGATGGGAACCAAGGCCTTGTCAGAGGCTGATGACCATGTGTTTGTCTGGAGCACATGATTTGTTTGTTTTCCTCAATGAGATAGAAGATGGGAGAAATTAGTAAAGCAAGGATGCTGACTTCTTGTTTACATATTTGCCTGGATGTTAGTTCTGCATTTAATATTGTTCATACTTAACTGAGTCTGCTACAATATTAGCTTTCCTCAGAAATTCAGCCTACAGGAGAAGGTCATATGTATAAAGTCATGTCTAGACTGATAATGTTTTAAAGAACCATGGTTGTTAAATATTCCATCTGGCTTCTCATAACTTCATACAGCTGCTTCAAAAAAGGGTGCTGTTCTAAATTTTTCTTTAGAAAAAACAAGAAGGAAATTGGTAGGAATTAGAGGGCTCCCTCATTCCTGATTTTGGTCATGTGTATACTAAATGAAAGTGCCCTAATAGCAGCCTCCATAGTCCACTTGCCTTGATTTATGAATGTGCAGTCTATTTTAAGCACTATATAAGTCACTAACATTATTTTTTAGCTTCTTTGAGAGTTAGACTCCCAGAATTGTCATCAATGAATGGTAGCATGTAAAAGTAATTTTAGAGATACCCTTTCACCCTCTTTATTAATTTTTTTTTAAAAAAATTATGGTAGATAAGTATAATGTCTGATTTGGAGATTGCTACAGCTGGTATAATCACTGAAACTAAATTCTTCTGAATCTTAGACTTCTCAAGCTGCAA
Organism: Urocynchramus pylzowi; assembly: GCA_013397555.1. Classification (NCBI taxonomy): domain Eukaryota; kingdom Metazoa; phylum Chordata; class Aves; order Passeriformes; family Fringillidae; genus Urocynchramus; species Urocynchramus pylzowi. The sequence goes on from VZRH01002618.1 coordinate 645,325, forward strand.
ATTAAAAAAGAGATTTCAAAGCCCGTGATGTGGAAGCTTTTTGCTTTCATAGGAAGGATGACTGCTGCTTCTTCTGTCGTAATCTTCTGACCCCTCTTTAGCTTTATTTTTTTTAAATCTTGTTCTTGCTGCAGAATAACGTTCGTGCTGCTGCACTGGCAACTGTGAATGCCTGGGCTGAACAAACTGGCATGAAAGAGTGGTTGGAAGGGGAAGACCTGTCAGAAGAGCTCAAAAAAGAAAATCCATTCCTAAGACAAGAGGTAGGCTTCTGTCAAGTAAACTTATGTGTGTCAAATCAAAATAACCTTATGTGCTATGGACTCTATCTATGCAGACTGAAATGACACAATGCTACCATTATATGGAGAAACAAGTAGCTCTGTATTTGTTCTGACATAAAATTGTTAAACCTTAAAAGGCTAATAACAAGATTTCTTCCTGCATCATAGCTGTCATTTGGACTTCAGTACCTCTAAAATGAAACTTCTGTCTGTTTTGATTTGCATTTTAAGAGCTACTTTGTGTTCCCTCAAATTCACCACGGAACAGATCTGGAGACATTAAAAAGAGTGGCTGAAATTCTGTTCCTTTCAGAAGGAAGAAACAGCCTGCAAAGAGACCAGGCTTAAAGTTTTAAGATAGTTGTGTGTTAACATGCTGTACTTAACTTAATTTTTATAATTGCTGATATGAAAAGTGATGTTGTTGAAGAATATTTGTCTGAGAAATGTTTGGGTGGGTTTTTCCTACGTACATTGTAGAATGTAATGGTATGTGAAGGACCACTATTCAGACTCACATGCCTTGACGCAGCACTGTGAAGACTTCTTTAAAAGCTTTGATTTTAAAACTTTTTCAGCTTCTTGGTTGGTTGGCTGAGAAGTTGCCTGCCCTCCGTTCTGTTCCTTCTGACCTGCTCTTGTGTGTGCCTCACCTGTACTCCTGCCTTGAAGATCGAAATGGGGATGTGCGCAAAAAGGCACAGGATGCCCTGCCGTTCTTCATGATGCATCTGGGCTTTGAGAAGATGGCAAAAGCCACTGGCAAGCTGAAGGTACTTCTGTTACAAGGATTAGATCATATGATCTTCAATGAGTGAATATTAAATCATATTCACAGTCTCATGACATGCTGTCTTGAGTCATGTAAGCTTGTCTGCATTGAGTATTTTCAGGGGGACTGAAAATAGTATCAGGAGCTGTAAGCTAGAGGTTTCTCTGCTTCAGAAATTATTCCTGCCATTACAGGCTTATTACTTAAAGAGCTTGATACTTATTCACTCTGCTTTTCTTCTGAAAAAAAATCCACTTGCACATAGCTTCCATACCAGCTGTTGTCCCACTCTGTTCCTTTCTACTCATACTTTAACATGATTTCTAGCAGTTTGGTTTGGCTTATGGACCCCTGAGTGGTGAGTGGGCACTCCACTGACATCCAAAGACAACTCACCTAGAGTGGGTTTACATATTTCCCATAGATCTTGCAGAAGAAACTTCAAGGAAAGATGTTTTAACACAGAACATAAGTGACCATCCTCCGAGATGCTTAACAGAGCATGGATTGTTTCAAACTGATTCTGGTTTGTCTGTAGCACATATTGGAATGATTAGTGATAGACATTACTAAATGTACCACTTATTTTTTGCACTTTCTGTTCTCTAGCCAACTTCCAAAGACCAGGTACTGGCCATGCTGGAGAAAGCCAAAGCCAACATGCCAGCCAAACCAGCTCCTCCTGCTAAAGCATCTTCCAGAGTGGTAGGAGGAGCAGCTCCAGCCAAATTCCAGCCTGCATCAGGTAACCTCTCTGACATTCTGGGAAATGACTGAGAAAATGGTGGATTTTGAAGCTCTAGGAATTTAGCTTTAGCTTGAAGCTAAGTGTTGACATGTCAGAGGAATAAACATACTTATCTGGAGAAGAGGTATTCAGCAATAGTTAGGCTTCTGGTCTTTATTGCATTTGAATCAGCTTCCAGTGTGGGAGGGTGTTTCCTTTCCACACAACCATCTGTCAGCTGCTATTTGAAAACTTGAAAATATCTGCTTGGTATTGAAGCTAAAACCAAGCTGGGCTAAAGGGGGAGTTTTTTTCTAATACTAATCTGATTTTAAGGTAATATTTTTTTTAAATGTTTTCACATTATTTTTTATCTTGACTGTTTCCTCAATGTAGTTCACTGTGGGACTGCCAGAAAGCTCCTGTGATGGGATTTGGGGATAATTGATTTGAAGAATCAAACTGCTGGGGCTAGCTTATTCAAGCCAGGTGCAGCTACAGCTCTAGACATTAGCCTGCACAGTGTATATGTCTGCATTTTTTAATTGTTTTGAAAAATGACAAATTCGTTGAGTTCCATAATCTTAATTAGGAAATTAGGAAGACTTCGTATGCTCACATGGAATTTAAGGGACTTCTTCAGTGGTCTAAAAGCCTCAGACATATGTGTGATTAAGCATATTGTATCCACAAACAGTTCTTCTTATGTCCTAAGAGAAAAATGATAACCTGAAATGGGCTTCTAGATAACTTTAAATGGTCTATTGTTTCTCCAGCATTTGCTGATGATTTGGGGTCTAATACAATGGAATCCAAGCCTGATCTCAAAAAAGCCAAAGCAGGAGGATTGTCCTCTAAAACTAAGGTATGTTGATTGCCTTTTGTGTAAAAACAGTTTTATGAAGTTAGTAGTTGTGGTTTGTTAACGTGTTATAGGTAAAAGAGTGTAGTCCTTGTTACGGACAACTTTTATTAAAAATCTTCATGTTTGTTTGAACCTTGAAATGACAGGCATTCCCATATCACTTACCTGATCACTGCTTTTGTCATTACCTGTTTAATTCCTAAAGTCCATATTGTCAAAAATCAGTCTTGTGAGAAACTCACTCAGTTCTAAGTTTTCCTGGCCTCATTGATTTTGTGCTATTGAGAATTCACTCTTACTATTCAAGTTCCAGTGTTACACTTGAATGTTAATTTTGAACCCATGTATCAAAAGGGTAAGAAGTTCTCAGTCAAAAGTGCAAAAAGGGAAGGAATATGCTTAAAAACATAATAATCTCAACTGATTACAGTCAATTTTTGGTTAGGTTTTTCTGTTGTTTTGTGTTACAGTAATTTTTTTTTCTGTTAATAATAAATTTTGTTCTATGTATATAACTACAAATAATCCAAATTGTTCTACAGTCCCATTGTCTGAAGTAGTGCTGTAACAAGAACATTTGATGTAGGTCCATATTCATAGTAATAGTGAGCAGAACAAACCTTGAAAGGATGTTGTAGGTTTACTGAAGTCAATACAGTGTTCTGCCAGAAATCTGCTGATAAGAGTTAAGACCTTTGTTGTCAGACAGCTGTTTATTCTTAGGAGTTTCAATTCCAGATCTTTTAACACATTCTCAGCAAAGACTTTTCTATGGCTTATTTCCAGCAGTCAGATGTTAATAGCAATATGTCCAAGGGCAATGCCCGCCTGTCCAAAGCTAATACAAGCCTCAGCAAGGGCGGTTCAAGTCTGACAAAGAGCCAGTCTATCAAACAGGTACCACCTTGGGTTTTAGGGATGTGTGTGGGTGACTAGCACACTGGTTGAGAGTGATGTGTCATCATTCACAGGGTACTGCTGTGCACACTGTCATGGGTACTGCTTCCACAGCAGCTGAGCACACACTTTTAAACTTCTAATCAACATTTTTCTTCCAGCTTCTCTCTGGCTCTTGTACACATAGGTAGCATGAGGGTGACAAGTATCTAACGCTTGCAGTTGCTGGGACTGAGGCGTATATATGGCTTGTGTTGCCTGCTAATACCTTGCTTCTTTCAGGTACAGGGAAAGAAGGTGCTAAGCAAGCCTAATCTGAAGGAAGACGATGATAAATCAGGCCCTATTTTTATCATTGTCCCAAATGGGAAGGAACAGAGGATGAGAGAAGAGAAAGCTCTGAAGGTGAGAAAAATCAGAATGTGTTCTCAAGTTTTGAAGTGGAGGCTTTTAATGCATTCTTTAGTTTTTAATTTAGAATTAAACATACTGTGGCATGTTAGCCGCTGTCCATCTCTTGGAGTCTGATTCTTGAGTTGAATTTCATACATCAGTAGTGGGCTTACTGTGGTGCTTCTTTTCTGATTTTCAAATTTTGTGCATTTATACTCTGTCATAAAACCCTCAGGCTTTTTTACGTTTTTCAATTTGAAGTATCATTAAGCTTAGTCAATTGTTTTCAGGTACAATGTCAGAGTTGTACATTGCAAATGCTTTAATATACTCATTTTGAGCAGCCCCACTTAGCAATTTGTAGGGAAAATTCTATTACTGAAAAATAAGCATGTTTGTAACTTGCTACTCAGTAGGCCTGTCTGAGCTTAAAAACAACTACTTTAAGTGATAATTAAGATAATAGCATAAGGATAATCAGTCCATATGAAGAAAACTTGTCATGTGAAAAAAGGTGAGCAAACACCACTGATTGTTCATTATTTAGTGGCAATAAGAAGGCTTTGAAAACAGATTCTGAAGCAGAATTAAAGATGTTCAATCAGCAGCATCTGCCAGGAAGAAAAGGTATTGCTTGCTGTGAGTTCTAAATGCTGTCTTTTACAGGTGTTAAAGTGGAACTTCACTACTCCCCGTGATGAATATATTGAACAGCTGAAAACTCAGATGTCCGCTTGTGTGGCCAAATGGCTACAGGATGAGATGTTTCATGCAGACTTCCAGCACCACAACAAAGCACTGACTGTTATGATTGAGGTGAGTTTTGATCTGTGGTAGAAGATGAGGCTGATAGAATTACTCTCTGCTATGAAAGATACTGCTTGAATTAAAATAGAAATTCTCTTAGGAGCCAGGGGTCGTTGTTCTGTGTAGTTGAAACTTAAACATACATAGGAGTAATTTTCAGACATATGATGAAGTTGTTATTAATACTGTTTCTTAGGAGAAGGGAAAATTTCCTCACCTTTCCTCATCTCATTCTAAGAGACTTCTCTTAGAATTTCAGAAAGTCATATGAGTTAAGAGTATGTATGGTTCTAAGAATCTACCAATAAATGTAGATTATTTTACCAGATGTAGCTTAGCTTATTTTCTTGTTGAACAGTGTATATGTGTGTTTCATTTACATAACTTTTTTTTTTGCTTCCTTGAAGCACTTGGAGAGTGAAAAAGATGGAGTCATCAGCTGCCTGGATTTGATCCTAAAATGGCTTACCCTGCGGTTCTTCGATACCAACACAAGTGTTTTGATGAAAGCGCTTGAATACCTTAAATTGCTTTTCAATTTGCTGAGTCAAGAAGAGTATCACCTCACTGAAAATGAAGCATCCTCTTTCATCCCATATCTTATCCTAAAGGTACAATTTGTTTTATGGAAACTATTATTTTTCATGAGGATTATGGAAAATACCGTCAAATACTGAAATATGTTCATTCTAAATGTATTGTGAATGGAGTTAAGTCCAGTTGGTGGTTTGTGTGAGATTGAACAGGCTGTGTTTATTTAACCTGGAGAAAAGGAGGTTCAGGGGAGATCTTAGTGCTCTTCATAACTACCTGAAAGGTGGGGGGGGGGCGGTGTTGGTGTTTTCCTGTCAAATAACGAGTGAATAGAATGAAAGCTAAAGGCCACAAGTTGTTCTAGGGGAGGCTTACATTGTATATTCAGAAAATTTTCTTTCCTGAGCAGGTTGTGAATCACTGGAAATAGGCTGCCCAGGGAAGAGGTTTAGTCTCCATCACTGGAAATGTTTAGAAGACATGTAGATGTGACACTTGGGGACATGGTTTAGTGGTAGACTTGGCAGTGTTGGTTTAATGGTCTGGCTTGATGATGTTAAGGTTGTCTTTTGTCACCTTTATGATTCTATATTGTGTACTTCCCTTAAAAGCCATTGACAAAAAAGGGATTTTGCCTTGAGAATGATTCTGGCTTTTCCAAGACTATTTAGAATAGTGGAAAGTATCACAAGACTGTATAAAATATTCTGTATTTCTTTCCCTCTTTTTTCATTTCTTTTACATTAATTTTCCATTAGGTAGGAGAACCAAAAGATGTCATCCGTAAGGATGTACGTGCCATTCTGAACAGAATGTGTCTCATCTATCCAGCCAGCAAGATGTTCCCTTTTATCATGGAGGGAACAAAATCAAAAAACTCCAAACAACGTGCAGGTAGGAAATGGCCTGTTGAACTTCACATGTGCAAAGTACTTGAAATTGCTTTGGTTTGCATCTTGAAAAACCCAGCATAAGAATGTTGGGTGGGATATGAGATTTGCATGCACATGGCATTTTATGCAGATGTTTGTGTTTCAAGGATGAGATTTTCAAGTAGTATTATATTGCTTTTTATTTTTTTGGTGTCTTTGTACCTTCCAAAGACAAGTAATCTCTTAAATTGCTGTGAGTATTATGAGTTCCTTGAGTAGGCTTGTTTTCTTAGTGCAACAGTGCTGATGAGAACAGTGACAGTACTATTTCCCTACTCACCAAAGGAACCAGTTAATCTGAGCAAGAAATGTCTCTACACTGTACATCTATCTCATCACAATGTCTGTAAAAAAGTTGTGGCATTTGTAGTTCCAACAACTTCCTGATCACTTTGAGAATATTTTATCCTGGTATAGGCTGAAAGTTAAATTCTATACATAGTATAGTATTGCAAGCTCACAACTGTACCTGAATGTGATGTTAACTGTAGCATTGCTCATACATGGTTATGGGAAATACTTGAAGTGTAGGAGGGCAACTGACAGCTTTTATCTGTGAAGTAGTCTGCTGTAGCTTACTGTTGATCCCATAAATCACCTGGAGTATATCTATCAGCTTTGTTATTGGCAGTTCTCTACAGTGAATGTTCAACCTGTGCAAGCAACACAGGAATTGGGAGGATTCTCTTCCCAGCAGCTTTAAAGTTGAATGTGCATATGTTGTCTTCTTTTAGAATGCTTGGAAGAGCTCGGATGTCTGGTTGAATCGTATGGCATGAACGTTTGCCAGCCAACTCCAGGGAAAGCCTTAAAAGAAATGGCAACCCACATTGGTGACCGGGACAACGCTGTGCGCAACGCTGCACTGAACACCATCGTGACTGTCTACAACGTCCATGGCGACCAAGTGTTCAAGCTGATTGGAAATGTCAGTATAACTGCAAATAAGTTTATGGGGGATTTGGGGTTAGTGTGCTGTGCTTGGTTTGGTTTGTGGGATTGTTTGTTTGGGGTTTGGTGGTTTGGTTTTTCTTCAAGTCCTTACACTTTTGTAGGGGATTAGCAGTGCTTTGCTTGTGATTGGTCATGATGCATCTTGCCGTTGGCATCAAGAGCATTTTGTAGTTTTGAAAATAACTTACTACATCATACATTCTCTAATGGCTAATCCCAGACTGTAGAATATATAAAATCATAGAATGGTTTGGGAAGGGACCTTAAAAACCATTTAGGTCCAAACCCCCTGCCATGGGCAGAGACACTTGAACACTTCCAGGGGCTGGGTATCCTGTTTCATTGCCTCAGCCACTCTGATAGTCAAGAAATAAGTGTATTCTGTATTACAGTTTGTCAGCATGGGTTAGTTAGCTCTTGAAGTAGCACCTGACAGTCCAGAGTGTTCTGGTGAGTTTGCTGCTAGGAAGTAGCATTGACAGTTCCCACCTTCATTTTAGGGAACTTCAGTCTGCACTGATAAGTATGGTGCAAATCCTGTAGGTGACTGAGATTTCTAAAACCTGTACAACTTAGGATGAGTGAAAGCATTGTGTGTTACAGCTTTCAGAGAAAGACATGAGCATGTTGGAGGAAAGAATAAAGCGGTCAGCCAAGAGACCCTCTTCTGCTCCAGTGAGACAGGCAGAGGAGAAACCTCAGCGCACTCAGAACATCAGTGCCAATGCCAGCATGATGCGCAAGGGACAACCTGAGGACATGTCCTCCAAACTCAAGTATGTAATGTTACATTATGGTCTCTAGCCTGCATAGTGTATGTGCTAATATGTCTGACAATGTCATTTTAGTTCTTGTATCATCATCTTCGCATGTTGTGAAAAATGGCCAAATAATATAAATCTAAATGTCTGAAATTTTTTGTCTTGTCTGTCTTGAAACCTTTCTAAATGGTCTTGTGCCTTTTTTCACTGCTTCTCCATGGACAGAATTATGTATCGCACTTATAGGATGTAAGTACTGCCCGCTAACTCCTTGGTAGCAAGGCTCTTGTATCTTTCAGTTTCTATCCTAGCCATCCCTTCCTGAGGGTGATGGGTTTGCCATGGCTAGTTCTAGGTTATTCACAGGTCTCAAAATTAAAGAAAAGAAAGAAAACAGAAATACAGGTTTCTGTTAAGGTGACTGTAGATCAGGGTGCAGACAGACATGGCACTTACACATTAAGCAATTGTTCAAAATATTGGGAGAACTTTCAATGTGTTGCACTAAACTTGATATTTGTTGGACCATGCTCTAGTTGCATTAGACATGAAGCACAGAAATGGATAAGCACGTGTGAATTGTAGAGCCTGGAGCAACAGTACCCAAAACAAAAAGCTCAGAAACTATTCTGTGTTACCTGCTCATTATTTTGGAATAGAAGTCTGTGCTGAGAACTGTGTATTCAAATATTTCCTTTTCCATATCAGAAAAAATCTGATATGCAGCATAGGTCATGTGGGAATGCTGTGAGTTTTAGATTCCGAGGAGCTTGTGAGGTTGCTCTGTACATGTGCATCCTGTCCATTATTAAAAAAAAAGCAAAGGCGAAAAAAGCCACTCAAACTTTAAAGTTATATTCTTTTAATAGTACTGTAAACTGTGCTAGTTATCCCAAACCATGCATACCTGGCACAGGTACAGGGCATCTTGTGGTTTACAAGAGAAGCTAGGATGGCAAGTAAGTAGCAGCTGCTCTCCTGGCCCACAGAAGTTTGTTTTACTGAGGACTAGGGTAAAAGCAGAGGGAGTTAAGGGGCTTGGATATAATCCAAACTGCAAAACCTGTGTTAGTGTGAGAGCTTTAGGGCTACCATTGGATGCTAGTGCTAATACTCTTGCCTCTTAAACTAAAACTCTCTTCTGGTTTCTGTAGCCAAAATCGCAACATGGGCAGCCACTCTGACACAACACATACAGTTCCACGGGAATTTCAGCTGGATCTTGATGAAATTGAGAATGACAATGGAACCGTCAGATGTGAGATGCCAGCACTTGTACAGCACAAACTAGATGACATCTTTGAGCCAGTCTTGATTCCTGAGCCCAAGTGAGTTTAGTTTTAACTCCTAAGTGAAATCAGCAGGGCTGCCTAATAAGTATTTTGAGAAGGTGAATTGATAGTGCTGGTTTCTACATTTAGACTTGTTTTCTTAAGAGGGTAATGTCAGCTAATTTGAAGAGATGGCAAAACAAAAGTCTGTTGTACTCTTCTGAAATCTGAAGAGCAGTTATTTTTAATGAAAAACATTTGTTTTACTTAGTCATTTTTATAGTTAGAGAATATTGAGTTTGTAAATGCATCATCAGTGTCTTTACAAATAGTGTAATAGACATGGTAAAAAGGAATGATTCCTTCCTTGAGAATCCTCAGGGAAGAATGAAATCCTTTTCCCTTGTCTCTAATTCATCAGTGAAATACAGCAGTTAAATGTACATTAAAGTAGCTCTCCAAAACATAATGAATCCTGTTTTCAACCCTTTAGAATCCGTGCTGTGTCCCCGCACTTTGATGACATGCACAGTAACACAGCTTCTACTATCAACTTTGTCATTTCCCAAGTGGCCAGTGGTGATATAAATACAAGCATCCAGGCTCTCACACAGGTAAGTGAATTAAGGTAGCAGCTAATTGCACTGTACCAGACTTTGCCTGCGAGGGTGATGAGTTGCACTGTAGTGGAGCAATCATGTCAGGTGACGTGGGCTCTGCTCAGAATCTCCCTGATGACAAAACTAAGTGCACAGGGGCCATCTGACTCGCTTTAGCTATGGAAATTTCACTTGAAAGATGTAGAATAAGCTTAATGCTTTTTTTATTAGTGCTTCCATGTTATATTTTGGGTTTTGTCAAATTATTTGTGCTAGGAGTTTGTAAAAGCCAGTTAGTCAGTGAGACTTAACTTGTTAATTTGAACTGCTTTAGAGATCCTTAGCAAAAGGATTGTCTTGCCCCATAGTTTTTGCGTGGGTTTAGGGTGGCTTTAACTACTTAGAGGTTTTTTTTGTCCAGAAGATTTCATAAAGCTCTAAATTCCAGAATCTGTAACACTGCTGTTGATGTTTTCATTTGTGTACAGGGTAGGATTGCAGTTCTCTAAAATATCGGTAATTGATTGTGATTGGATTGGCAATACAAATCTCTAGCTACTGATTTTGGATGACAGCTTAGAATACAACTGCCTTGGCAAACGGATTGGTCAGGGCAAAACCTTTCCTACAGAAAAGTATTTAAATTATTGTTATTTTGCACTGTTTGCATTATGTTGACTTTACTAGAGCGTTTTGTTTTTAAATCTTAGATTGATGAGGTACTCAAACAGGAGGACAAAGCAGAAGCTATGTCTGGCCACATCGACCAATTCCTAATAGCCACATTTATGCAGCTCCGGTTAATCTACAATACACACATGGCAGATGAGAAGCTGGACAAAGATGAGATTGTCAGACTTTACAGCTGTATTATTGGGAGCATGATCACGGTAAGGCTTGCTGTAAAAGATAAGGTCAAGAGCAAATAACTTCTGTGCAGAAGCTGTGGGAGAATGGAATATCTGTTCTGTACCTAGGTTAGCTTACTACTGAGTTTTTCTTTACAAGGTGTGCCACCAACTGCTCATCAAAGTACCTTTTGGGAGTAGGTGGTTAATGAGAGTTTGGGGAAGGGAAGAAGGTCTCTGCTTCTGCGAAACACAGCCACTAAGACTTCTGTTAAGCTCTGTTTTTAATATTCTTAACCCTTTGAGTGCTGAGTTGGTGGCCTGAGCATTTTCAGAAGTCACTCAGTAGAACTTACTTTCTTCACAGTTCTGTTTTTACTTTTGTGGGAAACAGGGAGATGTCATGGTTTGACAGTGCAGTCTAGAGAAGTCCCTATAGTAAAGGATTATGTGCAGGAAAAACTAAAATTTTCTTCAATCTGTAGCTATTTCAGATAGAGAGTCTGGCTCGAGAGGCATCCACTGGTGTGCTTAAAGACCTAATGCATGGTCTTATTACATTAATGCTGGATTCTCGGGTTGAAGATCTTGAGGAGGGTGAGCAGGTCATCCGATCAGTCAACCTCTTGGTAGTGAAAGTTCTGGAGAAGTCTGACCAGACCAACATCTTGAGGTAAATAATGAAAAGTGCACAATTACTGCTCTTCTTTACCTGTTCTCTTATGTTCTTTGAACTGCTGAGTTTTAGTCATATTGTAAGCAAAGACTGGTGTCTGTAGAATCATTCAGCTAGCTAATAAAGAATTATCACTGACTGATCAGAATTTGACTGCACAGCTGAAGGCAGGCTAAACAAGCCAGCTTAGTATGGTTCTTTGTGCTTTGAAGTTCAGCAGATTATCTCTTAAATTCCTGTAACATACTAAAAAGAGAGATGGAAAGAACTTTGCACATCTGCTGGACTAACCCCAGTCTCTGGTGTGGTATTCTGTGGTGAGTTGGTATCTTTTTTTCTTGTGTATAACACTTTTTCTGTGTAACCTTTGTAAATTTATTCCTTCTAGTGCTCTGCTTGTCTTGCTCCAAGACAGTCTTCTAGCAACAGCCAGCTCTCCTAAGTTTTCAGAACTTGTCATGAAGGTGAGCCTATAGTATAGATCTTGAACTTACATGGTTTATCTGAATCATCTTACCTGAAAGAACAGATGTAGTTTAAAAAAAATTAGTGTCCCTAACTTGAAATATATCTTAAAACTTCTATAATTCTGATCTTACTAGATGTCATATATAGGGACTTTAGGAGGGAGCTTAACACCTGTTAATAGTTTACAGAAATTTGTGTACACTAATACAAATTCCATACAGAGGTGCACAGTCACCTACTGGGCTTGTTTGCTTGAGCACTGCTCTGTACTATGGATTCAAACAGTGCCAGGCTGGAGCTGATTTGTATCCTGTCATCTGCATTGAGAGGCAGACTGAAGAGGCAAACGTCTGCATTTAAAGCATGAGCATGATCTTTTCTTACCATACAAAACCCTTTTGTAACTGGTATGATTTAAAGACAGCTCAGGCGTTCTTAATGAGGTTAAACCTAAGGAACTTGTGCTCTGTGTAGGTGTACATAGCATATATATAAATATATATATAAATATATGTATATATAATCTGCTGAAATTTCTTCACACAAAGCATTCAGTCTCCAGTTATAGGTAGAGAAATCAGTACCTTACTTATCTGTCAGCTCTAAAGAAAGATTTAGATACTGTATAGCCAGTTACAAAGAGAAAGTACATACCAGTGCAAATATAGCTTGAGCAGCAGACACAGTGCATGCCTGTATGATGTGCTAGCAGGGTGAAGTGGTTCAGTGATAGTGTTGTGTAACTTCTTATATAATCAAGTGCTTCTTTCGTGAGTTGTCTTGCTTAAAGTCAGCCTCTCGTTCCAGTGTCTGTGGAGAATGGTGCGTCTTCTTCCGGAAACCATCAATAGCATCAATCTGGATCGGATTCTGCTGGATATCCACATTTTCATGAAGGTCTTTCCCAAAGAGAAACTGAAGCAATGTAAGAGTGAGTTCCCTATTAGGACATTGAAGACGCTGCTTCACACCCTGTGCAAGCTGAAGGGGCCCAAGGTCAGAGGAATCACTAGTCATGTATTTTTAAATTGGATGCTCATGCAGTCTTTAGAGTCTTTCCTTTTTTTTTAATTTATTTTTTTTTCAATTCCCCTTTTTTTCTCATTTTAGATCTTAGATCATTTAACAATGATAGATAACAAAAATGAGTCTGAGCTAGAAGCTCATCTTTGTAGACTAATGAAACACACTATGGACCAGACTGGAAAAGCTGATAAGGATACAGAAAAAGGAGCTTCTCGCATAGTAAGTAAAGATGTGTTGGCAGGGGAAGGGAGTGTAAAACAATTTATTTAGGAAACAAACTTGATTTTGTGATTGTGGAATATCAAGTAGTAATTCCCTTTTCAACATGCAACTAATGTTGGAAAGACTCTTCTAAAGTGAAATTTTCATTTAGGGCTGTTTTGGGAATTTGTTGTGTGTGTTTACTGGAGTATTCTGTACATATCCCAGGATTAAGTACTCTGCAGGAAATTAAAATGTGCAGCAAAAGTTTTATGCTGCATGGTACTGCATCTGATCTACTAAAAGTTAGCCATATCCAAAACAGGTTTTATACACTTCTGAGAAGGAGTTCTATGGCTTCATGATTTCCTTGCTCACATTCAATGTATAAAGTGGCTATGTAGATCCCTGATCACTTCAAGGTTTTCTTCATCTTGGAAGCTCTGTATCCAGCTGACAGGTCTGAGGGTGTCATGGGCTTGTCTGGTTTTTTTTTTTGTTTTATTCTTTGTTTTAAAAGTCTCCTTTTGTTTATGTATCTAGGAGGAAAAGGCTTCGAAAGCTAAAGTCAACGATATTTTGGCAGAAATATTTAAGAAGATTGGCTCAAAGGAGAACACCAAGGAGGTGAGTTCCTCCTTCCTGCAAGAAAGAGAGCATGATACACTAGAATAGTGTATGCAGCAGTTGTAGTAATACATAGCAACTCTTCCCTCCCAGGGTCTGGCAGAACTGTATGAATACAAAAAGAAATATTCTGATGCAGACATTGAGCCCTTCCTGAAAAACTCCTCACAGTTCTTCCAAAGCTATGTGGAAAGAGGCCTCCGACTGATAGAAACAGAGCGGGAAGGGAAAGGACGCATAGCCACTTCTACAGGTACATTTATAGCAAAACTGATTGGTTTGTGATAAGCAGAGATAGAACAGTTACAGGTCTCCTGGTAGAAATTAATATTTGCATATGTTCAGGGATTTCTGAAGCAAGCCATGTATTTTGTTGCTGCTTGGGTTGCTTCACGAGGCAGCATTTGTAGGGAATATGCATTCTTCATTTGCAAAAACAGAAGTTATAACCACACTTAATGTAGAAAACATCTGAAAGGCTTGGCAAACGTGTTTCTAATCCATATCCTGTAGTGTGGGTTGAACATCAGCCTGTGTTGCATGTGTCTGGTGTCAAGAATTGGTTCTGCAAGGTATAAAACAGCAGCACCAGCTGTCAGATTCTCCTTTTACCCTTTTACTAAAAAACATACAGGATGCTTTTTAATAGTATTATTTTCTGTGGAATTGGAAAGCTTGTTTTAAATACCATGAACTGTTTCTTCAGAACTTATGATTAGTTGGATGAATTACTGTAACACTGTTTGTGGCTGAGTCTTTTCATTGCACATAAATACAAAGGAGTATTTAATGAAATATTAGGGAAGGAATGTGACAAATTATTAGCTGACAGTAAAAGCTGATACACAGTCTAGCAAAACTATCTCTAACCTTTCTTACTCATTTCATAGTGTCCTGTGAAACTTGAGCCTTTTCTCTACTACTGCTCCTTCTCCTATCCCTGTATTGTAGATTCCTTTAGGAAGATGGATGATATGAGATTCTTTCAGACCTTCCTAAATGTGTCCACCTATGTAGGACAGAAAATTATACCTTGTATCGTCAAAGTCTGTACAACTGAGAAAAATTAGTTCAGCAGTTTTCAAAACCAAATTTACGTGCCACAGTTGTTGGTTTTTTTTTTTCTTCCCTAGCTTTAAGTCTGATATAATAAAACATGCTGTTCCATATTGCAACAGTGCTTTATTTAGAGTAAGGTATAAATGCTTAACCTTAATTCTCCTTTTATCTATTTTAAACACCCTTGTAGTAAATGAATGAGAACAAATCCTTGTCCATGCTAAGTCTTAGAATTTGCAATTCTTTTAATAATGGAAAAGTTTTTTTTATCATGTAAATTCCTTTTCTAGTGTCTTGGTACAGAAGCTTTAAAAACCTTGTTATGTGCATTCCATACATCACTCTTTGAGACTGAGTTGAAATAAAAAGCTTCAAGTTGCACAAATGAGAGATAAAGAGTGGTTAGAATCAGTGGTAAGCCCAAAAGTATGACAAAACTAGAAAAAGACAACTCCAAGTATTTCCCACCTTGCCAATTGGTCAGTTCTCCCACTGGACATTATGATCACTGCTGATGCACATCGGCATCTTCTTCTCCCCACACCGTTCTCTTCTGCTGTTGACTTCAGCACTTCTAGAGCTGCTCTGCAGCCACTACTTGAATTTCTCCATTTCTTTTCTTGGTTTTCAGTTGTCACTTTTGCAAGGAAATGAAAGGCCAGATATATCTATACTAGCAAATTCAAATAATTAGCAAATAATAGGTTCATTAATTCTTCATCCATTGCATCTTGTTTCAAGGAACTGGCCAGGAGGTTTACGCTTTTCTGATGTTTTAAATTTTCTAACTTTCCTTCTTCCTTCCCCTCATCCTCCAGGAATTTCTCCTCAGATGGAAGGAACGTGTATTCCTGCATCTACCCACACTGTATCTTCATCTATAGGAAACACAAATGGGGAGGAAGTGGGGCCTTCAGTTTACTTGGAAAGATTAAAAATCCTCAGGCAGCGTTGTGGCCTCGACAACACAAAGGTATTGTACTTGACAGCGCTTGTAAATCCCCAGGAGAGGCACTTGATTTGCACTTACTTTTTTTTTTTTTAAGAATTCAAGTGCCAGAAGGCAGATTCCAATCAGAATTTATGATCTTTCATTTATAATGCATGTCCTAGCTACTCACTGCATGTCACTGTGTCTGGTATAAATGGCTTTAATCTCATTACTTGGCCAAGTAGGCTTGCATTTCAATCCACTCTGTCTGCATCGTTGGTGTTATGTGCAGGTTGTTTCTACAGGCCTGTAGCTAATTATCTTTCCTTGTTGGGAAGTTGAGTCTTAGAAAGGTTCAAACAACAACTGTTCTCTAAAAGTTGACACCTCAGAGATGAAGGATGTGGAAATTCTAGACTTTCTGCTCTAAAACAACCATGAGAGCAGAATTAAAACTTTGAAGTTTTATATATTTTTGGTGTATGGATACTGAGGTGCAGAAATGCTGAATGAGCTTACTACTGGAAACCTGTGGACCAAAATTTCTTACAGTTCAATGATCTGTGTGTTTGGAATCTAGGGCCAATTTGTGAAATGTCAATTCGGCCATGTGAGAAGTGATGTTCACTCTAGGAATAGTCATCCAGATGCATCACTGTTTTAACCTTTGACACAAATTTGAGTAGCAGCTTAGAGCTCTGAGGAGGGGAAATGTTTCCTAGATCATAGTAACAAGGTAAGTAACTCACATGGAAATACCAATTGGTAAAAGAACAGTGAATTTACACTTCTTTGATCGGTTCAGTCTTGCCAGTCAGTTAAAGCTTCCTCTTCTCATTCTTCCAGAAAATTCATTGTCTGCTGATGTTGCACATAGGCAGGGATTTTTCTTTTGTGTTAGTATTTAGGCTGTTCAAGACTCTGGCAGTCTATCTCAGTAAAACTCTGGTCTGCAGGGAATTTTTTGATCTTGAAAGACTAGTTTCTTTGTGTCCCTGTTGACATAAAATTAAACATTAACTACTCAGATGATTGAGCATTGTAATTAGCTTTGCATGGTTCTGACTTGGACAGCAACTGACTTTATTGCTCCAGATCCATTTGAGTTATAGTGCTCTTTCCCTTTCCTCTGATTTTATTGCTTGTAGAGATGATAAGCCATTGATTATGATTTGTACATTTTATATGGTCTTCACCACTGTATGTCCTTACACTTCACTTTTCTCCCTCATAGCAGGAAGACAGACCCCCTCTGACGTCTCTGCTCTCTAAACCAACACTCCCTACAGTTGCATCCTCTACAGATATGCTTCACAGTAAGCTTTCCCAGCTGCGTGAGTCCCGGGAGCAGTACCAACATCTGGACCTGGACTCCAATCAGACTCATTCCTCTGGCATTGGAACTACCCTGGCTTCACCCTCTTCTGCAGCAGCCAATATTGATGACTTGAAAAAAAGATTGGAGAGAATAAAAAGCAGTCGCAAATAGAGATGCAAAGAGACGGTATCGCTGTTGCTTGGGGCTGTCTTCAGCTTTAGTTTACTAAACTAGAAATCTTCATAGTTAAATGGCCTCGTTTAGGCCTAATGTATACAAACTGGTTTATGTATAATACAGTGGATTTTGGGGGGTCGAGTCATTGTGGCACAAGTATTTGTACATAATCTGCTTCTCAATGAGCATCTCTTTGACAATAGAAGGCTGTCTGTGTATTAGTTTTAGTGTACAGACCTGTAAACAACCATCCTCTTGCTCAGACTAGTTTCTCATGACTTGGGGTTTTTATTTGTAAAGTTGTCTTTAAAATCTTTTCCTAGTTCTTAACTCTTAGAAGACCTTTAGTGATTTCACTTTTAATTTTGTGAATTCTTCTCCATGTAATCCTTGAACTGTTGATTCTGTATGGACACATGGCATGAAGTAACTAATTTAAGTGTCTTTTGTAAATAAAGTTTGCATTAACTATACCAGCCTCTACAGGAACAGCAGCAACTGCTGGTTAGAGGTCACTCTCTTTCTGAATGTTAGTGACTGGGCATCTAGAAACTGAACTAAGCTGACATGAACCTTGGGGTTTGGATACACTGTAAGGAAGATGAGTGGAAATACACTGTCTGTGGGTGCAGTCCTGAGACTTTGCACTCTTCTATGAGCAGTAGTACATTTTTTATATAGTTGGTTTTTTTGTTTTGGAATGTTTCTGTAACTTGAAAATATTTAGTTTGCTGAAATGTTTATTTTGAATTATCTAGTACTTGTGATGCCTTTACCCAGATTGTGTGGTCCCATCTGAGGAAGCTTTCTTTGAGGGAGCCTGCTGCTGCTGATATGGAATAGAGTAGCAGTGGTGTACGGTCAGTGGACTCATTTATCCTGAACTCATCTGGTTTAGCAGTGTTCCTCATGCAGGTAAACCTCACTCACTACATTAATTTTGCTCTTAAACATCAGATGTTACCATTTTGTAACTAAGATACCTAATAGAACTAGTCTGCAAAGGTTGTTGCCACTTTTTTTTTTTTTTTTTTTGAGTGAAGAGCCTTTTTCAGAAGCTCCAAATAATGAAGATTTAAGACTGACACACTGCATATCCTTTCCAGCCCTTTCATTTTTAGGGAGGTTGTGTATTTTCATCTTACTGCTGCACTTCCATGTGAAAACTGGTTGTGAAGCATAAATTTCATCTCTGTTCCATAGCTAGAACAGAGTTATTGAAGGGTTGGACAGGCAGGCTTAAAATGACACACATCTACGCTAGATTTTTAACCTGTTCCATGTAACTGCTGCTTTTGTTGTTTGCCATGTGGACCAGCAGTCTCTGCGTAAGAGCCATTGCTGAAACTGTCTTGCCTGATTACAGTAAAGGCGTGACTTTAAATTAGTACTTGTACAACAGATCTATGCCAGAGCTTCTGCAAATGTCTGAAATCTTCCTTTCACAGGACCCCTAGGCTGGGGTTGCAGTTGACATAATGCTGCTTGGTGCTTATGGTGAGTTTGCACATTGTGATAACAGGTGATCACGAGCGTTCTCCATCCTGTGTTAACTGATATGATGCCATTCATTGCTCCACTGCCTCAATTAAGTAGTCATAGTCTCCTTTCATAACCTGAAATAGGCATGCACTTGTGGAACAGAGCTCTGTTACAAGTGGAGGTTTGGCCCTTATTGGTAAGTGCTGTGGTTTTGTGCACTTAAACTGGGGCAGTTTGTGAATAGTTTGTGTTGGCTAGAGTTAACTAGAGTTACTGCCACTACCTCTCAATTACTAGCTGCTCTCTGAAACTTAATGACATTTAAATTAATCCATATGTTCCTTTACCATATTCAGCAGACATTCTGAAGAACTATTTGTTAATTAGCTCAGGATGTTAAAACAGCAATGCCTGCAAACCTGCATAAGCTATTTTAAATTTGAAGCTGAATCAGAAGTGAAATACAGGAATAATTGAGTAGCAGAAGATATAGTTGTTTTTATGAATGAGTTTTTGCCCTGTGTCTTTGTAGTGTTTGGTTGGACTCAATATCCTGGGAGTTCTGAACTAAAACTTGTGCACATAAATTAATAAAGCCTAATCTTTAGCCCAGACAATATTTAAATAACATTAAACTGAATTTTAAAAATTATTCTTCTGTATTGTTTGTAACAAGTCAATATGAGCAGTGACTTTCTCTAGAAACTGTATGGTCCTGGTTCCCCTCTTTCGTCACAGATTATTTGATAGTAGTGAAGGGGTGAGGCTTAAAATTTAAACATTAGAAGGGCTAAACATTTTCAGTGTTCAATGTATGTGGTTATCAATGACTTTAAACAGTCATGAAACTTGAGGGTTTTTTCTTCAGATTTCTTTGAGAGGTTGGTTTCTCTGCTTTATTTGGGCAAAAATCTCTCAATTGTCTCAGTAGAAAATTGGGCTGAACAAATTGGGTGGTCAGGAATTTGTGTTTGCTGCTGTACTTCTGGGTACTCAGTGCTCCACAAATTCCTGCTAAAGAAGAGTTTATGAAAGACCAAAGCTTGTTTTTGGAGAGATCCCTAAACAGCCTTTGTAACACAAGCAAACAAGTATAGTGCAGGATGTTTTCATTGCAGGCTTTGATAATGTCTACATGAATTGCTTCCTTCAGAATCTTGCTATGCAGGTGGAAAATACACAGTGAGGACCCAGCACCACCTGCTGTGGAGGAACTTACTGGAAGTGCTGCTTAATGTATTCAAGGCACTATTTCTTTGTAGGATGAATTGCACACAGTGGTGCTGGTATTTATTGCTGGCTGTTGAAGCTGAGAACAATGTTTGTCTGATCCAAACAGTTTCTAATTACTTTACTTTTTACATTGGTGTTTTGTATAATGCTACAGGTACTGTAGGGTGGTTATCTCTGGTACATACACATACATGGGTCAAAAACTAGAACAGAATATTGGTTGTCTTGAGGGGAGGAAAGGGATAGGGCATGAGGGCATAATCTTGCTTGCTGTGACTGACAAGGCCATTATGTGGGGTCCAGAACCTGTTGATTATAGCTGATGGAAGGGAGGGGAATTTGTTTGAAGTGCAACAGGTAATTAGCAGTATAGCTAGTGCTGTGGTACTCCTGGCTACTGCCATGAGTTAGATACAACTGCAACTAAACTCAGCATGAATAAAAGGAAGAAGATGGGTTTCAGAGCTTTTATTTTCAAGGGATAAGACTTTCCTTTGTCAGATTGTAAGGATATAACTTGTTTTACTTCAGGATGTTCTATGCTTATGTTTTAAAGTGGAGCATTGTAGCAAAACTGAGACCAGGCAAGGTAAACGCTTCATCTATCGCCCTTGATTTTCGATGGTTTTTCGTATCCACTTTTTCAGGCGGAATACGTGGGTGTAAAATCCATATTTGCCATCTCGGTCACAGCCTTCTCCCCATGAAACTATTCCCACTTGATACCAACGGTTGTCATCTGGGTTCTAAAGTAAAGAAAAAATGGCATTGGCACAAAGAGCAAAAGACCTTGATGGAATCAGAGGATCATTAAGGTTGGAAAAGACTTCCAAGATAAGTCAAACCTTTGACCAAACACCACCATGTTGACTAAATCACAGCACTAAATGCACTTTTTCAGTGAAGAAATTCCTCCTGATGTCCAGCTTTAACCTCCCTTGGCACAGCTAGAGGCCAGTTTCTCTTGTCCTTTGCTTGACAGGAAGAAGAGGCTGAGTGCCACCTAGCTAAAACCTCCTTTCAGGAGGTCTCCCCTGAGCTTCCTTTTCTCCAGGCTAAACAAGCCCAGCTCCCTCAGCCACACTTCATAAGATCTGTGCTCTGCATTGTATAGCAGCTTGGTTGCCCCCTCAGATCTAAACCTTGGATGTGCCCCAGTCTGTTTAATGATGGATGGTACTTTGGGCTTCAGACTGGCATCGCTAACAAAGTTTGGAGTACTTTTTGTTTCTACTCTTAAATCTCTAATTAAGAATTGGCCATGACTCATGCGTCCTGCAGGGGATCTCCCAATATGCTGAGAGCTCAGTACAGAAATGGGGCTGGATGACTGCAGAGTTTGTCTCCATTGCTCACCTTGGGCATGAGCTGGGTTTGCTTCAGCCACTCAGCAGTGGCTCAACTCTACTGCTTGTTTTAGACTATGAAGTTCAGCACAGAACAAACCTATCTCCATATGTCTTATAAGCTGGAACTTGTTGAACATACCTTCATTACAAAAGGTCCCCCACTGTCCCCTTCACAGGCATCTCCTCTCTTTAGCGCATCGGGACTGTAACCTACAGGCAAGAAAAATGGACATTTGACTGTAGGGGGAGTGGCTGGTGTTGGCCATGTTTTCTTTAAAGTTTTGGGATAAACGGCATAAATGTTTTTGGACCCATGAGATTGCTGATTCTGTCAACTCTTGGACTTCTGTTTTTCATATATGTAAAAATTCTAACTTTGCATCTGTCTTTGCAGTATTCTTGAATCTATCCTCTGTGCTCTCATTCCTGTTTTTTCATCAGAATTGCTGTTAGTGTCAGATGCATTGACACCGTACAACAGCTGTAGCTTGAGCTACTGTGTTTTTCTTATCTTAGAAACTTACTTGTAATAATCCATCTTCCCTCTTCTTCTATTTACTATAGAGATACACTGTTATCCCCACTTTCACTTTCCTGTCACTGTAAGTTCTGCTTTTCCTCTCCTCATCTGTATTCCTAAAGTATCACTATGAAGAGGATTTTGTTCATTCCTGATGAAGTGGATGGTATATCTGCACTTTCCCATCACCCATGTCTCCATTTTTTTCTGCATGTCTGTATCTCAGCTATTTCATAGAATGTTGTCTAGAAAGAGAATCCATAAGAGTTCTGTATTTTCAGCACACTCGTGTAATTGACTTCCATCATAACTCAAGGAATCGCATGCATTTAGATGCAAGCAGCACGAGTTTAGTCAAAAATCAAGGCTTTCTTGTAGGAACTGATAAAGTCTGCACAAATTAAGAATATAGCAGAAACTATTAAACTGGTACATAAATCCATAGTCTTTTGGTAACTTGAATTCTGTGTCCACTTCCCTTCTCACTCAAAAAGGGTATGATGCTAGAAGAGATTTAGGAAGGTAGGAGTCTTCAAAATTTGTGGCCGTAAGTATGAATGGGCTCCAAAAGATTGAGACAAGCTAGTAGATAGGATAATAGGTGTGCAGCCTTTAATTTAGGAAGTCGCTGAACTGCTCTGTGTACTGGTGAAAAGATAATTTTATTTGTGCTGCTGCTACATAGTTAACAGTCTAACGGTAATTAGACTAATGCCTGACACAGGTTGGTGTCACAAACTTTATTCCTAGCTTTAAGTTCTCCAGCTTTCATGTTTTCTGAGAGCTGAGAAATTTCTTATCATGGGAAAGTTATTCTTTGTGGAGGGCATTTGCAAATTTATCAGAAAGTAACCTTGCTGCATAAGTCACACCAGGAGCTCAGAGCCCTTGACTTATGTGGCAAGTTGTGCCTGTGACAGAACAACATGTTCTGTCCACTTACCTGCACAGAACGTCAGTTCAGTGACTTTGACTCTGGTGGATGCCTTGCAGGTACTTTGGTCTACAATGGGCAAATTGACCTGTTGCAGAACTGTGGGCAAGTTGGAGGGGCTAGTGGCCCATGTTTCTTTCAAGTTTCCCCAACCTGTTACCCTCCCTTTGTAACCTGCCAGCATCAGCCTGTGGAAGGAAGCACAAGTAAAATTAAATGTATTGCAGCAGCTTTCTTCTGCCTGGCACTCTTAGGGCAAATAGCCTTGAGAAGTCATCTTTTTCTCTCTCTCTCTTCTCCTCACCTCTGCACAACCTGTTTGGTAGGCAGGCACACAGGATGGATATAGTCACTGAAGCTGATGGGTCTCTTTAAGTGCATGAGTGCAATGTCTCGGTCCATGTTCTCTTTCCAGTTGTACTTGGGATGGATGATGATTTTATCCAACAGAGCAATCTTCTCTTTATTCTTTTCATATCTGAAATAGTTATGAAGGAAAGAACTTGCTGTACAGTAGCAGCTGAGTGTCTTCTGGATTTTATGATACTCTCAGCTTTGTACCCTCTGAGACAATGCTGTCTTTACATAGGAGCACCCTTTTAGATTTCCCAGGCTTCCTTGCTCCCTTTCACTTCAACCTTCAGGATCAGCAAGACCAGCAAATGACAGCCCCACCAGATCCTGTTATTGAGAGGCATGTAACATTAGTTTTAATACTTCCGTGGATACCGAATGACAGCCCAACTCCAAAGTATCTCATTACTTCAAGAGGAAGTCTAGTTCTTTCTCACTTCATTCAGACTCTTACTTTGCTCTTACGTGCTTGCCAATCCGCACCAATATGTCACTTGTACTTAAGTTCTTGTCCCAGGGTGGATAAAAAAGACAATGAGCAGCAGTCAGGATCCAGCTGTCACTGATGAGGCTGGCACCACACAGCAGCTCCTGAGGAGACTTTTTGTAGAGCATCACCTGCCTGAGAGATGAGGAAGAAGGAAGCCCTCAGCAGGACTAAATGGGTCCTGGTGTCTTGCAGAAAGTGCAGATTTGGCAGTGAGCAGGAAACAGCATTGCTCTATACTGACAAAACTGAGTAAGTAGCTCTGTTGCAAAAGTCTTCCCTGGATATGTATATCTTATGTAGTAGGCCATTTACCCCATTTCTTTTACCTGAAGAAGTTTCTCATCCTTCTCATTCCAGCAAAGCTGGAAAGAGGAAGACATGAAGAAGAGACACACCAACACACTTGCTTTCTCTGGTGGTTGCATACTTGATTCAAGAGGTGAGTTTCTTTCCAGCTATTTTAGTACTGCTCTGTCAACCACTTGGAGAAGCTTTGATTAGAATCTGTAATTTATGCATGCTGTCTAAGATAGGAAAGCCCTTTTACTTCTACCTGCTTGAGCTGAAGAGAAGACAGCACAATTCCCAAAGACTATGCAAAGACAATACTTACCAGGGGGAGCTGCCAACTTCTGCGTCATCCCCACCAACAATTCTTCCTGTGTAGGAATCCAACAGCTCCCTCTCACTTTTGTCTGTTATCTTTTTCTTCTCAAATAAAGGACGAGTGCCACAATCTGAAAAAACAAGCAATCTGGCTTTGCTTCTCTACGTGATTCACAGTGGAGAACTGTTGTCTTCAGTCAGCATATGAAACTGGAAGATCTTAGAAAGGAAGTGCTTACTAGCTCCATGATTGGAACTGGATATTGACTTCTGAGTGTTGTTCAGATACCAGAATTTAAGTATTTTCCACTGCTTTTAAGAGCTTTTGGCTAGCTGATGTTTGTGAGGAACAGTGAGTAGGAAGAAGCTACAGCCCTTCTGCAAACATGCTGTACCTAGAGTTTCTGCTCACCTGCTTCACCTGAACCAAAAGTTTTTTCATCAAAGAAGGGTTTGAACTCTTTAGGAATAGTAGAACGTCCTGATATTCCCTCAAACTCTTGGTTCTCATCCTCTAGCGAGCTGTCTGGGAGATGGAAAGACAAACAAGGAAAAAGGCTTAAGTGTCGTTGCCATAATTATCAGCAATGTAACTGTTCCTTTCCCCACATGGTGGGTCTGATGAAGGAATGATGTTTTAAAATACCAGTGCTCTTTTTAATGTGCCTTGTCCAGCAGTGTGAGTTTTCAGGGAAAAGAGAACACCTGTGAGAGGTAACAGTGGCTTGCACCTAAGGCAGGTTAGTACATGTGATATATAGTCAAACAAGACACCTGTGTGCATGGTGCAAATACATCCTTGTCTATTCCTCCCAGGCCAAGCACTTCATTCTACTCCTGTTATTTGCCACTGCTTCAACTTTGTGCCTACCCAAACCTATGCAGACTTCTCACCGCAGTAGTGCAGATCACAGTAGTCAAAGTAGGGTGATTCATCTGTGACACACCAGACACCCTCGTCATCTCTGTCTGGATTCCGACAGTAATTCTCCTGCAGCTCCACTTCTGGGTCAATTTTTTTTCCATGGAGCACCTCTTTGGCTTTCTCAGAGTTCCATGGCAGACATTTAGCTCCAGACACAGTGACTGAGAGAGTCCCTTTGTAAAGCATGCCTTTCTCTGGTTCACAAGGCTCCATTGGTGCAGGTTCTACAGCCCGTGGAGTAAATGGAACTGTTGTTCTATCTTCACCTGGAAAGACAGAGAGCTGTGATTTAAGCCATAGCTGTGCACTCAGAAGTGCTATTAGCAAATAGCACCGGAACCCCTTCACTGAAGCCTAGAGTTCCATGGGGCCTCCCATTATCTTTGGGAGCTCCCACTGTGTTTCCATGCATGTGGTGGCCCTCTGAAATATTGCAGTGTCTGAGATGGTTCAGCAGTATGTGAAGTAAGGCTGGCACAATCCATCACACTTCTCTTTGTCACTAAGATATGAGGAACAATATTGTGTTCCCTTCTGGGCATCTTTGAGAACTAGCTCAAGGGATGGGTAGGTGTCTCAAGCATCATAATTCTGCTGTATTAGCTCCTTCAACACCTTACTCTAAAATGCATAACTAGGCCATATTTAGGGGAGCCTTTTACTGTGGTATTCTACTAAAATGGCAAGTTTAATGTTTGCCAATGTTTCTAATCTAATGATAAGTGAAAAATTTTTATGCAAGACTTTTCACACTTTTTCTTGCAAGTGTCCTAATGACTGCAAATTTTAAGCAGCATTTCCTGAAGGAGTGGGTACCCAATAATCTCTTCTTGCTTGGCCTCAAGGTGCCTTCTCCTTGTGCACAGGGGGAGTCCCCATGTGAAGAGAGACCTCATTTGACTATTCACTCTGATGCACAACAGCCACTGGGCAAGTAGCATTCACCTCTATAGTGGGGCTGCCTCTGTTTTTTGACTCAACATGATGTCAATGTCAACATGATTATAAAAGAACTGTGCACAAACCCAAGGCTTTTCTAATCCTGCTATATCCATGCACATGGAACATTATAACTGTAAGATACTGCAGGTCAGAAATTAACTGGTGAACAGAGGTAGCACAGATGCCTGATGGCCTCAAAGCAGAGCAGTATTTCTTCTCAGTTTGTTAGATTCTGCAGCCCAGAGCAATGGTAATGGCTTTTGAAATTTCAAAATACCCCATGTCAAAATGGTTGCTGACCTCTAACTTTTGCTTATGAGTTGTTGCTTCTAGTCTCTGTTTTTGGAAGAGAAACTTCTGCTATGTGAGAAGGTTCTCTCCTTTAGAGTTCTTCTGAGACAGAGGCCAAGTCCCAGGGGAGATGGCTCTGTACTAGGGAGAGACAGGAATGTGTAAGTGTAGGGGGATGATCCTCCATGTTCAGTTCAATGATGAGAGAAGGGTGTCTTCTCTGTACTTGAGATTGTGAGTATTAAACTGCAAACCTCCACAGGACACAATGTTAAGGCAGGCAGTCACGCAAAGCAAACTGTAGTTATTTTGTCCTAAAGGTAGGAATTCAGACCAGAAAACATTATGACTCATGGCTGTCACAAATTAGAGACAACTGGGCCAAGATTTTGGGGTGACTGACTAGAAAATACTGTAGTACATTCCAAGGTACTGCTGACACTGGTTTTAATTTAGATGTAGATTAGCATAATCTAGAGAAAACAGCTCATTATGTATGAGCAACTTAGTGACTTTTCTTCCTCAGCTCTTTTACCTCTTAACATGCAGCTTCTCTACTCCTACTGACCTCCTACTGTTCATGTAAGCATTCCCCCTCCTTAACCCTCTCCTTGACTGCTTTAGTGTCAGTGCAGTGTTTTGCTGTGAGTGAAGGGCTCTCTGGAGTGCTGGGGCATACCACACACAGGGATGGGACACGCCTCCCGTTCTACCGTTGGGTCTCGGGTATAGCACCATGGGCCTTCCGAGTTGTTGTCTGGGTTCCTGCAGTAGTTCTCAATGAGGTTGGGATAAATGGTGGCATTAAATCTATGAGAGACAAAGCTGGTTAGGCTAGGAAGGAAGGACACCCTGGAAAACTCTTAAGGAGTATGTGGGAGATTAACTTACTTAGGAATATGTGGATATTTGCTTGTCCACACTTGACATTCAGTCCCAGACTTGGTTTGGCTAATTGTTCCCCGATAGTTCTGGCCCAGCCCAAGAGCGCAGTTACCTGTCAAAGCCCAATACAGTGTAAGCCATTCAGTAGAACTGGATGTTGCATTTTTCAAGGTCAGAAGTACCTTCCCACATATCCCTTTAACTTTTGCTGGGTGCATGAGCCTGCAATAGCAGAGGCATCCTCTTCCTGTGAGAAGCCTAAGCTTTCTCTGCTTCATCAGAGGGAGCTATCCGTGAGGGCTCTGTGCTTTGCTTTGGCTCAGAGCCTTTCTGAGAGGCTGCTCACACCTGACTGTGTCACAAGGATAAGGATATTTACCCCGTGCTATTTCAGTGCACGAGCCAGATTGTTTGTTGAAATGATTACTGGGGAAATAAAAAGTAAGAAATAATTTCTAATTCCTCCCCTTGTATTTTTCTTTAAAATTAGATGGCTTCTCCAACATCAGTTTAATTTTTTTCTATACACTCTCTGCAGGAAGCAAGTTCCTGGCACTCACTGTATCTAGGAGATTGAGGTCAGCATGAAGTTCGTACCTTCTAAACAAGCATCCAGAACTGTCCTGGACTTTCCCAGACCCTGACATACTAGCAAAATAAGAAGAAAGAGACACATTATATGAAAGCAAATAAGCATCATCATTTGAACCAGTTTGTCATTTAGAGAAAAAGCACAAGTGCTTAGCCCTGGAAAGTGAGCTCTTAAAAGAGGGAGCCATCTCTCCAGGATGAGACAGTGCATTCTAAGGAATAACAGTACCTGCAAGACTCAAAACAACTTACCTTGGTATTTTGACCAAAATGTATCCTGTAAAAAAAAAAAAAAAAAAAAAAAAAAAAAAAAAAGAAAAGAAAGAAAAAACATTAGGGACACGGAATATCAAACCTTTCTTGGCTACAGCTATTCAAACCAGTAAGAGAATATCCCATCATAATAAAAGGAAAGACTAATCTAGCTCTGTTTGTACCAATTACTATGGAGTCAAAGCAAAAAATGTGATACAAAACCACATTCTCACACATCAGACTCAGGAATGAAGAGAGTACTGTTGTTTCTAAAGAGACCAAAGATCTCTACAACCTTCATCAATCTGCAGAGCAAGCAGTTCAAGTAATGCAGTGGGCTACAGTGCAGCAGTCCAAGCAGCTGAACCTGGAATTTCTAAGGCCACAGATTGCATGTAGGTATTGCTCATCTCTGCCATGCAGCCTGAGGCTGATTGCTTTTGAAGTACTCCAAAGAGGTAGTGTCTTGCTGGCTTAGGCTCCTAACTGTTTCTCTGTTGGTTTTTTGGGTATGAAATTCTGCAAGGACACCATCCTTGGGGCTAGGAGCAAATTCCAAAAGGATGCAGCACAAATTTGGCAGAGTGAGTGAGTCTGGAAACCAGAAAAATTGAGAGGGTCTGCAAAAGCTTCCGCTCAAGGGAGTCTGAGGAACCTGCACTCAGTGTTTTGACTGCTATGCCAGTGCTTCTGAGAGTGTCTGGGATAGCCGTTCGCATGTGTGGTACCATACTGAGCTAATGGAAGATCCTTTTCAGGACCAATGTCACCTTGTCACTTCATGCATAGAGAGGGAGAGCAAAGAACCTGAGCTTTCAGGTGTATTCCCTGCAATGTCTCAAGGAGGGAAGCTCCCTAAGGAAGCCCAAGCTTGCCATGGGGCGTGCACTCATCAGCCTCATCTTTGGTTCACAGAATTGAGTATTACAACCCTGAGCCCTGGCTGTGTGGGCAACCTGCTGCTGTCTCCCTGCAGAGGCTGGCTGGGGGAATGTTTCCTGGTACGTACCGTCTGATCGGTGGATTCAAGGGCTTCGAAAGCCTCCTCATAACTGCATATCTCCTCCAAGCACTCTCGCTCCAGGTTTCCTTTAAGCATCTCTTCTAGAAATCCCTTGTTGGCACGTCGGTGGCGCTTGAGCAGTGACAATGCCTGCCCCTTTTCCAGGAAAACTGTCAGGTCAGAACACTGCCAGTCAAAAGGCTGCTCGCAGCCAGAGGGCACCTTTGTCTCCCCTTGCAGTTTCCAAAAACCACATGCAGCTGATGTGGTGATCCCACAGCCCAGCCCCCACAGTGCACCATACAGAGAGGAGAAGCCCTGTCAGGTCTACACTTGATGATCAGAGCAGGCTCTCTGGAATTCATCTCATCACAGCTCCCATCACTTAAGGAACAGAAGTGATAGGAACACTGCTTCCTCAGCAAAGCTGCCTTGCTCATTTGCAGTTAGATAGAGGCTTGTTTGCTTTGAGCCTGCTGCTGTCCCTGTCCCCAGCCACTGTATTTCTGTCTTGCAAACCTCAGACCACTGTGATAAGCACAGCTTGGTTCCATTTCATGTTCAGAGCCCCTGATTTGAGACCTGGAGACAGGTCTTCCCCTACATAGTAGTGGGTCCGAGAGGACTTAACCTCATGTTAAGAAAAGAGCTAGAAGCTCTAATAAAAGGAGCAGTAAGCAGGAAGGCAGCATATTTTGTATGACCTAAAGTTTTCATAAGGCACAGCTAGGGAGGCAATGGAGAATTGAAGTCACCTAGGTCAGCTGAGAAACTCTATCCCCATGGTTAGACTTGATCCTGGACTAAGCCACAGTCCCCTCCCTGCCATTTCCCAGGTGACCCATGAAATGCACTGAGTTGCTGTCACCAGCTGACAAATGCAGCTGCATCCTCCTATGTTCACTCCATTCTCAGCACACATTTGCTCCCAGCTTCAAGCTTTTAGCCTGTCCTCCTGACTCGAGAGAGAAAACTTGCCACCTGTGTTAACCCCTGGAAAGAACTATCCCCGTCTTCCTCCTGTCATCTACTGGTACTTCCGCCCTTGAGTCTTACCTCCAGCATGGCTCAAGGCGAGGTGCAGAAGGCTGGAGAAGAGCAGGCCCCTCAGTATGCTGGTTTTGGTCTGCGCCATGCTGTACAGCCCTGGCTGCCGGGGAATTGCAAAGGAAGCAGAATAAGCAGAGTCACAGCCCTGCTGGGTTAATATTGAACCAGAATGAAGAAACAGGACTCCAGGTCGTGGTGTGTCAGGGACAGTGGGACTCTTATCCCTCCTCTCTTGGCATCTCTCCCTCCTGTCAGAGCATCTTCGTTTCCTTATTTAACTTCCTATTTCATATCTGGGATGATGGGATGAGTAGCAAGAGGACAAGTTTGTCCCAGGGCACAGGAGAACTTGGGCTAGAGAGAGGTACCTCTGCCCGCTCACAGCCATTCCACCCAGAGAGCTTGCTCCTTTTCCCTGGCTTTGCTCCCATGCAGCCCTGCCACCATCACTGCTTCCCTACCATGCTGGTTCAGGTCCCTGCCACTGACTGTTCTCCAAGGCTGTACTCTAGCAGCCTCAAACACAGAAAGACTTGGAGACCTCCTTAGCCATTCCCAGTCCTTCTCTTTCTAGCTGCAAGCCCCCCACTTCTCCCTAGCGCTCAGTTGTCTTTCCTTGCTACAGTTATCAGCAAGCTCAGCCTCAGCTATTTTGGCACCACAACACACAGTTTCAGTGTTCCCCCTTCTCCCTTGTCGATGACAATGAGCAGAAAGGGTGCCTTTGACAGCCATTTGGAATTTAGATTTTCCTCCCAGTTAGGTTAGTTAGCAGTGCCATTGGCAGTGCATTCTTCCCAATACCTTATTCCCCAGCTGAGTGGAGGAGGATGAAGCAGTATGAAGGCTGGGCTCTCTCTTTTCTTCCCCCCACAGCGGAACGCACTAAAGTCCATCCGAAAGGAAACAGAAACTCTGACGAGCAGGGAGCTAGCACACCCAAAACCAGCCAGGAAAACAAGGGCTTCCAGGAACAGGGAGAGAGGAATGGTCTGGATGTCATAACATCAGCTTAAGTCAAGAAGTGGACTACCAGAGCTGGGAAGGCTCTAATGATTGCTACAGCAAGCAGACTGTTGGCAAGAGTGGACAAACAGCAGAAAGCAGGGCAGCGTGGGGGTACTCTCAGGAATTGTCACATGGAACAAAAGTGCTTCCTGCCAGCAGGGAGCATATTTTGTGCTCTGCCTCTGTGCAGCTGATACATCTGTAATGTTTATCTCCATAGAAGGAGTGCAAATATTAGCATTAGGGTGGCCGAGGAATGACTCTGGACATTGGTACAAAGAGCAGTTGCAGAAGCTTCCTTCCTCA
The DNA here is from genome assembly GCA_013397555.1 of Urocynchramus pylzowi. Classification (NCBI taxonomy): domain Eukaryota; kingdom Metazoa; phylum Chordata; class Aves; order Passeriformes; family Fringillidae; genus Urocynchramus; species Urocynchramus pylzowi. The sequence goes on from VZRH01002618.1 coordinate 676,676, forward strand.
CATAAGAGTATCTCCTGTTCTCATCCACACACATCTCTACTCCTCGCTCTGGATTTTGGAGAGACACCTTTAGAAATGGCTGAGATTCCCTGTGTGGAAATGACCTGGGTGGAGAGTGTGTGAATGGGATTAGACACAACCCTAGAAATACCCATGTTACTCAGCAGGGGAAGCATCATTTAGGTAAAGAGCACAGGCAGGGAAGGGAAAAGCACAAACAAGAGTGGTGAGGTCAGAGCTGCTGCTGTGTCCCACACAGCCACCTCCTCACTGGAGAAGGAGCAGCTTCCAATCTCCTCAATCACTTTCATTTCTGCATCTCTATCTCTTCTTTATAATAACTAGGCAGCATTTACACTGCAGCTTATGTCAACATTGTTATGCAGAGATTTTTACCCTGTTCTTGTCTTTCTTTTAAAGGAAAAGTCTTACCACCTTCCATGGGATCATGCAGTATATAAGGCTAACTTTAAGCAACGCTACAGCAGTTAAGCTCGGTTATCAGACAGGTATTAATATCTTCTAATACTTACTTATGCCATCTTCCTTAAACATTACTTCTGGTTCCTACATTTATTTTGTTGCTTAAGCATTTGTTCGAAAAACCCTTACTGAAACTGATGATGATTCTTGTCACTATGTCTGGCTGCTTCTTATCCAGCTCCTTTCTTCTGCTGCTGTTCTTGTTTCCCCAGTGACACAAGAGAAACCCACCTATCAGGGCAACTGAGTTGTTAACTGTAACTGCTGAAACCTTTTATCTCTAGGTTACTCAAGGCTACATCTATCACTATAGAAAACCAGGGCAACCCCCAACACACACGGGAATAATTGGCATCTGACTCCAAGGCTTCGGAATGCCGAACACTGGCTTTATTAAAACTATACTATATTACATTACAACTATATTAAAGAGAGATACTCTACTATACTACATCATACTTACTACTACTGAAGAACCCGTGACTGTCTGCAGACCGACAGTCCACACAGCTTGGACCTGATAGGCTAATTAACATAAACAACCTTCACCAGAATCCAATTGAGAACTCACTTCAGGTAAACAATCTTCCCAACACATTCCACATGTGCAAAACAACAGGCGCAGCAAGCAGAGATAAGAATTGTTTTCTCTCTGTGCTTCTCCAGGAAAAAATCCTGAGAGAGAGAATTATGTCTCTCTCTCTATTCAGAGAATGTGAATGCCACATATCACTTAGGTGTCTTCTATTTCTTTATGTTTTGCTTTGTAATTGGAGATTTTCACTACATCCTGGGACACTTTCCAGCTCTTTCTGGTGTCTCACAGCAATGTTAGTAATTAAAGATGCTGACTCCTCACATTGTGGCCTTTCTCATTCCGTAATGCGCTTCTAGGGCTGCTCTCTGTTTCTCCCATTCCTGCGATTAGGGATTCCTCTGCAGCATCACAGCATACATCAGCTATCCCCTCCCCAGGGGTGATTTCCACCCCTCCAACATTTAACTCTTCCATTCAAAGCAAACTTTTATAATTGCATTTTCTTTCTGCCCTCACTTACCCATGAATGATGGATGCTATTTTCTTTCTTAGGACAAGAGAGTTAAGATACCTTTACCATCCAGAGTTATGGCTTGTAACACAGTTGGGAGTTTTGATCTCTTTCCTTCTATGTGTTGATTCTTCTTTTTAAGTAAAGAAAGTCTTCGGCAATTTTTTTTTTACGGTGTAGCTACTCTTTCAACTTCCAGGGAGCAGAATATAGGGGGTTTGGCCTTGGCCCATTTTCTTGGACCTTTGTCTGCTCTGTGATGGGTAGTTTGCTGGTTCAATAGTTGAGGCATTTATCAATCTGTTCCTAAAGGGAGTTATACAGTTTGATCAAAGCAATACCTTGGATACAATCAGAAAGATGAAGCCCTTATCCCTTCACATGGGGGTTCCCTTGTCCCTGAGGGCCGGGGAGCTGCCAGATGGGGGAGGACTTCAGGACCCAGAGAATTGTCTCCTTCCCTTGCAGCCTGTTCTTTTCATTCAAACACCTTGGTCAGGTTTAAACCAGTTTACAAGTTGGCCAGGGACTGAACCCTGACTGTGGTGTGAGGTTTAAATGTAACACTTGTGTGCATGCCTGACACCTGGTGTCACCCTGCCAGCACAAAGGACCCCAATCATCCAAAAGACCTTGGCACTTGTCACCCAGGAGTGTTGCAGCAGCACCCCAAAGCTTTGGTGAAGCCCTGCTAGCATGGTGGACATCATTACCCAGGAGAGCTGTGTGCTTCCTGCTTGAACCTGTACTGGTAATGGGTGCACAAGATCTCCAGCTAGCTGGGTAATCCACGTGTCTGCTGTCCCGAAGCGTAACCCTCACCGGCACTGAAAGGCAGCACGCTGTGTAACTGCTCCCCATGGCAGCATATGGCACCAGGCAGGCACACATCCTTTTCCTTGCTATACTTCTTCCCTTCTCACCAGGATCCTGGCAACTGCACCAAATGTAATGCATTGGCATGAGGGCTTGTTATGGATCCCAATAAAAAAGGCACTCAGAGCCCACAATGTAGTCATTAAAATACCATTTACTGGAATAATACACGATGTGGCATCAGATAATCCCATATCCCTTCAGATGCTGCAAACACCAAGCTATACAGCACTGCACAGCTATCCAGTCAGACCATAGCACTCTGTACAGATCCCATCCATGCTGAGGTTCACCAGCACCATGGTCTTCATGGCTTTTATAGGAATTTCCTAGGAGTAAACAACTTTATGCATCATTTTCCTGTCAAGAAAAAGGTTGTTCACGTGAGAACATGCCGTTTCTAAGACAAAGACATGGTGGTGGCATCACCACTAGGGGCCCATGGGAATCACCTATGGGCTCCTCAGAATTAGCCAGTTAAGTTTATCTTGCAGCCAAGTGATACGTGCAGCACGGCACAGACATGCTCCCACCTACTCAGATCAACTGTCAGGTGAACAATGTTTCTGTGAAGACCTCCTAATTCATAATTGCTCCTTCTACTTCTCTCCTGTTACCTTGGAATAAAGAAGCAGGTCAGCTATTTAGGCAACAGGGATCTGGGTTCTCCCTACCCCTTCCCCCCATCGCTCCCCCTTCTTTCCCAGTTGTGCTGTGACAGAGGGCACATGCTTCAAACACAGCACATGAGCCCAGCTCCAGTGAGAACATTCCGCAGCTGTGTCAATATTTGAGTTTGGTTAGGCACCAAAGAGAGAACAGTAGGAAGTACTGCACCTTCAAATACAAGCCCCCTCACATGCCTGTGCTCCAAGCACTCGGGGAAGACTTGGCTCACGTGCCCCTGTAGAGAAAATAATTAAAAATTAGGACACCCAAAGGTTTATCAACTGAATTCACATTCCATCTTTACATCATACCAAAGTGTCATGGATCTCACTCTAGCACCTTGTCTGCAAACACACCATAAAGGTTAATTAAAAAAAAATTAATGTAGAAACCACAAAGAGCAGCTTTTAGGAGTATTACATAACTGCATTCATAGCACCCCAAAAGGGAACTGCTACTTGTGATTCCTTGGTGCCTTGTGCAGTGGACATAAGAAACGCAGAGAATTTAAAGCCACTAAGCAAGGCTAAACAGAAAAAAAAAAAAAAAAAAAAAAGAGGAATTGCAGATGCTTGAGAGGCATAAGACAGAGAGCCAGAATAGCTAAAACTGAGGATTCAGCAAATCAAAGTGGTGTTCCTATAACATGTGAAAAGAGAGTGCACAGCAGGCAAGTCTGAAAGACCTGTTAGGTCTGGTATTGTCAGCTCTTCCTAGGACATCAAGGTGACATAGCTGTGCACTTAATTCCTGCAACAGGACTAATTTACATCAGCATGTCTCAGTTGGCAAACAGGCACTGAAGAAGATGGAGCAGAGGGGATATTGGGATGTAGTTGTGGCAGTGCTGTCTTTTAATGTTTTGGTGCAGGGGTAGGAAAGAAGGGGAAGAGAGGAAGCAAGAATGTGTGAAGAGAAACAAGGGGAAAAAATTATTGAACCGAGCTTGAACATGGAGAGGAAATGGAAAATCTTCTGAGCAGGGATGAACTAATCAACTTTTATGTGGACAGGTGAGGAGCCTTTTAGCTGGGGACACCGAAAATTGCACAGTGAGACACAAAACTATACTTTTCATGTCCTCAGACAGACTGTCCAGTCACCATAAGTGAAGGAAACTGACAGCAAGCAAACCAGGTGACAGCGGAGAAGGAACATTCAGCCCTAGCTCCAAGGCAGGACTTTGCTTCTGCTAATTGTGAAAAATGCTCTTCATATTAAAAGTTACCTTGTAAACACTTGGAAAGCTGCTTACCAGTAATGTCTGGCACCAGCATGAGCTTCAAACTATCAAAAGCGTTGCTTAGCTCCAAGAGTAAAAGCCCAGGAAAGCGCTTGAATAGCAACAAGTAATTAAAAAACTTGAAAGGAAGGCACTGTTCAAAGTCACTGCTTTGAGACTTTTCCTGCCTTCCCTGCAGTGCACTGTCACTGACAGACAATGTAACACAGGCAGAACAGAAGCACTGCTCATTAACGCTGTGTCTTCTCTAGGAAGTTAATCCCATCAACAGCCAGTGCCTTCCCTGTGCTGGGCCCAGCATGTGGCATGTGTTGGCTCATAGCTTCAATGAGCAGCTACTGCAATGACCCACATTTATATAGGCACTAACCTCTAAGACTGCTAATTCTGCCTGGGGCTGAGCCACAGGGCCTTGTTGCTAACAGAGAGATGAGAGAGCTAGGTTTTATTTTGATTTTTTTACATTGTTTTAATAAGTACAGAAGGTCAGCCAGGGCATGTTGGGCAGCCAAGTATCAGTCTTGACCTCTACCACTTCTGCCATGGCTTCCGAAGCCCATCCCCTCCTGGATGATGACCACGTCACTCACTGAGGCCTCATCCTGCACCATAATGTATTTGTCCTCATGCTCAGAGAGGATGATTTTGATTATATCCTTTGCTGATGGACACACAGCCTTTGTCCCGTGTACCCCAGGATCTGGGATCTGCCTTTACACTGGTAAGTAGCAATGCAGTGACTGCTGGCTGTGATCAGCAGCTCAGCCTCACAAACTGGCCTCAGCACCTCCACCATGAGCAGAGTGAGCTCTGCCACAAGCCCCCCTGCTGGTCCTTTCTCTGTGGCTTCTTTCTTGCTGCCTGAGGTAGGCCCACAGCAAGGGAGGCCACTGTAGTGGCGACTTCCTCAGAGTCCTTTTACCACCTTGTGGGTGAGCACATGGTGCACGTGGCTCTGGGGAAGGGCATAGCCCATGCCACAGAGCTTGCATTTGCAGGGCTTACCAGCCAGGTGGGATTTCTGATGGCACCACAGCCTAGTGGCCAGGGTGTAGGACTTGCTGCACTGCTTGCAGGTGAAAGTGCACTACCCCATGTGCAGGCACATGTGGTTGCACAAGGAGCTGGAGTTGGCCAGGTGACACCCACATATGGCACCCCTTGGGACCAGCTGGGCCAGTCCCAGCAGCCAAATGGATCTTCCTGTGCATGCAGAGAGAGAGAGCCAGCATGCAAAGGCCTTGCCACACTGCTGGCAGGACAAGGGGTGCTGGCCGGTGCACAGGACCTGGTGCTCCTGCAAGTCTCACTTGGGGCACCAAACCTTGTTACACTGGCTGCACTGGAATGGCCACACAGCCCCATGTGCCAACACGGGGTCTTGAAGCTCCCTTCTGAACTATAGCTCTTGCCACACTCTGTGTGCAGGAGGGACTTGTGGCCAGGGTGGACAAAGTGGTGCTTCTTGGGGTGACAGAGCCACAGGAAGGTTTTATCATACTCCCTGGAGCACCACCTGTGCTTGATCGTCCCCTTTTGGGACAGAGATTTTAGAGGGGGTCCTGGGCTGTTAGAATAATCCTCTACCAGCTGTGTATACTCCTCCTGCCATTCAGGCCACTCCAGTGAGCCCTTTCCCCCCCCACTCTGGGAAAGCCAGTTTGAAGGTTTTGGAAGCTTTGCTCTCCTTCTTACAAATCTCTACAGTCTCTCCTTCTGTAGGACTGGGCTTCTGGCTGGGGTTCCTGCCCAACTGTCCTGCCCCCAGAATCCTTCAGGCACTCCTGGAGTGGGCTGGCCAGAGCATGCATCTTGCATGGCTTGCCAACCAAGGGAGCACTGAATCAAACCCTACTCAAGGGAGACAGCAGATCCAGGTCTCCAGGACTTTCTGTCTGCTGTCCCATTTCCACTTTTTTCTGCTGCAGATCTGGGATCCACACCCTTATCCAATTCTTCTTTGCATCTGCCACTGGTCTTAAATGGTTGAGATGGACTTGACATGCTGATTCTCAGTCCCCAGCACGCTGGCTTGTTATGGCTCATGTTTGGAAACACTTTGCTGGACAGCCTGCTAACAGGGTCATTGAGGACTGTGATTTCAAAAGCTACCTCCTAGGAGACCTCGGGATCCCCTGCACAAACACAAAGGCATGATGGGTGAATTAAGGCTGGCTGTTACTTGACATGACTGCTGCTGGATAAGAGGAAGATGAACGCTGGAGATGGATACTCTGCTATGCACTAATCCTGGGGCTCTGCCATCAGTACCATTATTTTTATGATCTTTTTCTCTTTTAAACTGGGGAAGAGGGACGAATCTCTGATTTCTTCCCACAGACAGTACCCGTGCAGTATTCCTTTAGTTTCACAAGCAGTATTTCTAGGACGTATTGTCATGACTGGCATAAAACAGGGCGACACGCTCTCTTCTCGGCTGGCAGCTCTTAGGAGTGATGCACGGTCCGGACGGCCGTCCCGCAGGGATTGCAGGGCGCACAGATGCCGGAGACAGCCGAAGGCGCAAACCCGGCGCTCGGGAAGGCCGGGCCGCTCATCTCACCCACTCCGGGCCTCGGCACGCACCTACGAGGGGCTCCGCCTGCGGGGGTGGCTCGGGCCCCCCGCGCCTCCGCAGCCGTCCCCTCGGCCTCGGGTGCTCCGTGCCGGCGGAACGCTGCGAGGGAGCGGCGGACC
>VZRH01002618.1:683919-736224 GCA_013397555.1 Urocynchramus pylzowi
CGCGCATGGCGGGAAGAGCGCGGCTGGTGAAGCGCCACGGGCACCTGGGCGGGGAGAGCGGGGCCGGCAGCCCTTGGTGTCCTGGTCGCCGCTGATCGGGGCAGGCGGTGCCGGTACCGCCGGAGCGGCGGCACCGGGCCTGCTGCTGGCTGCTCCCGACCTCGGGGCAGCCCCTGCGGCGGGGCTGGTGCTGGCTGCCATTATCCTCGGTGCCCAGCAGCAGGGGCTGGTACTTGTCCTGCCTTCAGGCAGTTGGCGTGTACCAGGGGACCTTTGTTGTAACAGTGTAAATAGCAAATCCGTGAGTCTCGTGAGCAATCTTGAGGTTCGCTCAGGGGTCTCACAGGAGATGAGTCGAAGGGAACGGGAGAGAACAGGTGCGTGGTGGAGGGGGTGATGATGAGGAGGAGAAGGGCTGCAGCCGCGCAGGGCTGTGTGTGCCCCACTGCCTCCCTCACATGTGAGTCCTGGGTGGGTCCTGCACGGCACTGAGAGCAGCTTCTGTACTTTGTGCAGCAGCTCCGGAGAGGACACGTGGAGAGTTCAGCACTTTTGCCCTCAGACCCTGCAGAGAACCAGTAAGGGGAGGCTGACTGCTCGCTGGAGTGGATTTCCAGAGGGCACGGAGCTGGCGTTCAGTAAACGGATTGAGATGGCTGGGGAAGGAAGGCTGCTCAATTAAAGAGCTGTTGGAATAATGAAGGGCTTCCTTTGGAATAACCAAAGGGCTTCCCCGAGCAATAGTGTGCCTGTCCTGAGTTTACAGGTCATGGTGAGCCAGGATAAGGTCTGGCCCTTGACGTCTAGGTTCTTTCAGGGTAGTACCAGGGTAGTGATGCTCTCAGTGGTATCATCAGTCTTGATGTGAGGGAAGACAAGGGTGGGCTTAGTGGGTGAGTCTTGGTTCTGGACCTTATTAATGCATGTGAGTACTCTGAAGGTCTGCTGCTGAGTAATTGCTCCCTTTTCTTTCAACGTGCTTGTTTTTAACACTGTAGCAAAGTGCAGGGCCTTGATTGATGTGTACAGAAAAAGACATATCTGTGCAAATAAGCCGAAGCTGGGAGGAGATGTGGATGACAGCAGAGTCAGAAAAATAATCCCAGAAGCAGGACTGTGTTGCATCTGACCATTGCTTGTCCATCTTGCATAGAAGAAGAGGCCACTTTGCTTCTGTAATTCTTTATTGCATGTACAGCTGCAGGGTATGGTAATATATGCACGGACATATTTTGAAGTGTAATTCACTTCTGAACTAATAGTACATCTGGAAGAAAAACAGGAAAAGGAAACTACCAAGCAGATGTAGCTTAGAAATAAGTGATAGAAAAGTAATGAAACTAAAATTGCAGAAAAAAATAGTTTTCATGAACAGCAGCTACCAAGATTTCTTGGATATAATGTGATGGTCTTCCCTGGGTAAATTCTGGATCCTATGTAAGGAATCTTCAGTTCAGAATTTGTGTGAAAATTGTATTTTAATAGTCTGAGTTCTCTCCTTTAGCAGAGTGTGCTGTTCTCCATCACATGTCTCTCTTATCTAGAAAAGTTAATTTTTATTACACAGCAAGTGTTCAGGTGTAGTGCAGTTGAAGAAAACATACTTAAATACTTGGAAAAAAAGGCAACAGTTGGCTCTTTAGAGCTTGGCAGTAAGTAAATGCTTCTGCTGCCATGTGTGATTCTTTAAGTTTTAAATCTTTGGCTAGAATTTTTGTTTTTCAAAATCCAGCTGTGTAATTTTTCTTATCTTATTATTCGCTATATGAAGTGTACCACTTGCATCTTGTCATGACATTTATGTAAAACAGGTGCAGTTTTTTTAACTGAGTTAAATCTGTTGAAATGCTCTTTTACTGCTAAAAACCATGAAATGTTTTTAACAAACAGTTTACCCATTTTAATAACTATTTCACCATGATACATATGGACTTTCTGTTTAATGACAGATCCTTAGAGATCATTTTTGATTACAAAGGGAAGCATCTCATGCAGCTGCACTACTGGAAAGTGAAATGTGTATCCTTACATAAAGATACTCAATTTGTGTCTTACATGCTAACTCCAGTTCTCTCCTTCTCAGAGCCTACTAGTTCCCAAGCATTTAGAGGATTGCATGTCCTAAACTGCTGTGAGATCCCGTGCTTTTGCCTTTTGTCTGTTGGGAAAGGGCTGGAGAAAATTCTGCGAAACCTTCTGCGGCTCTCTGGGTACTACAGTATGGTTCACAAGAAGGAACTGAATTCTAAGAGGTCTTCTGCTCTGGATCCTACTTCCATTAACACCATGGAGCAGTAACTTACAGCCAAGGAATGGAGCTAGCTGTGAAATCTATGTGAAAGGATCTGGAGAGCCTTGTCTGTTTTTCCAAGGGGTGAGGCCAGAGCACTGTCCACTGGGCTCTTTTTGCAGTGTGGATCCTACTAACAACTTCTTTCTTCCACATGGTGCCACACTAAGATTAATTTTATGCCTCAGGGGAAATCCCCCAGTGCTGTCTAATAACCTGCTCTTCTGTCTCTGGACAAGTGCTGCAAGTTGACTGTGAAGCCAAGTGGTGAGTGTAGGGACAAGTGTAGGGACACTTGGTGCCCTATGGCAGTACCATCACTGCTCGTGGGGGGATTTGGATTTGATCCCCAAGTGTTTCAGGACTCAGCTTTGGGGAAGTGGTTGCTACCGGGCGTCCCCAAGAATCTCCCATGCAAGGCATCTCAGTGGATGGCAGCAGTCGAACGTGGGTCCTCTGTCCCCACTAGGGCTGGGAAGTCCCTGGGAGCTGTGTATGCTAAGAGGCTACCCTGGGAGCCATGGATGCTTCCTCAGCCCGGAGCACTGGCTTTTGGGGCTGCTGAGCTCCTGTGGGAAATGTTTGAAGCTCGCTGAGTCATAGGAGTCAGTGCTGCCGTTACCATAGAAATCAGATCAGCTGCTAGGGGTGGGGAGTCCTTGTCCCTTGGCTCCACTGCTTCGTGGTTCCAGCATGAGCTCACGGTGCTAGGGAACCTGATTTCTTACTCCTTGCCCTGTTGAGATCAGAGGAGATCAGGCAGCTTTGGCAGCCCTGACCAGAGGGCAGGGCAAATAATTTTGCTTGGATCTTTGCATGGCTGCAGTGGTGGGACCCTGTGTGTCTGATGTGCTGTCTTGATGACCTGCTGTCTGTGTACGTCATCTATATTTTGGGAAACATTGCATTTGATTAACAATAGCTCCTCTCCTTTGGGAGCCCCAGAGAGGTGAAACTGGTTGTAAACTGGTGAGTAGCAGTAAGGGAGGACAGGAAGTAAATAATAAGCTTGGAATGGTCCAAAGGGAGAAGAAAACCACTGAATATCCAATTTGCTGTGCTCTCAAAAAGCATTCCCAAGCTTGGTGGCAAGTATAGACCTGAGCATGGATGTGACACCTTCCAGAGCTCAGTCTCTCACAGGTTTTGTCCTCTGTGCTCAGTCTGAGTAACTGTTTCATTGTTTTCTCTGGGTGAATATACACATCCAAGCTCTAGGGATGGAAGATACAAAACATTGTTTCCCCCTCTCCATTCTGCTAAAGGAAATAGCTTTACTGCGAATATACTTTTCACACTAAGGTGTTGTGCCTCCTCAGATCATCTTTGAACCCTTTGCTCTCCTCATAAAGCAAAATAAGCACAAGCATCTCTGTGAAACAGTGTTATAGAGACTCTTGCTGATGCAAGGTGTCACTTGATTTTTCTACAGTTCCTCTTGGCTTGTTGCTTGCTGACCACTGAATTACTGTCCTTGTGGTCTATGTGAGCAGTCCAGATTTACATAGTTGTCCTTTTTAATGTTTCCTTGCTTACTTCCAGGAGACTGAATTCAGAGGATAACAGCTGCTTCCCAAGGATTGTCCCTAAGAGTTGGCACTCTTAGGAGGTCCTGTGTGCTGTGCTAGCTCAGTCCCAGCTTTAATGTATCTTCCATTCTGATGAGAGTGAGAAATATTTGCATACAACAGCAAATGCACTGAGCTGTCTGTTTCTTGGACCCTCTTAATTCCTTGGTCTCCTTACGGCATGCTTGATGAAAAATACTCTTTCAGGCAGTATGGCTTTAAATGAAAGAGGTGATTCCTTGTTGCTAGCTGTTATGTAGGAGAAAGGATTTACTGGGTGATGCTGAAAGGAGATGAGGATTGCATGTGTATTGTTCTCGCTGTTTTACTAGCTCTGCCTAAAAAATTCCTGTTTTAAGGAGCTGTTCACTTCTCTGTTCAGATCGCAGCACACTGAAGCACCCACTTCAGTGTTGTTGAAAGCTCTGGTTCTCCATTATGGGGAGAAGAGGGCGGGGGGGGGGTGATTCTCGGGAAAGCTTCCAGCACTGGGCCAACTGTGGAAACAGCTGGGCTTTGTGCCAGTCGAAGGGAGGGGGAGCTCAGAGCCAAACAGGGAGTGTATCAGGCAGGGGCTGGTGCAGCCTCTCGCCTTCTGCAGAGTCCTGGTGCTGCTTCTGTTTCAGGAGAGAAAAACTGTTCTGTCCAGAGCTGTGGTCAAGCAGAGACTCATTGAAAGGGTTGGTACAGCTCTTGATGGCCTTTGATAGCAATTGGAGTGAAAGAATCTGACATGTTTTGCCTCCAGCGAGGAGGAGGAGGAGATCCTGCTTGTGTTAAGGAGGAGGGGACACAATCTCTGGATAAGTAAAGATAAGGGAGTATTGGGGGGAAATCAGTGAGAAGAGGAAGTGCCTCTGAGGGAAGGTAGATTTGTGATCTCTGTGTCTCACCTAACAATCTCTGCAGTCCGTGTTCTGGACACAGTGAAATAAACTGCGGTATTTGGGGACCATGGCTACAGACCCACTCTCAGAGCTCCAGGATGACCTGAATTTGGATGATACCAACCAGTCCCTCAGCCAGCTCAAACTGGCCTCCATAGATGATAAGAACTGGCCAGCAGATGAAGTCCCTGCTTTTCCCAAATCAGGTAAGTATCCTGCTTGTTTGGGATCTGGGTTTTGGCCAAAAAGCAGTTGTTTGTCTTGCAGCATTGTGGTCATATCTACATATACAGAGAGCCCCAGCTCCACTTAGAAGCTTTATAGGCACATTAAACTTGCACCACACCCAAGTGAATCAGCCTCAGTATTGAACAGCACTAAAAAGTGCAGAGCCAGCTGCTGTAAATATACCTTTCTCAGTCCTGTGCCTGGCTGCATTTTGGTGCTGACAGAATAGATGTGCTGTAAATCTTTGAGTATGCTCCATTATGGTCTCTTGCAGGAGAGTTTGGCCTTCTGGACTGGAATGGTCTCAAACTTCCATCTGGGAGGTGGGGCTGGAGATCTGAGTTGTTGCTTTGAAATCCTGTGCTATGAACTATGAACAGAGAGGTCAGGAAAATTAGCTCAAGAATATACAGTATGACCATCCATCAAGGGACTGTGTTAAGATCCTACTTTCCTAAAAAGCCATGATAGTGTCCTTGGGTTTTGTCTTTGTGAATATTTGTGATGTATCTGAACATTTGTTTGACAGAGTGTACATTCTGAAGGACACATAAGGATCTCATAGGACTGAGAGGACTCTTCTGAAGTCATTGCTGCTCTTGTCCACTCAGAATTTCAAAAGTGGGTTTTCAAGGTGTTTAGTTGCATACATTAGTCCCTCCCATGTAGAAGTGCCATTTTTTCTTATACCTCCATCTCTTTGTACTTGCCAATGTGCTCCAGATCCCTTCTTCTGATTGCTTGTTTTTGCTTTGTTCAGATGACTCCAAAGGCTCCCCTGAGCCTGTCACTCACCTGCAGTGGGATGATCCCTACTATGATATCGCCAGGCACCACATTGTGGAAGTAGCAGGTAGGAGCCTTTCTCCTTTGATGTCTTTGCAGCTGGGTTGAGGAAGGACTTTTCTAATAGGGCTCTGGGGACATCTGCTGTTTGCCAAGGCCAAGTGGCAATGACAGGTGGCACAGAAAGAACACCAAACTCCTTGAATGTTTGTGATTTGTGTCATTTTGCATTGACTTCAGCTAAACTTGGGTTACTTCTTGGCTCTTACTGACTTGATTATATTATTATGAGGACTCAGGTGCTTTTGCTGAATTGTTTTAGATATGGCTCTTTACTACATCCCGAGCACAAAAGTGGTTTTTGCTTGATAATGCCACAGAAATTACATAGTTAAGCAATATACCTGTAAGGTCCTCACCTGACTGAGTAATCCACAGTAGATGGCATCACTCATATCTGAATGGCCAGAGCTTGCCATCCTGTCCCAAAATAACATATGCAGAAATCTGAAATAGGGGGAATAGGCCTGTGCTCCACTGCAAGGAAAGAACTGTTTACTCAGGGTCACAAGAATTTGGATTTTCTTTGTGTTTTCTTGTCCATATTATTTTATTTACACTAACCCTTGGTGATGTACTGCTGGGACCTCCATGAGAAAGAGTTTTGGAGGTATTCTTTAGGTTGCTGTGGTGAGCCTGAGTGAAGGGTAAGGCCAGTTTGTCTTGTATTCCTTGGGGTTTTTTTTAAAAAAAGAAGCACTTCTGCAACTTGATTCATACTTCCTGCTTGACTGTAGCCACCTCCTACCCCTCCTACTGCCATCTCTCTGTACCTTGGTCCCTGCCCCACATGTGAATTGTCAAGGAAGCAGAGGCACAAGCTGGAGTCCTCCTGATTCAGGGTTGTTCTGCAGCAGAGTTTGACCACAATGGAATGAGTCTCAGGCACTTACTTTGGTAAGAGTTGTCTCCATATCATTCTTTTCTGGGCAGTTTTCTCAAATGAGCTTTCTTTTTCCTGATCTCCCATGTTCTGTCTTTTGTGGAACAACATTATAACGGCAGACTCAAAACTTTGTTGTTTATTGTTTTCCTGCTCAGTTTGACAGGCCAGGTGTTTGCCATTTGGGCTGTTATGCCTTATAGATTTGCCAGAAGTGTTTTCATTTACAAATGTGTTGCTAAGCTTCTTTTCCATGGGGCTGGAGTTTCAGGACTGGGGTTTATAGAGGTCTGCACCCTGGTCTCTGCTGCTGAAAATGGAAAGGGACAGATGTGTGGACTCCACCATTTCAGTGGTAATAGCCAGAGTATTTGGAATGTGAATGGCACAGGTCACTGGTGTTTGAGGACTCTGGGAAAGGGTGAGTTAAATGATACAGTTGTTCACTTTAGGCTAAGCTTCAGACAAAGTGCTTAGCAGAGTTTAGATCAGAGACATTGATAAGACTGGAATGTCAGCCCAAACCAAGGATATACTTTGTCTGCTGCCTCCTGAGATAAACACCACTCTTTCTGAGGGATTTCTGTTCCAAGGTAACATGACATTTTCTTTGACAAGCTCTCTGAATGGAGTATCACTCCCGTGGAGGTGTGTGTCATTGACTGTTGGAACAGAGCCATTTGACACGGTCTAGGGTAGCAAATGAAGAATTAGCCAGCTTCCTGAAAAGATTCCGGGGTGGGATGGTGGCTGACTGGGAGCTGTGCCTGCATTCTGAACTCTTCCTGTTGTGGTTTAAATTTGTATTCCTGGTGAGCTCTGTGTCCCTGCAGTGTCTCTGTGTAGTGCAGAAACAGCTCAGAGAAGCTTCTGTTCTTGGCTCTTGCTGGCCAGTTTTCACCGGTAGCTGATGTGTCTGAAAGCATGTGATGGTCCCACACATGGCGTGTAGTGTGATGCCTTTCTTGGCACTGGGAGAGCTTGGAGCACAGCTCCAGATTGAGGATTTGCTGCCATGTAAGTTTGAGACTTGTTTCTCATCTCCTGAAAGGAGAATTTAGGAAGTTGATCAAAGAGTCGGACTTGTAATCTTGGTTCCGGGGTGAAGCTGTTAATTTTTATTTTGGTCAGTAATTGATAATTTTAACTGTTCAGAGTATCAGACAGGGTAGTCTTCTCTGGATTGTTGTTGGAGGCAAACAATCTGGGAAAGTCTGGAAAAATCCTATTAGAGGTAGCCTGGAGAATAAAAATCTCACTGGGGGATTAATACGAAACTGTTCAGATGTGACTCTGCTGACAAATTGTGTTTGTCAGCAGCTCCAGGTGCAATGAACACTGGCTATGCTGAGCCTGAAACAAAATTACCCTAGATCTCTTGTAAATATTAGCAAATGGCAACAGATCAAGGATAGTTTTATCCATTCTATTGATTCATTAGCTTTCTGTCCCACGTCCTTCCCTGTTCTGTAGTTCAGAGCAGAAAGCTTGTGGCTAACTCTGTTCCTGCCTGCCCTGAAATATGTTCTGAGATGATGATGCTATTTTGAGACAAAAGCAGAAGGCTGGTTCCCATCCTCGGGCTGAACTCTATGATCCCAGTGTTATCCTGTGTGGTCAGAAAAGTAATTGCTTCTTGCTGGATGTGTGCATGGTGTTAATAACTTAATAGAAGCTCAGTTTTGATGGCAAAAAGTTAGGACGCTCATTTTTTAGCTGACCTTAATTCAGTCCAAGGCATGCTGGATTTGAAAAGTCTGGCTATCTGACCTAAGAGGGGAAAGTACTGAAAAGCATGTTGCAGAATTTGTTAAGATAATAAGTTTTTGGGGTTTGTTTTTCACTTAAAAATAGTGCAGCAGTTTCATGGAAACTCTCCTTTGTGCCCTGTGCTCCTGTCTCTTCTGGGGACTAGGATCTTGTGGGAAGAGGCTGTCCATGGGAAAGGAGCAGGCATGTCACTGCTGTCCCATGTGGTGGTGTGTTACACAAAGATGACAGCAAAAGGCATTGGGGCCACAGTCCTGAGGGAGTTCTCAAAACTGGAGTTTTGTTAGGAATCACAATATTTTAGTTTAAGGAAACATTCTTTTGGATCTGGGACTCAATGCTTTTCTGAAGGAAGATGTTGGTGTTCTGCTGGTCCTTTCAGACCTGCCTTAAAGTGTGTGTTTATGGAGTGTTTTATGCAGGCTCTGGACAGGTCTCTGTGTGGTTTTGTTCTTCTTGACTCTGAGTGCCTCTTTTTATGAGCACTGTAGCAGTGAAATTCTTCTTTACATGTGGCCAGAAGCTGAAAGAGAAGAGGCTTGATTTCATTGCACAGTCCACTTCTGCAAAGTGTGTTTTTTTCCTTGCTCACGTCACATAGCATTCGGAGGAAACACAAGCTCCTGGTTGAGGGCTGTTAAGGACCTATCCCAAGTTGCAGTTATGTTGAGAGTTTCTGTGTTCTGCCAGTTCTTACATGGCAAAGGTGCTGCTTCCATCTTCTTGGGGGTTGAGGCAGACTAGATGTGACATAGTCTTGGCCTTGAATTTTAGCACAGGCTGAATTGCAAAACTAAGGCAGGTAGTTAACAATAGTCTAAAAGAGGTCTCTGGAGATGGCAGTTCATACTGGAAACCTGTGGCTGTGTGGGAAGAGCAGAGCACTTGTCAGCTCTGGCAAGGTGTTCCTTCCTCGTTCTGCTGCCCAGTCTGAAATACTGGTCTCTTCTTTGTGGTCAATATGCAAAACTATGACTATGACTATGAGGTTCATCAGCATTCCCATTTTACACAGTAACTGCCTTGCTTTCTTTTGGGATAAGAAAACAGGGGCCTAACATATATTGGCCCATGAATTTCTCACTGCCATGGAGGGTAGAAGGTAGTGTATCAGTGGTCAGGAAAGTGGCTGTCATTATATATTCCAGCTATGTAATCCCTGCCCAGTGATTTCAAAACTCTGTTGGAGCTCAAAGCATATTTCTGCTAGTTTGTGTGGGAAATCTGCTGCCTCACACCATTAATTGTCAGCCTGTGGGGCTACCCTTGCAAAATACGTGTAAGACCTGTAACTGAAGTGGAAAACGAGGTGGAGAGCTATGAGTGTACCTTCTTTTGTGTTACTGGATTGTAGCTGCAATTTCAGCAGTAACTCTATTTTCATTGGTGAATCTGGTACTAAACCTACCCAACAAACATGACTGCAGGTGCCAAAGCTGTAACTAGTGCTGATGATTTGCTGTAGATGTTGGTGATTGACAAGGGGAGGTAAAATCAATCTTGGAGCACAAGTAGCTGTTATTTCTCTAGGCAGGCAAAGGTAGAAGTGGCAGACAAAACTTCTGTTGAAGGTGTGTTGCAGGGTGCCTTTGGTGGCTAATGGACTCAGCAAAGGCCCATTAGCAAAGTGTAACAAGCGTCCTTTTCCCTTCAGGCATGGTACATTGTTACTGGCTCCATTAGTACAGACTGCCTGCATTTCTGCTGCTTTTGGATGTAGTTTCCAGCTTTTAACTTTTTTGTGTGTTTGTTTAAGAATATTTTGTATGATAAAAAATCATGAATTGCCTCTATAGAATTGAGTCCATCCAAAGCAAGCCCAGCTTGTGCACCATATTTTGATATGCAAGGTCAAGGGAAGGGAGAGTATCTCAGGAATTTTAAGTTCCTAAGGGAGGCTGAGAGAATGAAGAATTTCTTCCTAGAGCTCTGCTCTGCAAAGGCTCCTGTCTTGAGTATATGGCTGTGAGAGTGATGGAAAGGGGCTGGGTGTGATAATAAATGCCTTCATAAACTAGAGGAACCTTTTTTTAATTCTAATTGGCAGTTAATTTTTTTTATTCAGAATCTACTAATCATGAAAAAAAAGTTATGGGTTGGGATGTGTTATTCATGTGGTATGATGCCATTCTCTGTACACTTCTGAAGTTGTTCAGAGGACTTCAGAATTAATTGCAATTAACCCTTTTAAAAAGTGCAGTACAGCAGTTGCCATTTTGTTGGCAGAGGAAGTGTAACAGTAAGGGCAAGAAATTTGATTATACAGAGTTAGTTGCAAATTCAAAAAGGAGATTTGGGAATCAAGGGTTGCTGTTATTGCCTCTAATTGTTAGATAAGGCTGCTTTTTGCAGAGGAGCATGGGGGAAAGATGAAATGGGAGGAGTTTGAATCCTGCAAGACAGCAGCTAAATGCATCCCAGTGGCAATCTGGCTAGGCTCTCAGACTTTACCCTCATGATTACTTTCTGGGAAAGGATGCAAAGCTTGGCTTGCTATAACTGTTTTTCTGTTCCTCCAGACCAGGGTGCACTTGATGAGGCCCAACCAGGTAGGTAGATTTTTTGTGGCACTAACATTTGGTTCTGTAGATCATGGTATTCCTTTAGCATGACCATGGCCTGTAGCTGGACTGTCTCAGGGGAGCCCAAACTTTGCTCAGCCTTAGGCTGCACTGGCAATTTTTCAGGAATCAAAGGCTGCACAAAATTGTTGTCTGAGGGTTGCACCTCTGCCTCAGGCACAGCAGAATCATCTGAGCCAAATTTGGCGTGTGGGCTTTACTTTGGACACTTCGGGGCTCATGGGTCTCAATGTGAATCCTGTTCCTGTCCTGTCATGGTGGTGGCCTGCTTGGACCAGTTCAGTTTGAACTCCAGTTTATCCTGTTATCATATGTGGTTTGGAAGTTCATTCTAGGATTGCTTCCTATTCTTTCACATGATCTGCTGCTGCACTCACGTGTTAAGCAGCTGGCACTTAATCTGGATTCTCCATCTGATAGCAACTGTTATCCATTTCTTCTCCATTTGGCTGCAGAGATGTTGTGTTCTGGTAACTTGTTTGCCCAAAGCTGTGCTTGACTGCCCTGGGCTTGCTGAGCATTTGTTAATACTCTCCGGACTTCAGTCCAAAGTCTCAGTAATTTGGCTGCTGGTGCTTTCGTGCTTCTCAGTGTACATGAAAACTCCTATTGGTGTGAAATTCTTACTGCTAAGACCTTCACACAATTCATGGAAATGCTGATTCTCATTTCCTCATTATGTGGAGTCTTCTCCCTTTTTTCTATGCTTTCAGACATCCTCCCATTCTGCATTCTTTAATCTGACCCTCTAGTATATTTTTGTATCAGTTAAAGCTATATTTGCTTCATAAAGCTTTCTGATGCTGGCAGTGCTTGGATATTGGGAATATCAAGGTGGATGAAATAATGTATTAAAATACTTTTGCTTTGAGCTCCTTGCCTTCTTTTCCTTCAGGGCTGAATCCACTTGGGAATTCAATAGGCACCTAAAGTCTACTACACTTAAACATTTCCCATCTGTGCCATAAGCTTAGCGCAGCTACTTGAAATGAAATTAAATTTGACAGTTTTTTTTACTCATAGTGGCTCTGATTAAACACGCTAAGCTTTGTGAAACTTGTGTAGTAATATTCCAGTATTCTGTAGTGGTGCTCTTTCCTTGACCTTCAACTCTGTTAACTTTGCTGTTTTAGCAGTAACACTAGGTTTTGGTGGCAAGTTTGTCCATCTGCATTCTCTCAGTATCAAAGTACTAGAATATTCCCATATGAATCTTTCAACAAGATGGGCACTTAACTGAGGGACCTGATGAAGGTAGGATTGAGCAGTCTCTAGACTGCAGTAAGGCTGCCTCAAATCATGACATAAATGCTAAAGGATATATTTCAGGATATGTAATGGATATATTTCTATTTACCTAGAAGTAGGAAATAACAGGATTTGCATGCCAAGGATGTATTTTCCATGTTGGCTGTGCAGATTTGTTTAATGCCATGTCTTGGTACATTACTGCCATCTTGATGTGAATTTCTGCTGTGATACGTTCATATTGCTGCAGGTTTCAATCTGAAACATTTGCCTCAGTATTTTAATTTCAGCCCTTTTAGGAGTTTGGCCTTGCACTCATGGCTTGGAAACACAGCAGTGATTTTCCTTGCCCCTTGTCTTAGAAGTGCCCTGGAAATGCTGCTTTTTGAGTGAGAGGAAAAACGCATTTCAGGGCTTAAAAGTGCCATAAAAATACTCAGGAGCTTATGTCCATCAGTGCTACAAGTTCATACCTCTTTAGATGAGCAGCTGTCTTGACTGGCTTTAGATATTGGCTGCTGTCTTGCTCTTTGTTGTTAAAAGCAAAATAATCTGAATCACATCCTTCAGGGAGGTAGTTTAATTCCAGTGTACATTGAAAATAGTTTTTAAGTTGGGGTTCTCTGTGAGTACTGATGGTATATAATTCGTTATTGGTTTGTTGTTAGCTATTGAGCATTCCTCATCTGGGAGAGGTAGGAGGCAGCCTGAGAAGCCAAGTGATTACTTCATGGTCTGTAGTTGTGTTCAGTGGAAACTTCAGCTATTTACAATTGCAAACAAGGGGTGAAAACCTAGATGCATAAGATTAATACTGCAAACAGGAAAGCAAATAGTACGAGAGATGGAGCATCTGGGAAAGATCAAACCTGATAAGAATCTGTTCTGTAGGAGGCAGAGGGGCCACCTGAAGGTAGTTTCCTCTATGGAATGCATGGAATGGGCTTTAGGTTCTTGTTTATAAATTGGAGCAACTGATCGTTCAGCTTTGATGCTGAATTTTTGATTTTGTCATGTCTGGAGCAAGGAGACTGATCAGATACATGACAGGTAGAAACAAGATTGGCAGTTGATGATTTTGAAAGTTTCTGTGTTGACAGGCTGAGCTCTGTGTGATGAAACTGGAGCAAAACCCAGAACTCAAAAAAGGGCACTCTGGTTCCTTTGTAGGTCTCATGCATAAATTCATTCTGATTTGGAAGGCAAAACAGGCCACTCCTTTTTCAGTCATCCAGGGCACTGTAGATTATCTTTTGATGTACTTGGCCCTGGAAATTGTCCAGGGGATACATGCCATCTCCCCTTTGGAAGAATCCTGGATTGTCTGTTTATTCTTTACCAGCAATCCCAGACTATGTAAGGAACAAGACTGTAGACTTTGCATAGGCCTTGCTGTAGGCTTTTATGTCATTTCAGAGAAAGCTATTTAAGGTATGTCATTCTGGAATTGTGACTTGTCAGGTCTGATAATCAGCGCCCAGAAGCCTGAGCTGAGTGTGTGGCCACCCACAACATGGCACGAACAGAGTACTGTACTGCACACCACAGAGGCCTGCCTTGATTAAGCTTGAAGTCTGCATCTGGCCCTCAGACCATCCATTCTGGTGTGAAATGCAGCCTCAGTTAACTGAAGATATCATCATCTGTTCTGAATTTAGCATAGAGCTATGTATGATCTGCAAAGATCTGTTGTCTTTCTGACCATTCTCTTTCTTGACTATAAAACTCAACAGAGTCTCAAATGCTGAAGCTTCTTGGTGCTTTATACAGGCAGGACCCTTTGTCCTTCAGATAGACATATGAGTCGCTCAAGACCAATATGCCATGTTCCTTGCCCAGGACTTTGTAACCTGCACTTAGTCTTTTAGACAGCTCAATTACATTAGACCTGGCCCTAAAACTCACAGCGAGCTACCAAGAAACTCTGGGGTAGGCAGAGAGTGGGCTACCATGGGATATGCGATGTGATGTTGGTCTTGTGGCCTGGCTGTGACTGTACCTGGTTGTTCCAGATGAGCCTTGCATCACTCTCTGCTAGTCCTGCATTCCAGGTCATGCATCCTCCCCAGCTGCCCCGTATCTCCGCATGTGTGTGTCAGTGTGATGGCCTGTGCCGCCCCTTTCCTGGTCCGTACCTAGTGCTGCCGCAGTGTCCTTAGCTTTGGTAGAATCTCTGCCTTGTGTGCATCAGTAAATTCTGTGTTGTCTGGTGACTTGAAAATGGGACTTGCAAGGTGAAAATAAAAATGAACAAAGTAGCAAGAGAATCTGTTCTGGCAAGATGGGGGCAAAAGGGGGCCAGTGGCATCTTAATGTCATGGCTGGTGTGTATGAATTCTCTCGCTGCCATTTGCAACACCAAGTACTCTGGTACTAACAGGCAGCGTTCCCAGAAATACCAGGTTTGCTATTCCGAGACCTCAGTTGCTGTGTGGCAAGTGTAGCCAAGTGATAGTTGAGGGCCAGAGCCTGTGCAAAGGTGAGAAAATGGCTGCATGAATATTGTAAATCCATGCTGGGAAAAGGATATATTTCAAGAGGAATGACGTATTGCAGGTCAGTCCTGCATAAGTGGTGATCCTTGCTGCTATTCTGTGCTGTGGTCTGTGTGAGATGGTTTACCACATGGGAGTAAGGAGGGTGTTTGTTGAGCTCAACAGCCCCATTCACTGTTGGCACTCTCTGCTTGACAAGAAAACACAGGTTTCAGAGCAGGGTGAGTAGCTAGAAGGTGGGAAGACTTTTACCCTTAATACTGAAGGAACCATTTGATCTCCACTGCTGCTGAAAAGAAGTCATCTTTGTGGAAATGGATTGGATGTTGTGTCTGGGAGAGAATCAGACTTTCCCTCAAACTTTGTATGTCTGCAGGATTTGTGACCTGGTTCTCACTTATGCAAATCTCTCTATTCCCCAGCATGTCTGCTAAGCTTGGCCATCCGTGTCTGCTTGGGCTTTGTTCATGGGGCTGAGATCTCTGCTGGCAGAAGTCCACTGACAGTTGAAGACTTGCTTTGGGGAAAACTTGGCTTGTTGTCTCTGAAGCCTCAAGTGGTGGCTGGGAGTGTCCATGACATGATGGTGCTTTATTTGGCTCCAGTGTGATGGGGACTGTTTTCTGCATGGCTTTTACAAAGAATGCTTTGTCACGCTGCACTTTGCAGCTCCTTCCGTCTCAGGCTGGAAAAATCCCTCTGTGGATGGAAAATCTAGGAAGCGGTGAAGAGCTTATTCTACAATCCTTCTGGAGAATCCGGCAGCCCTGCTTGGCCCATCTGTAGAAGAGGCTTTTCTTTGGAAAGATCAGAAATCATCTGGAACTCATGCAGAAGAGTTCTTATCTGGAACTGCTCTTTTTCTAGGAATTTCTTGGTTTCCATGGTATGAAATGGCTTGTGTTCTGTGTGCAGAACTAAGCTCCAGGTGAAGCAAGAAACAGTTGCACCAGACTATTAGAAGTTAGTCTGGGACTGTGTGCAGGGTGGAAGGAGTTATTGTGCCAGTGAGGGGCAGTTTTCCCTGTGCCTCCCTGGACATGTGTGCATCAGGAGCAATGCCCAGGCACAGCTTTGCAGGATTAATGCTCTGAGCACTCTGCTCTGTACTTGCCTCCATCCCTATGTGCCCCGAGGCATTCTGGTTTCCAGTCCTTCATCTCCTTTCAGGGCTGGAGCAGGGAATCTGTTCTTGATTCTCATTGTTGACTTGCCAGGCCCTTGGTGTTCAGGTTTCTGCTTCCATACCAGGCCCACGATAACTGCTGAAAATCAGATTTAGCTTTGCTGGCAGCTGTGCCTTGTTATACAGTGGTTTCTCGTTCTTTCTTTACCCCTTGCTGCCAATACCACAATCAAGTCCTTAACTCCCTGTAATCTCTGGCATTTTATCTGCAGGTGATGACAAATACGGAAGAAAAGTCATTTTGTTCAGTGCCTGTCGGATGCCCCCAAGTCATCAACTAGATCACGTGAAACTGCTGGGGTGAGTAGAGTCTTAGTAGGCTGCTGTTAATTTCTTAAATCTGACCTGATTTTCAGCTGCTGGGTTCCTGGGGACAGATCCATCTGAAGAAGCAGTAGCTTCTTTAGCTGGACGTGTCCTCCCAAGTGCTTGCCTCCATTGCTGGAGATGCAAATCCTCTGTTATGGCACACAAAAGGAGTCCCAAAGGGAGGAACAGCCTCTCTGTAGCAGAGCACAAAGTGAGTTCATCAGTTCTTTCTCCTCAGGTACCTGAAATTCACACTGGACCAGTATGTGGAGAGTGACTACACTCTGGTGTACCTGCACCATGGCCTGACCAGTGAGAACAAGCCATCCCTGAGCTGGTTGCGGGATGCCTACAGGGAATTTGATCGCAAGTGAGTAAAGCTGCAGCAAGCAAGGAGGTTATGTGCTGTTCTGTAGCCTAATATAGAGGATCTTCCCCTGCATAGCTTGGTGATCATAATTTACTGTCACTTATTCCTCTGCTTAAGGAGATGGATTGTAGTTTAATGCAGACTGAATCATAGGATAAACAGCTCCTTCTGTAGTTACATCCTTTAAGCCAATAGGCAAACAGCAAACCCAGGACCTGGTGCAAGTGTGTCAGCCCCATGATATAATTATAGGTTCCTGGGGAGGCTGCTTGCTGGTTTTAGATGAATCTTGGAATACAGGGTAGCATGCCCTTAGACTATGAGTGGCCTACAGACACAGCCACAGAGCATGTGGGAGAGCAGAGGCCATGAGTGCTGGGGTGTGGTGAGGCTCAGTGCAAAAGGCATGGAGCAACCAGGGTGCCTTAATCTTGTGGAAGGGTTGGTTCTTCTGCTTAAAGTGCAGCTTGTCATTACCGGGCTTCTCTTGACAGGTACAAGAAGAACATCAAAGCCTTGTATATTGTGCACCCAACCATGTTCATCAAGACCCTCCTGATACTCTTTAAGCCTCTGATCAGGTAGGAAGGAAGCACTACTGGAGGCTCACCTGCATGCTCACACTGCAGGGGAACAATGGGGTCTTCTCAGAGGTTCACAAGCAGAGCCGAGGCTACCAGGTCTATCCTGGAGTCTCTCACCTTTTTCTGTCTCCTCCCACTTCTGAGCTCAGAAATACTCACACACCAGAAATACCTCTTTAGGAACCTATAGAGCTTGCAGCTCTGTGCTACTCCTTGTCTCTCCAGCAAAGAAGAAGTAAAAAGTTGCAGGCTCTGCAACTCAAATATTTAATTTATTGTGATATTGAAATAATAACTGTGAAATAATTGGGAGTAAGATCTTCTCAAGGCTACTGCTGAACATAGGAAGGAGAAATCTACCATTTGAGGGAGCCTGCTGCTGCTAGGACTTCTAAATGTATCTTGGAAAGTCTTTGCATCTCCTGGTAAAATAGGTGAAGAGCGACGTGGGTGACGTCTCTGCTGCTCAGCCATACCTACCCTTTGCCCCACTGATGTTTCTTGCAGCCCTCTGCTCTCCTTTTCTGTAAGAACTTAGTTCTGTTACTGGGTTTCCCAATTCCTCACAAATCTACCTTTCTCTTGTTTTTCAGCTTTAAATTTGGACGAAAGATTTTTTATGTGAATTACCTTAGTGAGCTGGAGGAGTATGTGAAGCTGGAACAGTTGGGGATCCCAAGCCAAGTGCTAAAGTGAGAATACTGTGTGTCTGTCCCCCCTGCTTAGGGCTCTGTGAGAGGAGACCTTTAATAAAGAGTGGCAAGGGAAGGAAGCAATTGTTCCACTCAGGCAGTGGTTTTGCATGGTGTGCTGACAAGTTGCCTTCAAGACTGGTTTCTCTCTGGAGTCCTTCCTGTGTGTCCTTGGCGCCAGTTCTGTCTTTGAGTTAAAAATCCTCCAGCAATGGAGCACCAATCCTGCATCTCCCACTCACACCCTGGGGTCTTTCTGCAAGATACTGACCTTAATACTGACCTGGAGCTCATGGTGTGCATCTGCTGTCGTCTGGGCACCTGCTTAGCTCATTCTGCACTGCTCAGCTTGTCTTTGGGACTTCCCAAAGTTGCCATAATGTCAGTCCTACCAGATTGCTTCCCTCTCCCACACCCACATATGCATCTGTCTCATCACAAGCAGTGCTGTCCTGGCCTCCTGCCCACGCTGTTACTCAGCTACTCCAGCTCTTGATTACAAATAGGTAATTCTTTTCTCCCTGCTTTTTTTTCTGGCAACCAGATGTTTGTTCTTGTGCTCCAGAGCTGCCTTTGGTGGTTTTGCATAGGTGTAATTGGCCGTACCAATCTGGTGCTGTTACCAGTGGGTGTGCAGTGCTGGGCTCATGCACTTTCTGGGAGGTGGAGTGGCTTTTTACTAGTCTGTGTTTTCTGCAGGTATGATGAATACCTAAGATCCCTGCAGAAACCTTTGCAAGTGCCCCAGAAGCCAACACCCCCACGCCCACCACTGCCAAACCAGCAGTTTGGAGTCTCCCTACAGCAGTGAGTATTTCTGGACTGTGTTGCTTTTGCCCTGACTTGCTTGATATGAGCTCACTGTATTTATTACTGAACAACAGCAGAAAATGGCTGAGAAATTTCTTGCAGTTCAGACTAACTACAAAACTTTAATAATTTTCCTGAGGAACTCTGTGCTCATGTCCAGATCCTGACTAACTTGGTTCAGTTCCACCCTCTTGATCCCTGGGTTAGATTGTTTTTGCAACTTAGGGTCACTAAGGGAGGAGCAAAATAAGAGCCATGGGGACAGCTTTATGGCACTAGAAACTTCCTTTTAAGCAAAAGAAGTCTGTAGGAGGCTGACAGGGGTCTCTTTAAGACTATGCTATTTTGAGCAGCGCTGCAGATTTGTTTCTTAGTTGTTTTCAAAATCATAAATTCTATTTTAAAAGCACCTCTATTCAGCTTTGTAGTGAATCCCACTCCCCATTCCTGCACAGACAAAGGCAAACACAGACACTGGCAAGGGCTGGTGATACTGAGTAAGTGCTGAAGGTATTTTTAACTGTGTGTGGTTTCACCTCCCTGGGGAATGAGGAGGAGCCAGTACTGTGTAGCTAGACACATCCTCTGAGGCAGTCTGGGAACACATTCCCCAGCTTCAGTACAACATTTCCAGATGGTGTTTGCCATGGTGCTGTGGTGCCTGAGCTTGTTAGCAGCCTGAGAGGGGTGAACAGCTCCAAGCTATGGAGTGGTCTGGACAATCGGATATGAGGGTGGCAGCAAGCACCTTGGCATCATAAGGTTTTCCCTGACGGCCATTTTGTTGATAAGTCTTCTGTCACAGGAGTGTGGTGGCCAAAATTTTTTTTTCTCATTTGTCAGCTTCTTTCTGCCCTTGCTCCTGTAGGGAAGAAAAAGGGAAGTGTAACCCTTTTCACCTGATTCATAACTAGCATCCTTGCCTTCTGGGAAACCCTTTTCCCTGGCATATACAGGTTGAGATTTTTACAGAGGATGGAAAAATGTTCCTGTGGTCTAGTAATGAGCTCATAGTTGCTCCAGTGAATGATGTAGCATGATGGGTGAAGAGGATAGAAGGCTGAAATTATGGCTGAACCAGGGATGGGCATAGCAAGATCATATGTAATACAGCTTGTGTGGGCAAATTCAAGAGTTGTAGGACCAGTCCTGTGTACCAGTTGTGTGTAACCTGTTGTTTCTTGGTGCAGTCTCAGGGAGAAGAGCCCTGATCAGTCTCCTGTTCCTCTGGTGGTCAGAGACACCATTGCTCACTTGAGGGAGCATGGTAAGTGTTTGGGGAAGCTGCAGTCCCATATCAGTGACCTCTGTTCTGTCCAAGCTCCCATCAAGACTGTGGTAAGATAAAGAAGAACAGCAGTCTAGAATAGGGTGTAAAGCCTGAACTAGGTGAGTTAGCCTTCAAGTGACATTGTGCAAGGCTTAGGAGAACTCCTTCTTTCAGGAGTCCATGTTCCCACTTGTGTAAAAGTAGCCAAATGCCCCTGGTAGCCTTTGTCTCACAGTGGAAACAGAAATAATTGTTGTACTCTAAAAAAGGGACTTGTTGATATCTGTCTGAATGCCCCACAACATGGATTTAAAATTGTTAAGGCCAGCATTTTTAGAGACTCTCACTTGGCTGATTTTTTCCTTCTCCATCTGCTGTCACTTCACAGCTCTTAATACAGAGGGGATTTTCCGGAGATCAGCAAATACACAGGTTGTCAGAGAGGTCCAGCAAAAATACAATATGGGTAAGTGCTCAAATACATCAGAGCCCCTCTCATTCCCTAATTACTACTGTGCAACTGCAACTGTGTAAGAACTAGTCCATCATGGATCTTCTCCTTCTTCAATAGGTCTGTGGGTGAGGCCTCATCTTGGGGTATGACCTGAATTGCAAGGGAGAAGTATCTGGTACTTCTGCTGTGTGGAAAGCATATTCCTTCCCACTCATATTTGCATTACTATCCTTTTTTTTTTCCCTGAAAGTTTCCCTGTTTCTTGGGGTAAGATATACCATCTTACTCTGGTTATACTGAAGGGACTTAAGATGACCAGGATGAAACTTACTCATGTTTCATTTGATGACTTCTAAAGATGTAGTGCTGGATTCAGCATTGCTTTGTATATGATTTTGGACATATTTTTCCACTCTGCTAGAAGATGTGGTACTTCAGGACTCTATGTTTTTTAAAATACCTCTTCCTTAGTTTTGGGCTCTGACCATCATGTCCTGTTCTTTGGAGGAGGTGCTGCTTTGGCCAGTGATCACTGAGTCTCTGCTCTACTTTCTCAGGTGTGCCTGTAGATTTCCAGGAGTATGAAGATGTCCACCTCCCTGCTGTGATTCTCAAGACCTTCTTGAGGGAGCTACCTGAGCCCCTCCTCACTTTTGGCCTCTACAGCCATGTTGTCAGTTTCCAGAGTGAGTTGTAACAAGTGCTACTCCCTGAATGTTGCTAAGGGCAAATATGTCTTAGTGGAGACATGCATGAGATACCTTGTGACTGCCAGCAGGGCCTTCATCTGGATGAGGGCTGACTATTGTCCTGTCTCGATTTTTAGGTGTGGAGGAGGTGAAACGTGTGGATGTTGTTCGCAAAACGCTCCAGGATTTGCCAGAAGAGAACTACCAAGTGCTCCGTTTACTGACAGCCTTTCTGGTGCAGGTGAGCACTAGCCTAAGCATTTGTTTGTCATAACACTGAGAGGTGCAGGCAGCCCAAAAAGTGCAGGCATACAGCCTGTGTGGTCTATACCAGGAAGGCTGAAAGCTCCCCAGGGTGGAGGTAGAACTACAAAGTAGCTGAGTAGAAGAGGGGTCTCAGATCTGCTTTACAGTACTTCCAGCTGCCAAGAAAGCCACTACAAGGCCATTCAAGCAAGAGGGAAGATCATGAGTGGTGATCTGGACTTGTAGAGATATTATCTGACAGTGCTCTTGATCCTGTTGTTATGATACGGCCTGGCCAGCTTTTCTCCTCTTACTTTCTCAGTGAGTCTGTCATCTCTGGTTTTGGGGGAGGGTAGAGGGCAGCTGCTGTGCTATTCTGTAGGATTCACAGTGGTCTCTTTCCTTCCCACATAGGTCTCTGCTCACAGCGACAGAAACAAGATGACAAACACCAACCTGGCAGTTGTGTTTGGCCCAAATCTGCTCTGGGCCAAAGATGTGGCCATCACTCTAAAAGCCATCAATCCCATCAATACCTTTACCAAATTCCTGCTGGACCACCAGAAGGAGCTGTTTGAGGCTGCAGAGGCCTGAATTCAGGCCAGCCCACACCTGCACACTGTGCCCACCTTCCCCCTTCTTTGTCTTGGAGCTGTGACCAAGCTGTCTCCAGTACAAAGGGACCATTGATCTTCTGGGTGATGAGCAGAGTGAGGGCTGTGGAGATGATGGTGAAAGTGTGCAAGTAAGTGAGCAGGAGACCTGCAGCTCTGGATGGGCAGAGGAGCTGGTCTCCTAGATGCTGAAACTGGAGTCCTGACCCACCTGCGCAGCTCCTCCAGGGCTCATCACCAGTCTTCTGCCCTATCAGATGACCTGCCTTCCTTTCTTCCTTCCTTTATGTGCAGTTTTTCTGCCCTCCTGGTCCCTTCCTCAGCACAGATTTTTTTGTTCAAGCTCCCAATAGCCCCAGCTCACCCCTCCTTGCCTCAGCTGGGCTGTTAGGGCTAGGGCAGGGTTGCTGGGTTTTGGGATGGAGATATTCTTACTGTGAGTGCCATTTCTCAGCACTGAGCATGCATCCTGCCTTTCCCCAGGGGCACCTAAAGCAGGGAAGGGAGCAGCAGCCCTTGTGCTTCGGGTAGCATCATGTCCTGCACTTGCAAACGCTACTCTAGACCCCCTGCTTTTGGTAGGCAGGTGAAGGACAGGCTCATGGCAATGGGCTGTGTTACCTGTCAGACTCCAAAACAAAGAAGGAGTTGGTGAGTTTAGCCCAAAGCCCAGCCCCTCTGGGGTCACCCACTCCAGGTACTACTCAGTGTTTGCTGGACTGTAGTGGGTGACTTGCCTCCTGTAGTTATCCAGCTCAGGTGTGTTTGTCCCTACAGCAGCACTTCCAACCTGGCTGGGAAGGTTCATGCCAGGCCTGGTTGTGCATGCGGGCCAGCTGTGACCCTTTGACAGCTGGTGAGTCTGAATGGCAGGAGCATGTGCCCTGGTGGCACTGAGCTGCTGAACACCATGAGGATCATCATCTGTCCTGGCAGCAGCACAAGGCCTCCTCTTCTGGCACATGTATCTGTGCTGACTGGCACAGACCGCCTTGACTAGTTAGTTGTCTTTTTGAGCACAGCTTTCCCCAGCACAGTGTAACAGAGAGCATGGCCTTGAGGCAAGGTCTGGGGACTGGGGCTAACCCTCACCATGGAGTGCACCAGGCCTGGATTACAAATTTCTGCCCAGCTGCTGAGCACTCGTGCCAAAGCTGTGAGGGAACAGCTATTTCATGCCAAGGGCCTTTGCCATGTCTCCTCCTGGGTTCATGCTTTCCACCCTGGCATCTGGTCAGATGCATCCTGGATGCCCTGGGCACAGCTGGGGAGATCATGTTCTCTGCTAGGCAGGCTCAGAGTGGGTTGGGCCAAGCACCTCCCTGGAGCAGCTGTGATGCTGTTACAGCATCTCTGTTGGGTTTGGGTTGCCTCATTCCCATTACGTGAGATAAAAGAGATCTTTCTCCTCAGCCTGGGCCTGTCAGGGTTTTAGGAGGGAGCTTCTAGCCTTACTTCACTGGTGTGATTTATCTTTGTATCTTGTGCCCTGTGTGCCTGGGCCAGACCTCCCTGCTGCATCTGGCCTCAGGGACAAATCTTTTGGACCAAGTGGAACTGCTTTTTTTAAAGCTACTGGATGCTAAAGAGAATTTGCTTTTTCATACTATTTTAGCCTGCCTTTAAACACTGACCAAGGGTCGGTGTCCCTGGTGTAGTCAAAGGAAGTGGCATCTGCTGCAGGAATTAAGGAGATTGCTCTATTTGCTAAACTCTGGAATGGGGATGGGTACATATTTAGGCAGCTCTGCAAGGCAGCACAGGTCCAGCCAGCTGCCTTGGAGGAGGCACACCAACATGTGGGTGGGAGCAGTGAACAAGAAGGTGAGCATTACTAAGACTGGAGCAAGAGAGGTTCTAAGATAGGACTTGATCTGATCCTTTTTAGATACCGGCAGACTTTGCCCTATGGAGGCTACCAGGCTGCTGACTTCTTCAAGTCTCCCTCTTCAAGAGTAGGAGCCTTCCCTGTTTGGTCAGGATATGAATTGTTTCATCCTGAACAATTCACAGCAGTAACTAAGTAAATGTTTAGGAGGGAGAGATAATCTGCTCCTAATTCATTTGTGATCTCTTCTAGAGTGAGATAGCAGGGCTGATGTGCTGTGGAGTAATCTGGCGTGGACTAATATGGAGAGAGGTGTACTTCCCCCATTGTTTAAGGGACAAGGCTGTGGAGGCTGAGGGAGCCCAGTGCAGCCCCTCTTTCCCTGCAGGCATCCTGCTCTGTGGAGGCTTTGGTAGGGGGAGAAGGAGACTTGGTGCTCTGACTGTATCTGCAGCTGACACTGGTTTCACCTTCATCTCTGTAGAGGAAAGGCAAGCCCAGTTAACTTCTGGGACAAGCACCTAAGCTTGGCAGCCTGGAATCCAAATGCCTGTGTGCATGAGGCCTGGCCCTGTGCCCTCTCTGGGGAAGGTGGTATGTTCTGGCCTTGCAGAGCAGCAAGGACTATTCCCTCCCAAGTAGCCAAAGGAGCAGTGCTGGAGTAGCTCCTGCCCAGGGGGAAAGTGGGGAATACTGCAAGTGTCTGAGTTCTGGCTGGAGTTTGGTGGTTTATTTTAGGGTTTTTTTGGGATTTAGGTTGTTTGTTTGTTTTTTTTAGTGAATTCTCAAATTCTTGAGTTCTTTTTTAGCAAAATAGAGGCTGGTTCATCCCCTGCTGGCAGGGATAAAAGCCTGCTCCAGTTCAGTACTTGCAGGGAGTAGATTCAGAGAGTGTTCAGGGAACTGCTACTGCTCATGGTGGGAAAGTGCTTGCAAATCCTGGAAGGGACCCACTGTAAATATCCCCTTTCCTCTGCTGCTCCTTGTGCTGGAGCTGCTGAGGGCCCTGGAGCAGGCACAGTAACCAGGGTTGCTTTTGCAGTCTGTTCTCCTGAATGCCTTGCATTGAAATATTCCTCCTGTGATCTGAGCAAAGAACTGGCCCGGGCCTGCCTGCAGCCTGTGTCAGGTGGGTGGTCACCAGAGCCTGCACCTACCAAGGCCAGGGGGTTACATTCCCTCCTCACATGGGCAGGGTGCTGGCTGGGCTGGGTTTCTCTGCCTTGTATAGGTCAGGGGTGGTATACAATTAGAGTGCTGGTCTGTGTTGTTTTTCTCCTTGCTATAGAACTGCCCAAGGGTCTCTTTTCTGGCTTATCTTTCAGGTTAGCTATTAGCCATTTATTTCTGTAGGGGTACTTGTTCTGCATCAACCTCCTGCTTTTAGCACCTAGAACATTCCCCTCTGCTAAGCCTCCTGCTGTCTTAATGGCCTCTGATCACTCCCTGGCTCAAGCTGTGAACTGACACCAGAGCTCAGGGTGGTGCAAGGGGTCTGGGGCCATCCAGATGCCTTGTATGCTTACATAGGAGAGCCGAGGGCCAGTTTGGTCCCAGTTTCCTGTTTTATGCACTGGGGCTCCTGTGCAAAAATTTCGGCTTTGCTTTTGTTGCTGACGTTCCCTGCCTTCTTCTTTGTTGATGTTCATCAGGTGCAGGCCTGGGTTTTCACAATTCACACTGTTTATTTTCTTTTAATCTGCACCAATCTTGTATGTCACAGTTTGCACTTTTTGTATTTCAATAAAAATCAAAATGTAATCTCAGATCCAGATATGTTCGTCACGTGGCAGCAGCAGTGACACATCTACAAGAAACAAGTAAGGCTGTCTATGCTGCCAACCACAACCATGCTGCAAGGAAGGAAAGAAAGTATGAGATGCTTCCTATGTGAGTAACTCTGAAGAAATACTAGTTTGCAGGAGCCTTGAGCTGGAAACAGAATTAAAACAAAAATGAAGTCGTATAGATTCAGCTCTTCTGAAGAGGGCTGTTCTTCCACATTACCATCTTCCTGTCATGATGAGCAGTCTGCCTAGGATTTCCAAGGGTGCCAAGCGGGAGCCACCTTAGGATTAGCTGGCTAAGTTTGTTGTGAGGCCAGGTGATACACTCAGCAGAAGCCTGCACCTTCTCATTTCAATGTATGTAGATTGCTGACTTGAGCAGTAGTCTGGTTAAGACCACTGCACTCCCCTTGATCCATATTCAGTTCACTATTTTTTCCTAAAGACTGCAATTTGTCTGTTACATCAGTAAGCTTTTTGGCTAGGATGCAAGAATTAGTAGAGTGGAGAGCGCTGGGGCTAAAACCATCAGCATTGGGGGGCAGCCTGACTGCTGGGATGTCAGAGATGGGCTGTCAGGGTGATGTGTTAATGCTGATGTCGACGCTTACATCTCTAAACTGTGTGCTGCTGGTCAGTTTTTACTGTACCAGTTAAGGGCTTCCCAGTGTTGCCAGTTCCCCTTCTGCATGTTAACATGGCCCTGCGTAATGGGGTCAGCGTGGTTAACATGCCAACGATACAGCGAGATCTCAAACCTCTTCTCAGTGTAGCAGCTGGTCCTGGCTCTGGGCTTTGTCACAGTGACCTGCCTGGCATTGTGCTGTAGCAACATCAGCTCAGAGGAGCTGGAGAGCAGGTGCATCTGTCCCTGACAGGGAGCTGGCACTGGCAGGACCTACATTATGTGCAACCATGGGCAGTACGGAACACACTGTGAACACCATTGCAACTGGGCACCTTCTCATGAATAGCTGCCCCCTGACTTCATGGCCACTGTTCAGAGAACATTTTTTATAAATACATCAAGTTGGCTCACAATGCAATGGTATTTAATTGTTCATGACCTTGGTGGTTAATTATACTTCTGTGGTTGTTTACTTTCTCCCTTATTTCCTGATGGTTTTTCCAATCCCTTGTCTTCCTGGTGACATGGTGTAAATAGTGGATACTGAAAGCCCTGTAGTAAGCCCCAGATCCTACAGGATGGTTTCTGTGGGTTTTGACACTGTACCATGTCTTTTTTAAGTTCATGAAGTGACACTCATAAATACACAGGTATACATGCATATAATGTAGACAGATCAGTATCCATAAGATTTCAGTGGTATGCTCAGTTTACTTTCTAAGCTTTCAGTTTACCTTCTGAAGATGTAAAAATTAATTGATTAAGAAAATATTGCTTTTGTTAGTTACCCTTGTATCCCAAGCTGGAATATTCCCTTCAAAGAAGCTTCTAATACACAGAGTAATTTTTTTTTCCCAATTCCTGTCATTTTATCCACTATGTCTTTTTTTATAATAGACACCCTTTACACCGAAGCTTAAATCAGCAGTTGTTATTAGTACATGGATTTTTATAATCTTGCCTTTCCTTTAAAGGGAAGGTGTTGGCACCATATCTGGCATTATGTGTTATACAGGGTTAACTTTTACCAATACTAGAATACAGCTGTTAAGTTTGGTTATTCTTTCCATATTTTATTAGTCTCTGCTATCTCTCCTGTCAACTCAAAACACTCCTATGCTTCTTCAAGTGTGTAGTAGCAAGCATGTACAATGCAAGTTTCGTGAGTATATTTTTCCCCCTTTTCCCACCCCTTTTCTCTGGAGATGAGTTAATATTTCAATTTCCCAATTCACTGGTGAGGTCAGCAGGGTCAAACACTGTTCCTCCCACCTCCAGGCACCTCATCCTTTCTGTCCCTTGCTGTCCTTCCAGTAGGTTGATCTCAGTCAGATCCCACTGACCTCTCCAACTATAATGCACCAGTCCATTTTGCCCTCTCTGATGGAGGCAGCAACTTGCTCTGTCCTGCATTCACTGAAAGGCCCCTGACTTGCTTGTTTCCTGGGAGAAAACAAGCATGAGCCTGGAACTGTCCCAGACCTGTTGGTACACAGAAAAATGCAGAGTGTTGCTTACACAAAAGTTTTATTGAAAATTCTTTGAATACTTGAAGTACACCGGAGACTTTCCAAAACAATACACTTGAGGAACCTTCCCCTCCACCCAAAGTATCTGTAAATCAGCAGCTACATAGATACTG
This sequence comes from Urocynchramus pylzowi, assembly GCA_013397555.1. Taxonomy (NCBI): domain Eukaryota; kingdom Metazoa; phylum Chordata; class Aves; order Passeriformes; family Fringillidae; genus Urocynchramus; species Urocynchramus pylzowi. Next base: position 711,826 of record VZRH01002618.1, read on the forward strand.
TCCTTAATATTGAGCCGAGCAGAGAACTGCTAAAATAAACAGCCTTCATAACACAATCTGTGGCAGGCCACAGCAGCAGCTAAGTCTTTACTGAAGCAGAGTATTTGTGCAGTGGTCAGGGAATTCAGAGCCTAGATGTAGCAACTGTATTTTGAAACTGAGGACTGTTTAGAGAAGAGGCAGGTAACTCAGCCCTGGAGAATCTTATTGCTATGGCCATCCAGCTCAACACTAGCAGCTTATATAGACAATTTTCCAGGCTTTTGAAGAGAAGAAAATGTGCCACAGTGCCATTTTGCCTTATGAGATGTGAGAGCTGTAGCCACGTTAGGAACTCCATCAACAACGGAGGACATGTATAAGCCCTGACCTCCTGGGTGGGATTAATAAGAATGGCAGTGCTCCCTGCCAGCTCCACAGCTTGTTAGCAGAAGAGCACAGCAGGAATGCTGGCTAGATGAAGTTCAACCTCAACTACTCTCTATTCATACAGTGTGAACAGCCCTTTGCCTCATCTCTGTTGCTCTGCAGCCAAGATCCTATCACTTTAGAGACTAAAGTTGCCAACCACCTGTCTATGAGCTACTTCGTACAAAGTGGCAAACCAATTTCCTGAGCACAGGTGAGAGGCAGTTGATCCATTAATTCCTTGTGTTCCTGCACCCTTCTGTGACCCTTTCCACCTGTGAAACAAGGTGACTCTTGTATCAAGTAGTTGTTACAGCCCATGTAACTGAAGTCCTGTTACAAACTGTTTCATCATGGAACCTTTCTTAAATGTTTGTGCATCTTACTTTGCATGGACAAAGCAATTTCCATGGGAGGTTGCCAAGAAGTTGAATCAGTTGAGTAAAATAAAAAGGTTCTGGTGGGTAATTTTCCTTCAATGAAGGTTTCACCTGGAGTTTTACAACTTACAAGGCCTCCCACCAAACACATCTCTCAACAAAAATTCTCATAAAGTTGAAAGCATTGCTTTGCTCTGGCCTTGTAGTAAGCTCTGTTCTGAATTTGGCTCCTTGCTCCAGCAGTGGCACAGAAATAGTGTTCCAGAGTGGAGCTGGGGTTCCCCCATCAGCTGCAGGCAATCTTCCAACGAAGAATGCAGCTAAGCTGAAGCTGCCACATTGCACCAACTAGAAGGCTGGTTACTCAGCCACTCAGAGGAAATGAAGATGGTTTCTCAGTACTCAAGCAACACAACTCCACTTAAAAGAGATAAGGGGGAAAAGAAGTGGTTGTGGACAGTAAGGGGTCTTGCAGTTACTCACTCTAGTTACACAGGGCAGGAGGAGAGAGAACCACAAGAAAACCCACCTTATCCAAGTTTCTGTTTAGTGTCACTATTTCTCCTCCCATCCTTACATGAGGCAGAAGACATGCAACAGCCAAATCACTCATAGAGCAATGCCAGCCAGTCTCACTGTCAATGGCTGGATTATTACAAAAATAAAGTTTCAGCTACTCAAAAGCCAGCTGATTAAAAAGTACCATAAGCTTCCCAAAAAAGTGTGCTTCTTTAAAGAAGCTGCCTTCTGAATGGCCAAAGAACACTACAAATTCATCCATGCCTATCAGAAAACAGCTTTTTATCAAGTCCCTGCCACTCCATTCCACTGATGTGTGCATTTCATTCTATCAGTGAGCCCTAACTGGATGTAATGGACACACAGTCCCCAAAACAGAGTACAATATTAATCAAGTCTGTCTTAGAAAATAAATATCTTGGATATTTTCCTGCAAAGAGAGACTAGCCTCACTGGCTAAGGTTCCATGGCACACTTGCTTTCTGCAGTGATCAGGACAGAATGACCCGCACTATAACATGAAAACAGAACATCTTTTAAATATAGGTTTCTTTAAAAGCAATAAATATTTTTTAATTCTTAAGATCATCTATTAACCATAAAGCAGGAAGGCTTGCAAGGATTAGAGGAAAAAATCTTGGACTAAGACTCCTAGTTACACAACCCTAAAGAAATAGGATTCCTAGTATTTACAGTTATGTTTCAGAAGCAGAGACTATGAATTCAGCATCATCACAGCTGTTATGTGCAGGCTTGCCAACAGTCAACACTGTTAAGCTCGGCTGGCCAAGTGTCAGTGCACTCGGGAAGGAAATGTGGAAAGCATTCCTGTAGTTTCACTCCTGCTTATCAGCCACCTAACAGAGGGCCTTGCACTGTGTAGAGATCCAGTTCCTTAGAAGCAGGAAAACAAAGGTAACTTGGTTTATGCAGGTCCCAAAGCTGATGTCTCTCCCTGTGCTCCAAGCACGCACTCTGAAGTCAGGATGAAATGCCCAGTTCTGTGGAATGGATGTCCTGGACTTCAAACAGTCAAATTTGCTGAACTCACAGTCCCTGGAAATAAGCCAAAGCCTTCTATGCTCTAAGAGGATCAGACATGGCAGGAAAAGTCTGTTAGCAAGAAGCTCTACCTAGGGAACTTACACCATAGGACCCTTGGAGGAAGCATATGGCAACTTTCTACAAAGCCCCTCCATACAGAACACAGACTGAAGAGAAAGTAAGTTTCCATACACCGGAGTTTGACTTCCTGTGTCCCTACTGAAGTCTTAAAACTGAATGTGAGCAGAAAAAGCAGTCCAGAACTATGTGGTGGTAAAGTTGAGGAGCGTCAGCAGATGAGCCATATATGTCACTGAAGAGAGAAAAGAAAGCTCACTTGATGGAAGGAACTAGTTGATGTGAGCAAAAGGCAGAGCAGGGGCGATAGAGATATTTGTCGATGTCATCTCCAGGATGGCTTGTGGAGGAGGAATTGCTGCAGCAGAACTGGGAAACAGCTTCACTGCAAGGTTTCCACAAAAGCATCAAATTCTTTGACGTTTTTCTCATGGACTGCCAGCTTCTCTGGTAACGAGTCCTGGAAGGTAAGGAAAGATGCAGATCAGGGCTCATTCACAGCAGACAGAAGGAAATTTTAAACACACTAGGAAAAAAAAAACTGTTTGAGTCATGCAATCCCTCACCAATGCTCTGAGCTCACCTTTCTACGTGCACAAAAGCAGGAGCCCTCTGGCAGCAACCAGCAAGTGACCCTGAGCAGGGCACTCTGCCCAGACTCTGTTTGTTCTGCAGGAGCAGGAGGTGCACTGGGGCCTCACCTTGTGCAATCCCCACCAGCTGCAGCACAATACCCCACTCACATCACTGCCTTCATCAAGTCACTTGCTGCTCTCTGGTTTTCATTTTTCTCCACATTATGGTACAATACCAGAGAGCCTAACCCAGATGTGACTCACCAGCCACACCAGAACTCCAACTCTGCTCAGGCTGCAAAGTCAGGCCTGGTTTGCCACCAAGTGAGACACCCTAAAGGCAGGATTGATGTGGGGGGTTTCAATGACCCAAAGCAAGCATGCTGCAGCAGCCTTTAGCTTCAAGACAAACACACCAGTTTCAGAGGCTCAGGTGTGCCCATAACAAATCTGCATTTATTTGGAATATATTAGTGATGGACTTCTTTGGGCAGGGTCTCTCTTCTGAAAAGTATAGGAAAGACATGGGGCCTGTTGGAGTGGATCCAGAGGAGGGCCACAAAAATGATCAGAGGGCTGGAGCACCTCTCCTGTTAAGACAGGCTGAGAGACTTGGGGTGATTCAGCCTGAAGATGAGAATGCTCTGAGGAGACCTTATTTTGGTTTCAGTACTAAAAGGAGACCATTAAGAAAAATGGGAACAGACTTTTTAGCAGGAGCTGTTGGGATAGGACAAGGGACAATGGTTTTAAATTGAAAGAGAGTAGATTCACACTAGATAAATGAGAATTTTTTTATGAAGCTGGTGAAAACTTCTAACAGGCTGCCCAGAGAGGTGGTGGATGCCCCATCCATGGAAATAATCAAGGCCAAGTTAGATGGGGCCAAGCAACCTGATTTAGTTGAAGATATCCCTGCTCATTGCAGAAGGGTTGGAATAGATGACCTTGAAAGGTTCCTTCCAACCCAAGCTATTCTACAATTCTATGAAGATACTTTTTTCAAACTAGAATAGGGAGGGCATTATAAAGCATATATGATTTCCACTAACAGAAATTTCAGGATTGCATACCAAATCCTCTGCCATGGACTGTGCTCCAATATCAATGGAGAGGCTGCTGAGTTGAGGGGGGTTCTGAAATTCACGGTAAAATGTCCCCAGGTCCATTGGAAGAATGTCATCTTTTGANGACATGGGGCCTGTTGGAGTGGATCCAGAGGAGGGCCACAAAAATGATCAGAGGGCTGGAGCACCTCTCCTGTTAAGACAGGCTGAGAGACTTGGGGTGATTCAGCCTGAAGATGAGAATGCTCTGAGGAGACCTTATTTTGGTTTCAGTACTAAAAGGAGACCATTAAGAAAAATGGGAACAGACTTTTTAGCAGGATAGGACAAGGGACAATGGTTTTAAATTGAAAGAGAGTAGATTCACACTAGATAAAAGAGAATTTTTTTATGAAGCTGGTGAAAACTTCTAACAGGCTGCCCAGAGAGGTGGTGGATGCCCCATCCATGGAAATAATCAAGGCCAAGTTAGATGGGGCCAAGCAACCTGATTTAGTTGAAGATATCCCTGCTCATTGCAGAAGGGTTGGAATAGATGACCTTGAAAGGTTCCTTCCAACCCAAGCTATTCTACAATTCTATGAAGATACTTTTTTCAAACTAGAATAGGGAGGGCATTATAAAGCATATATGATTTCCACTAACAGAAATTTCAGGATTGCATACCAAATCCTCTGCCATGGACTGTGCTCCAATATCAATGGAGAGGCTGCTGAGTTGAGGGGGGTTCTGAAATTCACGGTAAAATGTCCCCAGGTCCATTGGAAGAATGTCATCTTTTGAAAATGCTGGTTTCTACAATCAAAGACACTGCTGTTAATTCCCAGAGACACTGCCTTCCCTTTTGTTATAATCTCAGGTAAAGTCGTTACCTACTGTCAGTAAAGATCTTGGCATTACAACTGTTGCTGCAATAATGCATATTAAATAACTGAAGAACAGCCAATAACACTTGATATCACAATAGCACTTGAGCAGTTGGAAGAGAAGATTTCTTAGGAATCTGGCTCCTCTAGGTGCTAAGAGAGAGGATGCCAATCCCAGATGTTAGTAAAGAACTGAAATGGTATTCACTTAGTAGCTGTTAATTCCTGGTACCAGTGTCTTTGCAGTTCTGGGACTGTCACACCGTAGAGTGTGGTACTGTGAATGATGTGTCTTTTCCACTCCCACTGGAAAGCACTCTGACATCACCTGCCATCACACCAGCACGTGAAGCCCACCTAAGGTACAGGTGTAAGAGCTCTGATGAGGGCACTTACGAAGTCGATCATAACAAAGTCATCATGGGTGTTCCCTGTGCTGCTGCCACTGGAGCCCTCCGAGTGTAAGCTGCCTTGTAGAGGAGATTCCGTTTCTGGGGATTCAGGAGGATTGACCTGCCCAAGAAATCAAAGACGGTGAGTACTGATCTTACAGTCATGTCTGTCTGTGTGCTTTGGCAGTGTGGGGGCAGTTAGGAGGTTGGACAATTAACGTTAACTAGAGCAGGGGCAGCAAACACAGGCTGTTATTTGCATGTCTAGAGAGTCCAAGATTCAACACAGGAGACTTCTTGAAACCAAACAAATCTGAATAACTAGTTATTTTCTCCAAAACCAAAGTGTATTCAAGGCAGAGAATAGCATGGATGTTTGCATAAGGGATGCTGAGAAGGCACATATACCTCTGGAAGAGTCTTACCATGGGGTCGTTATCTTCCAGCTCAACATTCTTGGGAGCAAACATGGCAAAAGGAATGTCTAAGTTGGCCATGGTCACCTGAGGAGATTTAGCAAACAGAATTTCACTAAGATGCTCTGCTTACCCGGCACGAAAAGGATATTTGTCAGGCCAGCTAAAAATGGCCCAAAATCATGTCAGCAGACAGACAGGAGGCTGACAACCTCATTTAAAAGGTATGAAATCCAAAGATGATACTTAGTTGACCTAATACAGATACATACCTTGAGATGGGATTGCTTCTATACATATCTTGTATAATATAGGCAAGGATTAATTAACTGCTACAAATTGAAACTATTCTCATTCCTTCATCCAAAAGGCCTACAACTGCAGCCCTAGGAACTAAGCAGATTTCTAAGCTGCACTAGCAGAACTTAACTGCTTGCTTCTAGTGATGAACTGGTCTACTGCATGTTCCTTCAAGGAAGGGAGGCTTGCTACCAACTTTCCTAGTTTATGGACCTGTGGTAGTGGCAGATCATTGTGAGATCCAAGTGGAGTATCAAGTCTTCTATTCTCAAATAGGGTGTTGGCAAAGTGGAGCAAAGTCAATGACTGTCACATCCCAAAGGGATTTTATGAAAAACAAAATACGCCTTGGCAAAACCTTGTAGGAAAATGCAGCAGGCAGAAATATGCACTCTCAGTCTCTGAGGTTGCCTTGGCATTGGGGTGCTTTTTGCTCCTCTATGTATGAACAGATGGGAAAAGAAAGGTATTATGGTGCTCTCTGAGAAGATCTACTGCTCGTTACCTGGTTAATGGGTTTGTTGACAAAAGCTCCCACTTTCCGGATAAAGATGGTCTCCAAAAGGTCATGTGGGGAGCCACACTTTCCTTCACTGCTGTTGGATACTGTTTCTGTGTCCTCACTGAGGGAAGAAAATACATAATTAGTGCCTCCTGACACAAACAGGGTAGATAAATAACGCTTTTTATGAGATTCCTTCATTTTTCTTGGTTTACTCCTAGTATTGGAAGAAGGACGACGGAAATCTGTCCTTGTACCATACCTTCCTCCTCAGTCAGGAGCACAAAAGGAAAGTGGACACTTGTGGAATGAGATTTTTGTTTCAAGCTGGACAAAAACTGTTTATTTGAATATAAAGTTGCTGAAATAGCAACTTTATATTCAACTAAACAGTTGAATATAAAGTTAAAAGCCCATTTTCTTCTGGGAAATGGGCTTTTAACTTGTCTGTGTTCACAGCAATTCCTGTTCTTCACCACTATTTTTTCAGTAACACAGTAGTCACAGATCTCTCAGGAGGTGAGAGATCTCCCATTATATCTGTCAGTTCACAAATGCAGCAGATCTAGTACATGACAACAGCCACGCCCAGTATGATTAATTTACTCCATGGCTATTAGGTACTTCCATGACCTATTTGTTTTGGTTTTTTTTCCTACCACAGGTATTCAGAACTTTAAAACAAAAGAATAGTTTTGTCCCCTGGAAAGAGGATTACCTAGAAAGGATTTAAGAGGATTAACATTCAAGTATACCCAGGAAAGTGCTAGTGCAACTGAGTTTTGGTTTCCCCAGAGCAAAATCTCTGTGACTCACAACTATCTGACCCCATGAGAGATTTCTCAAGAAATAAATATGGTGATCAAAAAACCAGGAGGATTTAATTAGCTGTGAGGGAGTTGATTTAGGACAGTTTGAGGTTTCATTGTTTTCTTTTAAATAACTTTGTGCCTAATGTTTCTTACTAAAATGGTGAACAGATTTATGGTAACTTCAATTGACTTTGGCAACAATGCACATTAAGTCTCTAGAGAATTTAAGACTCATCTTTGAACTTACTGCATCTTGTTTTACAATCAGCAAAACCAGCAGAAAGATTGAAAAAAATATAAAATTGATAATAAAGTTGACACAGAAGAAGATGCATTACACAGAAGAAGAATATTACATAGACTAGGAGGTTTAAATAGATGGGCAAGATCATTGTTTGGAGAAAGGCTGAAAAAGCCCCAATCAGAGAAATCTGCAAGTTGATTTGAGGGATGAAAAGACAATAGTTATGCTACAAACAATAGATAAAAAGGGGAAACAAAAAGTTTTATCTTAATAGGCTTATAAGTGGGTTAGCAGAAGTGGTGGATCATCTAAAACCAACCTACCTGCTAGAGGGAGTAGCTGCTGAGTAAGGGACTCCATCCAGTGGGGTGCACATCCTCTCTTGGTCAGCTTGAGTGCCATGTGCTGGCTGGCTAGGAACTGGGGGAACCCCCCCTTCTTTGCCTGGACCAATCAGCTGAGATAGAAAGGAATAGTCGAGTTAACAAATCTCAACATCAAACCAAAACCACAGTGCAATACAAAGTAGATTCCATCATACTGGGCATAAGTTGTGGGGGTTTTGGCATATGACTGGGCTCTAGCCCCTATAAGCCTCAGAGAGATGTCATTTATAGAGTCATTTATATAATACATAGGAGTGTATTATCACAATACAAACTCACTTTTTACTCCCTTTCTACTCTACTCTCTACTTCAGGCATGTTTTACACTGCAGAGTTCTCTGGCTGTTAAGTCCTCTGCTTCATGGGGGAGAATGGAGACAAAAAAACTTATGTCCTCTTGCTACAACCCCAAGGCTCCCTATAGCTTCAAGAGAAGGGGAAGTGGAGAGGGAGGTGCTGATCTCTTCTCCCTGGGATCCAGTGATAGGATGCATGGGAGTGGTTTGAAGATGCAGCAGGGGAGGCTTAGACTGGACATTAGGAAGCATTTCTTTAGAGATAGGGTGGTCAAAAACTGAAACAGTGTTCTCTTCCTAGAGAGGTGGTCAATGCCCCAAGTTGTCAGTTTTTAAGAGGCATTTGGACAATTGCCTTAATACCAGACTTTACTTGGCCAGCCCTGAACTGGATGTTGGATTAGATGCTCACTGTAAGACCATTCCAACTGAAATTATTTTATTTTATTAATATTGTGTCAGCAAAACTGGTGTAACACCAATATCACGAGCAGAAAAAGATTTCTGTCAACTTGGCTTATTTTTCTGATGAACCAATATAACTATATCAATATGAACTGCCAGTGTATCCTATGTCCAGCCTACAGAACTGAGCTTGGACAGCTACAGGGGCAGCAGCTCTAAGACAGGCAACATTTGGAATCAGTGACAAGCTGGTGCAGGCAAACAGGTCTGGTGTCTGCTCTCTTGGCATAGTTTTTCCACATGACCCCATACCCCAGTAAAGTCAGGGATGCTGAAGAGCCAATTCCCAACTCCTGTGGAAGTTGTGCTTTCTCTGTATTTACATTCTTTCCCTTCCTGACAGACAGGACACCAATGCATGCACTAGTTTCAATGCCTCTCAGGTGTACAAGTGACACAAAGGCTGCAATACCAGCCACGCTGGTTCTACTCTCTACAAGTACCTGGTGAGGGTGTGCAGCATTCAAGCCACCAGCAAAGAGTATAGGATACCCCATGTCAGCTGATCCAACTCCCAGGGCAGCAGGCTGATAGGAAAGACGAGAGCTGGAAAGCTAAGAAAGAAGAGAAAAAACAAGGGCAAAGGGAGAGGAGAGAGGAAAGGGAAGGGGAATGTCCCACAGCCTGAATAATCACCAGTCACTGAAGAAGGAACAGGAAAAGTCAGAGGCACAGCATTTCAGGCTGGCAGAAGGATGCCAGATTTTCACTGGAATCAATAATGTAGGTTATTGTTCTAAAAAATTCTTATTGCTATGAGGACTACTTGACAGTAGTCCAGGGGACTAAGTCTGAGCCTTGACAGGAAAACAAGATTGGCTTCCTACACATGTAGGAGGAGGCTGTGCAAGGTATGGCTGACATCCAGTCCCAGGGAGGCCCTGCTCTACAGGCCTACTTCAAATACTGGTGTAGTGGGTTACATGAATGCCACTGTGAACTTACTAAAGAGTTAATATTTAATATATTTTTAATCCCAAAACAACTTCGTTATCAACTGTTTGAAACTACTTCCATTGCAAATTAAAATGGCTCATCTTCCAGACCTGTTCAAATAGCTTCAGTGAAAGAATACATGGTCCCATAAATGTGCCAGGTAAAGACAACTGGGAAGCTAACCCTTGTGAGATTGCTTTAGGAATTAAGTGTTGGAAGCAGTGAAACCCAGGAGAAATTCCTTATACATGCCAGGCAGAAATCTACCCAGACAGGTTAGATAAAACTTTCCTGTTTTGACTTGCCTGACCTCAAGAGGAGTATTTCTTCCAGAGCTCAGTGTGAGCTCCAGCAGCACCAAAGCTGATGTCCTTTACGAGGAGCAAAATGAGAAACAGCACTTTGATTCACGTGAGGCTAGTTGGGCTGAGTGGAGCTCCAATGACCATACAGGTTCTAGGGACATTGGCTGTTAGCAGAAAACACTCAGAATTGTGCCTTACTACTTGTGTCTTTCACTAACAATACTTGACAGCTGTTGTATTTTTAGAGGTACTTGCCCTGTCTTTGGGAGACCTTCATCTGCAAAGGCATTTAAGAAGCCAGTCTCAGTAGTGTCTGGCTCTTTGTGGATTCACCAGTCTTTCCCATGGACAGCAAACACTCCACATTGTCAAATTTGTATTTTCCTTGTATTTGTTTTATCATGGCAGAACTCGTATTCTGGCCATGTACAGCATATTCTATTGACAACTCACTTGATGTGAAAAGGCCAGCCCCATCACTGGGACCTTCAAGGTGTCCGTCACCACAGGAGGAGGGGTCTGAAAATGTGCCTTTGTGACAGTAAAAACACACTGTGCACAGACACGGACAAACAGAGGAAACAAGGAAAAGAGAGAATGAGGGGGGAGAGAGAAAGAGAGAGAGAGAAGGACTTCAGAGAGGAATTATGAAGAGTTGGATGAACTGAATGCTAGTGAAGAGGTTTTGGCTGCAGCAGCCACACCTACACAGAGAGCAGAAGTCTCAGTATTGCCAGAAGCACATTCATTTTGTAAAGAATTGACTGTTTTTCAATCTGAGTGAACCACTGAACAAGGGTAATATTTTAGACTGCAGTAAACCCTGACAGAAAGTAACTGCCAGAGACTCTGTTCCACAGTTAATTATAATTAGTACCAGCGAATTAGCAAGAAAGCTGAGCAGATGCCAGAAAAAGTCAAGTACTTATTTTTTTTTTTTAATTGCTGAATTACAAGTCATTTGTAACTCTCCATCCATCCATATTCCCTATCCTCCAGCTTTCTGAGGGATCCTATCTTGGCAGGTCTGTGCTGCACCCTTAGAATAAAGGGGACCCAGACTACAGTGCAATTCAAACACACTGATGTGAAGCAGGAACTCCATCAACAGGAGCAAAACTCCACTCACAGAGGGTGCTAATGCAAAATGGGCAATCCAAACCTGGTTCAGTCCCATACCTCCTCTCACAGTCATTTTCCTAGTAATGGTTTTCAGTCTGAGGAAAGCTTCAGCTTCATTTCTGGGTATTACCCATGGCCAGACTCTCCTGAATTTTGGGCTGCTTCACAATGCACATACACAGACGTGCAAGCTCACAAAGAAGGTGACAACTATTTCTTTGTATCACACGGGTTAGGCCTCACTTTTACTGAGAAGGCAGGTAGAGATTCATACAATTTGCATAAAAAATCACACAGTTCCTAGTATATTCCTAGTCCTTAATCTGGACAGGACATGTAGAAAGCTGGAGAAAAAAATTCACTTCTTCTTTCCCTTCTAATTTAAAGTCTGCTCTGCTGAGGCAGCCTTACAATTCTAACTGTGGTAACAAAGACTGGCAGTTGCTTTGCAAATAAGGGCACGGCATATGGCAACTATGAGCCACAGAAAAAGCAAAAATGTAGGCTCATACTTAATGTGAATCCTCAAGGTTCAAGTGTTTCTTAAAGCTTTTTCTCCCATCAGTAACAGTAAAGCTTCATGACCCCTGGCAAAATATCAACTTCAATGTAGTTACATGCGCTACTACTGTTAAGTAACACTGGCACAAGCAAGCCAGTGGAAATTTCCTTATGAAGTCTTTTGTATTTACCCCACTTTAGGAAAACGCAGGACACAACTCAGCCACTCATTTCCTGAACTATGTATTGCAGAATAAGAAAAGCTTTATTCCATCAGACTTACCATGAGTGCCAGCTAATTAGTTCAACATTACCTGATGCCTGGTCACTTGAAATCACTTCGGCACAAAAACACTTCCTAAAAGAAGCCCATTTCTAACTTGTTCGTACAGCAGAATACGTTCTGCTAAACCAGGCATATTAATTCCTCTGAAGCAGCAGAAAGACCCATAGCAAATTCTTTCAATTTGGAACAGCATTCCAATTATACTTCATTCTATGTTTCACATTGACAGTGAAAGAGCTTTAGAGTCTTTAGATTATCTTTAAAGGTCAGTAGAGCCATCTGCTTGGCTGAACAAGGCAGGGCAATCCTGAATATTTAAAGCAATAGAACAACTGCAACTCTGGCCGTCTTCAAAATACAGAACTGTGGAGTCAGATACATAAGACAGTACAAGAACTTGGGAGTTTCTGGCTTTTTATACTCAAAAGGAAACCATTATCTATTTATTTTAAAATTGAAACTTAAATGAAATTTGCATGGGCAATTTTTTTGCCAATACTTATTCCTGCTGCCCCAACTAATTTTAGATGGTCCAATAAATACAGCTTTTGTCTTTTTTCTGTCTTTCTCTAGCGTTTTCCTGCTATTTCAGTGTTTCTTTCTCAATGTCAGTCTGTTACTCCCACTTAAGCTGCCTGGCATCAATGTATTCCTCCTCTTGCAGTATTGGTATATAAATGTGTAAGAACACTGCTGTCCTCTGCAAGCACACCTCAAGCCAGCTAGGAATAGGCTCTTTTACTCCTTCTCAGTAATTCAGTCTTTCTACGCCCCTGGAATTTTGTTGAAATTAGTATCTAATTTCACTAGATTTTACTCAAGAGTGTAATGACATAAATAACCCACACATTGAATTTTAATTAGCAGCAGGAGGATTTCTGTTTGCACAATAGCTGATGTAGGACTATGCAAACTATTCTTACAGCAATTGTTCTATCTAGAAGTAAGAAGAGCCTGGTTTCTCTTACCTGAGATGGAGGAGAGGTGGAAAAAGATGTGGTACACACTTCTTGGGAATCTTCTACTGAGGGATATACTGCACCATTGTCCTCACCAGCTCTAGAGCAGCAAGAAAAGAGAAGTTTTCTAACCGGAAATATTCCTTAAAACAAACAATTAGTAAAACACACTGGGACAAACACTGCAGGGAGGTTGAGAGTATTTGGGTGTAGTTGAAAGGAGAATTATGACGGACTCTCATCTGCTTGCCAGATCTGAGGAAAACAAAGTGGGAAAACATCAGTTTTCCTCGGGTGTTTGTCTTCCACTCCATGTAAAATAACAGGTGTTTCTAACTAAAGCTTTTGTTATACCAGCTAGTGCTGCTGGCTTTGGTGTTTACATAACCATTGTCAAACAACACCACTGGTCCAAATTTGAATGCCCTCACATTCATTTTAGAGAAGGCAAACCTCTCATCTCCAAAGAGAAATTAAACTGATCTTCCCCCAGTGGAAATATCCAGGGATGCATGCATCTAAATATGTAGTCGTGCATCAGGATTAACTATTATACTTTCAAATTCCTGAGGGCAGCCAAGATTAAACATCCTTTGTGTCCAAGTGCTTCTGTGAAGAATCTGGAAAAATACTGGGGCTTGCTGCACTCAGCCATCTCAATGTGAGGAGAAAAATGTCACGCTTCATCACATGTTTAACTATGCCAATATGACTGACACTAATTCTCAAGTGTCCCTTCCCATGTTGTCAACAAATAGTGGAAAAGGCTCTGTATTTGGGCATAATGGATGCCTTTACCATGGCCCATGACTTCAACTCAGTATTTCCTCACCTGTAATTGCAGGGATGCATGGGTGAAGAGCTGGGATAGGGACGGTCCACAAAGTGATCAATTATAATCCCCATGATAGGAGGGGTCCTCTCAAACTGCCTGCAAGGCAACAAGCAATGGTGTTACTGGCTTCTTCTCTCTACTCTTCAATTCATGGTGCCCTCACAGAAAACCCTTGTGTCTATTAATGGGACCAGAGCAACTTTACAATTTAGTCCTGTGACTCCAGGCATGCATCAACAATTTGGAGTTCTAGAGCCTGGCTCAGGGCTACCCAAATACTCCCCTTGCTGCAAGGCTTAAGCGAGAGAGGGAGAGCATTCTTCATGAAAGAGAATCTCAGCAGGAAAAGGTAAGCAGAAGGGAAAGATTTGGGGGCTCAGAACATGAGGGGTTTAACAGTAAATTATTGTAAAACAGTTTCTGGCATGATCACATTTTCTCACCTGGTTGACATGAAAGCAAGGTTGATTCTGTAGGCACAAGACAAAGTGATGGTGCCCACTGGGGTACCCACTGTCCCAACACGGACTGTCTGGAAACCTGTGAAGTTAAAGGAATAATTATCAGTTTCACTGATTATTTATGTGCCATACTTTTTTATTCTGAGGTTACATTATCTTATTTCAGTAGCGTTACCATTATCTCTTGCAATCTGAACCACAAAAACACACATAGAACCCATAAGAAAACAGCAGCACTAGGTTGCCTTGCTGGTAGGCTTCACCTGCTAGACTTCTGATGTTGCTTCCTGGCTTCTTGGTCTAAAATATTGTTCTGAAGTGCTTCTTGTTCCTCAGCAGATCACGATCTCCTTTACCAGTCCTGCCCCTTATCAACATAACATATTCTTATTTCATTCTGTATCACTAGAGTCAAAATGGCAATCACCCAAGACTTTGTCCAAGTACCACCATTATACGTGTCACCTTGTGGCACAAGGCTGCACTGGCAGAGCCAGTCAAAAAGTATATGTAAGCCTCAGACTAATTCTCCTTATGGTACTTGGGAATAGTAACCAAAAGGCAGTCAGAATGAAACATAGTTCTGCTCTTGTTTGTTGTCTAATCTTGTGTGTTGTCTAATCATACCTTCTCCCAAGCCACTCAGCTGGACTTCACCAAAATATATCCTGAGGGAAAAGGGAAAAGAAAAGCTGTTAGATCCAGTTGGGACATAATGCTATACATATCCTTATTCCTTATTTAATTTTGGGAGTTGAAAGGCTGGAACTACTTTTCCTCTTGAGGAAAAAAAAGCCCAAAATAAATGGCTGGAATGCCCATCTCAAAAAACCTTACAGGCGCTTCAGAAGAAGAACAGGTCATGTAAAAAGAAGGAGAAAGAGAAAATGGTAGTCCAATCAGAAATTTCTCTTTAATTTTTTTAAGCCTCTGTGGTTAAGTCTACAGTTCAGAGCAAAATGTGAAGTGATACAAACTCCACAGGTAAGTCTGTATCTAAAAGATGATGCTCATCACACAACATAAAAGATTAACTGTGCTGTGAAGAGATTTGCTCTTGAGTACATGCCAAGTCAGCAATGGAGGCAAAAATGAGAAAATGGCTGGAATTTCTTTTTGAATTCTCAGCTGTGCAAATGATAACAAACCTGAAATTAACAATCATATAAATTAGCTGTGCAAACATGTAAAAGACTTTTCTCACAGCCAAAAACAGGGTCTATGATAACTATGAACCACAAGCCAGTTAGACTCACAGGCTAAACAGAGTTGAACCCAGTATTTGGATGAATAAACTGCAAAAACTACAGGAATTGGAGTTGAGGATGCATCTTTAAAATGGACTAACAGAAGAGAGTCTGAATCTATGCTGCAAAAGTACACATTGCAGTTATGTGCAATGTAGAGAGGCATTTGTCAAACATAAGCCAGATACCAAACAACTGGATGCTAGTAAGCAATTTAACCAGGGATTGCATATAGAATTTTTTTTACTCTTCCTAACGTGGTAGGCAAACACTTCACAGCCTGTGCTTAGCTTTTCTTTCAATGGCTCAAGTGAAGGCTATAAGGTGATACATAGACCAAAGTTTTCTTCTGTCACTGATCAGTAGTAGTTCTATACAAATAATTTGATTTTATTATTACTCATCCCTTTTTAACTACATTTGCAGCTCCACTGTGCAAGTGTAGAGTCTCTCCTGTTTGCATTTCAAATGGGGAATTTTTGCTTTACCTGTACAATATTACATATTCATGGCCTTGTTTCCGAGAGAGTCTGTAGGCTGGAGTTACTCTGGTTATAGCAAGCAAAGATTTCAGCAGTAGAGACAGCCTGTTGTATACAGTGTATGAAACTTTGATTTCTTTGTCACACCTAGAGAACACAAAGGAAAAAAATTAGTCTTTTGTTTACAGCTAAGTTGCCTGGGTTTGGGGTTCTTGTTTGTTTTGGTTTGCAGTTGCTTTTGTTTATTTTATTTAAAATAAAAATTACTCTGAGCCAGTTGTTTAATTTTATTGCCAAAACGATAAATAAAGCCCCAGTGTGGCTACCTGTACTGACCAACCAGCTAAGAGTCCTGCTTCAACCTAGTCACCTGCTGTAGAAGAAACTGCTGAAAAATGCCATGCAGCCTTCTACTAAACAGAGACCATCTTTTCAATATGAAAAACATTTGTCATTACTGAGACTATGAATTCTTGTATCTGAGGAAACCTACTAGTTGTAATGGAAGAGTGAAGAAGGAATTAAATTACTAATTTACTTTCTTGACACTGGTGTTAAAACAGATTGACTGCTGCTCTAGACAAAGAGGGGAGTTCCCTCTGAAGTGCCCCTGGACACAGCCAGTATGTGCTCACTGATCACCACAGATTAACCACATGTACCCATTCCACCAGCTAAGAACTACAAAGAATGCACTTACTTTTCATTCATTTCTAGACACCAAATTTCCAGCTCCATGGAGTCCCCCTGGATCAGAGAAAAGATGGCAAACAAAGGCTCATTTCAGAACATAGACCTTTTCAAACAGCAATGATCAGCAATGGCCACAGCTCTCAATGATTTGTCTCCTGGTTCCCACTTTCTTGTGATTCAATGATAGAAAAAGGTGCACTGGAAGTGTCCCTGCACAATTATATCACCTGAGGGAATACCTTCCTCAGAATGACTAAGTTCTTCATGGGGTCAGAAATTACTTTCTTAAAATTTAAGAATTTAATTTTCTTAAAATTAGTTTATTAAGAAATTTAGGTTTTTCTGCTGTGTCATTTGTATGTTTGGCCTCAGATTTTTGCAGTGAATTGCTTCTGTTAAACAATAAATTTCTATTCATTAGCATATCACCTAACTTAATAAAATTTAGATACTCTCACATTGTCTTGGATTAAAGGGCAGGATCCCTGGTAGTTGACTTAAGATTCAGGCAAAAACCCCCACAAAAAAAAAATAGGCATCTGTTTTGACTCATTTCTCACCTCTGAGGTTTTGAGAGAAATCTCCACGCACATAGACCGTCCAACAGCAGGCAGCTGTCCTGCCAGGGCTTTCTTTGCTTCATGAGTAACCTCTGGTATATCTTTGATTGCTAAATTGAACTGCAGAATCAAAGAGATGGTTCCATTTTTTTATTTCTTTGAAAAACTGCCTGATGGTACATTTCAGACAGGCTCACAGACCCATATACAACATACTAGGTCAGTGTCCACTGAAATATTTATGAAACAGAAAATTCCCAGCTGGGTTCAAGCTTTTCATATTTACAAAGATTCCCTTGGCTGCTAATTCAAATGTTTTTCTTAATCCTGATATAAAAAATATGCTTTTCCCTTGCTTCAGTCCTATCTTCACCCACAGAGTATCTTGAGTCTTTTCAATTTTAATCAAGCCCATTACTAAAACGTCCTGAATTGCAGAGTAGCAAACTTCTGACAGATAAAACCTCATCACCCCACCCCCAAGCAGATCTTGGAGATGTGCCTTAGCTGGCAGGAGTTGCTGAGAGGCATCATTTCTCTTTGCCCTCATCAGCCTGTAAGAGTCCAGAGATATTTGCTGCATGCGAACAACAACGACCAACCCCAGGCAACATCACCAATGAACATAACTAAATGTAGTACCTACTCTATAAATAATTATTATTGTCTGCACAAGACTCTGATAATCACGTGGTGTTCTCAGCACACACACAGAGTTGTGGAGTTGTTTTATAAAATATGACCTTACCCAGTCAGAACCTGTTGGGGAGGATGATGAGCGGGTACAGATTTTCTCTCCAAGTCGGGCCTGGACAATTACTTGTACTGTCTGGAATAGGAAAAAAAGGATCCTTAGTAATGTTCTGGGCTCAGAGCAACCCTCAGTTCAGAGCCTGAGCTACACAAGCTCCGAGGGGAAAAAAATGAAAGGGCTGACCAAGATGTAGAGAAGTAGAGTTTGCTACTGTTCTTCAGTTTTAATCAATTTGAATTATTACATGTAACAGGCAAATGTCTTTCAGAAAGAAAATCATTTTAGGCTGACCTTTCTCTGTAACAACATTAAGAGATAAAGTCAATTTTGCAATCAGGATTTGCAGTTTTCAATAGAAAATTCAGAAAAATTTACAAAAATATCCCAAACCTGTACAACTAAACTAAATCCAAATGAATCTGTACATTTAGACCAAAGCCGTTGTAAGATTATCTACTTGCACCAATGTATGAAGTGAGGCCAAATTTTATAATTATGTATCAACATCATTCAAAAGAACATTCTGGTATTATTTGTTTTGGATGCAATATAAAAGTTTGGATAAGCTGAAAGAGTGGAGTCCAGCAGAATAAACTACCTAACAGCTGGTGGTTAGACATGCTGCTAGAAACCCAAAGCTGACAGAGGTGTGAAATGCCTACAACTGATTCTAAAGCAGGATGTTTCTGGAAGATGGAAGAGGATTTGAGGGTGGAAAAAAGGCAAAAAGATGTTTTTTCTAGTTGTTCTCAGGAATCTCCTAAATTTGATATCACCTCTTCTTGCTTCTTTTTTCAGCAAAACAAAACAAAACAAAAAACCCAAACCTCAATCTTGTTACTCTAGCCACACAAAGTACGTCATTTGTTTTGTGGGGTTTTTTAAACAAAGAAGAATCGGCATTTGTCCAAAGGAGAAAAATTACCTTTAAAGCAAAAAATTTGATGAACTTGTCCAGGTCCTTCCTGTCCTGAGAACTGAGATCAGTGTCCATTGCATATGGCAATCTGAAATATAGCACAGGTCTGGGAATGAATTCTTCTTCCAGCTTTCTGTTCAGATTTCAAAATATTTTTGCCATTAGAGGCCATCTCGAAAGAAATTATAAGTACCAAAGCACTCTACCTGTCAAAATCTGAACGTGCTAAAAACTTTGGTAAATGAGTGTGAGGTATAAATGTGCATTGATAGTTTATGTGGTCTGTGCAAAGATCAAAAAAATTAAAAAAACCAAAGAAGGCTCACAATTAAAACTCAGTACAAGTTCTTCAATTTTGCTAGCTTAACTTAAAAAAGCAAAACAAACAAACAAACAAAAAAAACCCAGAACAACCCAACACCACAATGGTGTTCTATGCCAAGCTAACCATCAGACATGGAGGTCTCTGCTTCAAAAATAATGTATCTTTGGCTATGGGCACTGGTCAAAACCAAGCCAAATTTTTTTTTGAGCCTGAAATTCTTAGAACAGTATTTCATTGGTATTTCAGCAGAAATCTCTATAATAAACCATTGCTGGAACAGGCTACACTGCTTCTTTACTTTCAACAAATAGTACTTGTAGTAAAACTCTACAGCTACAAAATTTACCTACAACCAACTGAAAAGACACATTTTTGTCAAGAAATAGACCAATATCCTCTGTTCACTTCTCTTGAAAGCTCTGATAATAAATACTTAGCTTTCACATTGACACTGCCTTGTTTTTCAAAATACAGTTGTTTCTAGGAACACAATGAACTTGCACAGCGTCTGAAGCAGGGCAGGGCAAGGCACTAATCCTATTTTTGTCACCATCATGTCACATGGCCTGGGATAAATCACAATTCTTCTGTCCCTCAGTTTCTTCACATGTAAGTTAATAATCATACAGAGACCACTGGGGAGGAACGCCTTAATTAGCAGCATTGATTGCAGTTTTTGCTTGTAAGCCTTCAAAGTATTAATTCACTCTTAACCCCTGTTGCAGTTTTGAGGCAGCTAATCAGCCTGAAGCAGCTTGTCAGGCATCCCGTATTTACGGAACGTGCTGCTCCTCGCAGGAATGCCGGCGAGCTGAGCTCAGGGAGCACGAGCAGCTGCTGTGCACAACATTATTCAGTGTTCAATCATTAAGTAAAGATTGAACTTACAGCAAGGTATGCTATTTATGCAAATTAAAGCTTGCAGGGCAAAAGGGCAAATAGCCCTGTTCACACAGAAAATACAGAATCTTTCATGACCATGCACATGCAGTACTTCTGTTTAAAATATCACACTTAATGACAGTAAAGCCTAATGCTTTAGGAGCATCAATCAAGAAGGGCTGCAAGATAAGAGTACTGCAATTTACAGAGAATTTTATAGAGAACAGTGCTGCTTCTGAATGACTCTATAAAAAGAAAGCTGGACATACAGTATAGTTGAAAGTTCCTAGGCTGCATTCATACCACATCTCCTTAAGCTGTCCTGTTCTCATTACAAATTATAATTTAAATTGAGAACTAACAACACAAGTGATTCAATATCAGGGTGCATTTTCAAATTATCCTTTGGATATTTTAACCTCATTATTAAAACTGTTATCCCTTCTTTCCCTGCATTTACCTCCACGAGACAGATTACAGACCCTTTCCACTGTGGGGGGTGCAAAAGGAAATCAGCATTTAAAGTGCTTGACGCAGTACTCAAAATTTAAAAAACACAACCCTTTAGTATAGACATGTACCACTACAAAAAACCCACAAATCCCCCCAAACAAACAAACAAACAAAACCCCAGGCAAGAACAACCTGTTATTATTATTTTGACTTAATTAAGTACAGCACTGTAAGGGCTAAGGAGATCTGAGATCTTTAACAAACCTGGCTGATATAGGCAATAAAATACTGCATTAAAAAATACGTTTTTCTCAGCAAAGAGAATGCTGACATTTAAATACTAAAAAAAAAAAAAAAATCATACTGGCTTTTAATGTGAAAAGTTATATGTGACCCTGGCAGAAAGATGCAAGGAAGTATATATCTTGATATTGTGGGAGAGCTGTCAAATAAAGCACCCACATTTGCTTTTTGAGGCTGGAAAAAAGTTCTGATATCAACTATTTCAAGATACTTGGGGACTAATGGAAGGTGTTAGGCTCACTGGTCTGTTAGGAAAGGAAACAAAGATGATCATCAGCATGGCTCTATGTGCAGTACAGGAATTCGTTCTAATGACCCACATATCTCTGGAGGAGAGAAACAGCTACCAGAGGGTTCAAAAAACGAGAGTCTCATGGCTCTGCCCTCCTGCAGAACTGGGATTCTTCCTGGAAGATCTGAAACTACCTGTAACATTCATCAAACATTTGGAGATTCATACTGTTACCTCTCAAGCTCCAAATGCCAGCAACAGTTAACCCACCAGAGTCCAAAGTAGAGCAGAAAGTATCAGGCAAGGTTTCCTGGAAAGGAATAAGTAATTTAATGGGACAACTGGGACTTTGGAACTCAGCTCCTAAAATGTCTAAGGGCTCTCATCTGACAGCCATCATCTCCTCATTTTTGTAGGAGGATCTCTGGTGATTGCCTGAGACCATCTAAGGCTTAGAACAGTGTTCACCTTTAGAATCAGTCTTGGTAAGAGTTAAGATGGAGCTAGAATTACAGCAAACTTTTTATTTATGAAAATTCTTTGGTACTCTCAGGTTAGCTGCCACAGCTGACCTGAACAGGAAGGAAATTCTTTAAATTTAGTTCCACCAAACTCAATCAACTTCTCACATCCCATAGGTTGCAGTGGCTCCATGTTAAGTGCTACTGCACAGGCCTATGCTTAACTCAAGGAAAACACTGGCTCATTTTACACTGAATAACAACTAGAAGGAAATAACCTTTGGTCTAGGTTAGAAAAATACAGATGACTGATTTCCCCTCAACCAGGTAATCCCTTAAGTAAACTGATATATTCGCCAGCACATATGCAACAAGCATCTTGTCCATATGGCTTTTTGCTTTGTCTCCCACTTCCTGCAACACCCATTTTTATCTATTGCTTTTATTTATATGCCTTTGTCTTCACTTTACTGTGAACAGAAACATCACAAACAGGCTGTTCAAAGGAGAACTCCCACATGTGGCTCTGTTGACCAAATCCTTATTCCTTCTCCCAAGGTAGGGACAGATTTTATCCAACAGTTTAACATCTAAGCGTTGTGCCTTATACACTCTGCTGCTATTTATACCCTCCTTCTCTGGAGAAGGACACATCAGCATAAGGTGATGGCGCTGTTTGCATGATGCAAGGAACTGCAAGAGCCCTCCCCTTAATGCCTCGGCAGAGCAGAGAGGAACTACAGCGACAGGCACACTGCTCCAAGCCCTGCTCCGTGCTCCCAGCCGGCAGCAGCCCCGCTGCCGGCAGCAGCCCCGCTGCCGGCAGACACCTGTAACCCGGCACACAGCGGCTGCACGGCAACACCTGGGATCACCGGCAGTACACCACGTGTTCCATCCGCGGGAATTGAGCCGGTACGTCTCTGACACCTACAGAAACAGGAAAGGAGAAGAAGCACCTGACACATACCAGGCACTATTACTGCTGCTGGGGAAAGCATATAGAGGCTGTTTCCATCATCTCCTGTATTTCTCTCTGAGCCACGGCTGCCCCAACTTAAATTTATCTTGCTTTCTTTTCAACCAGACATTCATCAATGCAAAATAATTACTCATGGTTCTTATC
Organism: Urocynchramus pylzowi; assembly: GCA_013397555.1. Taxonomy (NCBI): domain Eukaryota; kingdom Metazoa; phylum Chordata; class Aves; order Passeriformes; family Fringillidae; genus Urocynchramus; species Urocynchramus pylzowi. The sequence continues at coordinate 734,418 of VZRH01002618.1, forward strand.
ACAGAGTGAAATTGAAAAGACAAGAGCGAAGAAACCAGTGTGGGTGTAGCTGTAAGGAGAGGGCTGTGGACAGCTCTCATCCCAGATGTTTGTTCCCAGTTACTTGACTGTGCACCCCAGACTGCACTCCTTGCCCATACCACTCTTCCAGAACTTCTTTTTTTAATACAGGACCGAATCCAATCTCCAAGGATGTCCTATGAGAAGCTCAGAAAAGCCTTGTTGAATCATGGAGTAAACAAGAAGCACATGGAAGTTTTTGAAGCTTTTAAGAGTGCCTAGAACACATCCTCCCTTCAATGAACAAGAAGCTTCACTGCAAGCAGGTATTTTGAGCCCACTAATAAGCAACTATATAAAGATCTTCATAAACACAGTGCTCTGTTTCAATACTGGGCCTACAAGTCAAACTCCAGTATCCTACAATTACTTAAAATTAATCTCCATTTTGCCTTCTTAGTAGATTAGTCAGAAACCTATAGAGAAGTAACAAACAGTTCTAAGGTGTGACACTCTCATTCTTTAAAGTTTATGGATTTTTTAAAGAGAAGATTAAATTCTATGGCAGAATAAATTCAATAGCAGAAAAACTGTTTCATGTAATGTAAACATTCTGATGTAATCAAAGGCTCTGTAGTTCACTATATGCTCAGGTTTTGACTGATAAAGAGGTAATTTTTCCTCCTGATCAGGAAACAGATTTGCTTTATATCCAATAAATGACTCCACAGCTTAGTAAATACCTTACTAAAGCCAGCACTGCCAGCTCCACTGACTTAGAAACAAAATTAAGTAATTCCTGTTGACCAGCAGTTACATTCTGTACTTCCCTAACGTCTAAAAATGGTATCAGTCCAAAGGTCCATCCTCTCAGTTTGTTTGTCAAGCCAAAGTATACAGACTAAACCAGAATCTGCTTCTACATACCCTGCACTATAATCACCGACACAATCACCACCTCTCAACTATTGTATGAACGCATGTTCAGAAATGTTAAGATTATACAATACCATTTAAGCAAAATAAAGAGATCCTGTGTGATCCTTCTGAATATCTACAGACAGCCTGGCTCATCTGAAAGACTTATTTCTTGCCACAAGAAGAAGGGTCCTCCATGTCAGACCACTCCTGCTATAATTTGGAGATGCTCAAAACTTCATTTGGATGGCCAACTGATTTTCAGCTAAGGCAGTAATTTGCTGTGTTTTTCCCCCTTGGTATGTGCCTATTCACATCGCTTTTGGGATTTGTAAGTAGGCAGTTTGTAGGCTTAGTCCAAAGAGTCCCTTTTCTACCTGTTCACTGACATGGAAGGTGTCTCTGCTCCCAGCGAATCCACGGGGACGACTCTGACTGTGCCCCAAGAGCCACACCTCCAACAGGAAAGAAAGAAACGACCACCTGTAAACCTCTGCTCTTTCCCAGCATATCGCAAACTCGCATCTCACAGGAAGACAATACAAGACTATATAATAGAGCGTGGGGTCTCAGATTCTACTATTTCCAACAGGCTCTGAAGCATTTTGATTTTAAACGACCATCTGCTGAGATTACAGCGGGCCACATCTTTCTCAGGCTCCACTGACAGCCACCAGTCGTTAGGAAAACGAATAGCAGCCTACACGCGGCTGTCGAGAACCGAACCTCGCGACCAGCGAAGCAAAGTAAAACGGAGACGCGAAGCCGTAGCCATAAGTTTAAGACCCAGGCCACAGCTCCTGGCAGGGCCTCCCGCAGGCTCGCGGAGCTCCCAGCCCTACCTGAGCGGGGCCGGCAGTGCTGGCGGCGCGGCGCCTCATCCCGCGCG